>CM053606.1:33121080-33147229 GCA_028646535.1 Procyon lotor
TTCTCACAATGCCCTCCATGTTTTTCCTTATGCTCCACATGTGAGACCATAAGATAATTAACTCTCTCTGCTTGACTTATTTCACTCCACATAATCTCTTCCAGTCCAGTCCATGTTGATACAAAAGTTGGATATTCATCCTTTCTGATGGAGTCATAATATTCCATTGTATATATGGACCATATATTCTTTATCCATTCATCTATTGAAGGGCATCTTGGTTCTTTATTTAACCCAAAGAAGCAGATGCAGTACAAACAAGGGCCATATGTGCCCCAATGTTCATAGCTGTAATGATCAAAATTGCCAAACTGTAGGGCTGATTTAGTGGCGATGATTTCCTTTAACTTTTGTCTGTCTAGGAAACTCTTTATTTCTCCCTCTGTTCTGAAAGATAGCCTTGCTGGATAGAGTATTCTTGGATGCTGTTTTTTATTTCTTTTAGCAGCCTGAATATATCATATCACTCTCTTCTGGTCTGCAAAAATTCTGCTGAAGAAATCAACTAATAATAGCCTTATAGGGTTTCCTGTGTATATATTGGCTTTCTTTTCTCTTGTTGTTTTTAAAATTCTCTCTTTTTACCATTTTATCTACTATGTGTCTTCACATGAACCTCCTTGGATTGGTTACATGGGGGGCTCTCTTTGCCTTCTGGATCTGAATTTTTGTTACCTTCCCCAGATTTGGAAAGTTTTTAGCTATTATTTTTTCAAATAAAGTTTCTGCCCCCTTTTCTTTTTCTTCTCCTTCAGGGTCCCTATAACGTGAATGTTCTTGATGGTGTCATGAGTTACCTAAGTCTATTTTTCATTTTTCTATAATTTTTTTCTCATTCACCTTGATTGCTTTCTGTTACTTTGTCCTCTAGTTGCTGATCTGTTCTTCTGATTGCACTAGTCTATTATTTATTCCGTCTCATCTATTTTTAATTTCAGTTATTAAGTTCTTCAGCTCTGATTGGATCTTTTTTATGTTTTCTCTTTGTTAAGGTGCTCAATGAGGTCATCCACTCTTATCTCAAGTCCAGAGAGTATTTTTGTGACTGTTACTTTAAATTCTTTATCAGGCATATTACTTATTTTTGTTTTGTTTAGTTCTCTTGCTCTGATTTTGTCCTGTTCTTTCATATGGGACATATTCTTCTGTCTCCTCATTTTGTCCAATTCTGTATCTGTTTCTATGTACTGGGAAAGTCAGCTATATCTCCTGCTCTTGAAAGTAGTCGCCTTATGAAGAAGAGGCCTTGTAGTGCCCTGCTATGCAACGCTTCCTTTTTACCAGAACCTGGTGCTTCAAGAATGTCTCTTATGTGTGGTGGATGTGCCCTATTATCGTGTCTGATCCACGCTTGCCTTCAGTGTAGTCAACTACAATAGCTCTCTTTACCCATTGTGGTCAGGGTTTGGTCCCTGTTTTGTTAGTGGGCCAGTCTGAGGCCTCGCTGGGCTTGTGTTGAGTTATACCAGGCATTTTCCAGAGATCAGTAACACTGAACTGCATGGCATTTTCCCTGTCCTTTCCCTGAGAAGCTTTAATTGGTGAACATGTTCTGAAATCAGATTAGGTGTCTCCCCTAAGCCCACTGCTGGGACTACAGTCAGACTCGTGTACATGGTCATCTTCCCCTCTTCACAGAGCAGTAGCCACTTTGAAGCCTCTACTGGGACTGCTTGCCCACTGCCAAACTTGTGACACCACTTTGGATAGGCTCCAGTCAAAGGCAAATTGGAGGGGAGAGTTCAGTGGAAGAACATGGGGATCTGGCGCAAGGTGTTTGAAAGGTTTGCACAGGTCTGCAGCGGAGGTCTGACTAGGGGGGATGTCCACAGGGGAATACATGGGTGGGGCCCACCATTAGTAAGTTAGGGAGTTTCTGTGCTGTACTGGTACCCATAGGTGGGTGTCTGTGTGTCTAGGCTGGGGAGCAGGGGAAAATAGTGCCTGCTAGCTCCTTTCTTCCTGGGGAAGTTTTCCAATGATCCCTGCCCCTTCAGCACAAGCCCTGAGATTGGTGAATATCTTTCCTTTCCAAATACTCCAAGTGTTTTGCCAACTGCAGCTGCTGTGCTATAGCTGCATGGACCTGTTTGTTGTATTATCTCCTTAAGGGCAAGGACTATTCCTTCTTGTCCTCCTTGCTCCCACAGAGGCAAGCTCACTGATCTTTTAAAATTTCACGTATTAAGCCCAGCTGAATTGTAAGAACTTGCAAAATTATGCCTCTCTGGTTTTCAAAGTCAAATATTATGGGTAGTCTTCTTCCCTGTGCCTGGAATATCTAGGATGAGGGTCTGTTTCTTTCCCCTTATGAGCCAGTGGTGTTCTTTCCTCCTATGGACAGTTCTGTTAGCCCATTTAGCTCTGGACTGCATCTCCACTCTTCCTACCCTCTTGATGTGGCCTCTTCTCTACATTTAGTTATGGAGAGTCTGTTCTGCCAGTCTTCAGGTCATTTACTGGGTTATTTATATTGATGTGGGTGTTACCTAGTTGTATCCTTGGGATGAGATGAACTTCAGATCCTCCTAATCTGCCATATCCCCCAGAAGTCTCTAGTTCTCAGATTTTTCTGAGAGAAATGATCCATACATAGCTGTAGATTTAATATATCTTTGGGATAAAGTGAATTTAGGATCTTCCTATACTGCCATCTTGGACTCCTCCTTCAATTACTCCATCTTTAATAAGAGTTTCAGTAACTTTTTCTATATCACCTACCTAAAAAGAAATGGCAACAAACACAGGCAGGCTAATACCAAAGTTTCTGTGTGAACCAATACCCTTTCTCATTCTGTGTTTATTTACATATGTATACATGCATACATCTACCTTATGTCATGAAGAGAGAAGAGCACAAAATTCAGAGAGGGGCAAACTGAGTGAGTCTTTCAGACTCTACCATTTATTGTTTGCCTGGCCTTTAGAAAAATCATGTAAATGTACCTAAAGTTTGATTAGCTCATCTATAAAACTAGGGGTAAAAATATCTGCCTGGCAGCTTAAAATGAGACACCATTTTAAAAAGTACTTTGTAAAACATGTAGCACTATAAATATTAAATAATAACTTTGATCATAATCATCACAATATTAATTCTAGCAACCCCAATAGACTCCCTTAAACACAACTCCAAAGTTATAATCTAATTGAATGATTTCTTATCATCTCCATTGCTTCTCCTCTAGTCACTATCCATTCTCTCATAGAATGCTAAGACATTTCCAAATGGCTCTTCCTATTCTATTCTTGCCTCAGGTGCACTGCATTATAAATCAGATCATGTGTGGCTTCCAATTGTGTTTAGAGAAAAACCTACATTCCTCACTGTAACCTCAGAGGCCTGAGTCCAACCACACTGGCCTCACTATTTTTGAACATGACAAACTTGTATCTCCCAAGGTCTCTGTACTGGTTATACCCTCTGTATTCACTCTTTTCTCAGAGCTTTCTAATGGTCTCTCCTTTCCATCAGTCAGGACTCTGCTCTTATATTACCTCCTCAGGAAAGCCTTTATAGATCATCTCACCCAAAACAGTTAACCATTTATTCTCTATCCCTCATCTTGTTTTCCGTTCTTTAAAATATTATCCCTAGATAAAGAAGGCATAAATTTTGACTTGTTCACACTACATCTCCAGTTGACAACCAGAGCCTACTGGTTGATACTCAAATCGTTCTTTCAGCACACACCACTCAAAGTATAGTGATATAATGAGGTTCTACTTTTCTTTTAAACGAGCAATCCATCTTTTCCATTCACACCTTCATCTTCCTAGTCTTTAATTTGTATCTCAACTCATTGAACACCAGGAAGTGATGAGTACTTAGTGAAACTCAGGCTAAGGATTCAACCCCTTTATCTTAGAGAGGATTTCTCTCAGATCCTCACCAGGTTAGTGTTTGCATTTCAAATGATTTCTAGAATTTATTTTTAACCCTTTTCCTGCCAATTTCCTGCTGTAAATACTTGAATAAGTCATTTCCCTATCTGGAACACAATGACTTCACCCACTGTAATTCTGTGCTACATACATGCTATTATCTGACACTGGTTTTGGATAATTTTACCTTCTAATTTTTCCAAAATGACTTAATTTTGGCAAGAACCTAATTTTTCACTTATCAAAAATAACTAACTTAGAGCTTTTATTGTTGCAGTTTTAAATATTAGGGGGTCATAAACAACAGCCTTTAAAAGACACAACAGTCCCAGGAAGCTCTTACACAACAGCCAGCATGATTATTACTTTCTTTTCTTTTCTTTTTTCTTTTCTTTTCCTTACTTTACCCATTTTTTATTGTGTTATGCTAGTCACCATACAGTACATCATTAGTTTTTGATGTAGTGTTCCAAGATTCATTGTTACTTTCAGTCTATGATCTGTCTATATTTTACTCTCCAAAAGCAGAATTCATGTCTAAAACATCTCTATGCTTCAGCACATGTCAGTCATAGGCTAACACTTGCTTATGTCAATGAAGGAAGTGCAGTATGGGGAAAAATAATGAATTTGTAGTATAAGTTTCAGAACTTATACCAAGACAAGTTAACCAAACTCTCTTAGATTCAGAGTTACTGTAATTAAAAATAAACTCTTACAAGAATATTATAAAGAGCAAATTAGATGATTGGTATGGGCCTCTAAACTCTAAAGTACTATACAAAATGTTAAATATGATTATGGTGACATAGTGAAGGGAGTGGTTATTTTTAAATTTACAGTGGTAGAGGGAAATGATTCTTGGAGGAGAAAGTTAAAAAATTTGGGCCCTAGCCCTTGCTCTGCACCTTATTAGCTGTGTGATCTTGTACTAGTCACTTTCCCTTTCTGAATCTCAGCTTTTCTGTCTATATAATCAGACAGTTGGACTCGATGAATGCTACAGCTATTTCTAGCTCTAAAAGACTTTTTCATCTTTGTACCTTCACTGCCTAACACATAACCTTTAATAAATGTTAAGGCAGCATGTTATGAGTGCCTAGCACATAGCATGTAGTAAGTGTTAACACTGTTGATTTGAACTAAACACATCTATAAAGCAGAGAGAATGAGAAAAAGGGAAAGTTTCAACATTTGTTTAGTAGGTAGAATCCATAAGATTTGGTGATAAGTTGGTAAGAGAGTGGGGAATCAGGTTACTGAATCTCAAATGAAATGGATGCCAGTTGATCAGATCCTAGCAAGAGGAAACATCAGTGACGAAATAATTACCAGTATATCCTTAGAAAGGGTCAGTTTAAAGAATCTGGCTTATTTAATATGGGGAAGAGAATCATCAGAGGAGAATGGATCTGCCACCACAAGCTGTTCTTTATTCAATAAATAGCTTAAAGTCTGGATTGAAAGCATCAATGACTATTTCATGTCACTTTTGAATATCCCAATTTCTGTGATGTTACAGGGTTAGAAATGCAAGAGCTAATCAGCTTTGGCTATACTGATTCTCAGAGAGGAGCACAAAATATAACTGAGAGCTGGGAATGACCTCATGATGTGAAAATTACAATTTCTGAATTAAAAGATGTGATTGATGGTGTGCTGGACAATTTGGGGGCTCTTTTTCATGTCAAGGATATCTGTGATATGTTCTATATATATCAAGATTCCCAAGCCAATATGGAGGTTTATGGTAACAAGTTTGTTTTAAATGGGGCTATTCTGAGAAATCTAGGGGAAAATGACTGAAATAGAGAGAGATCATCTATTTCAATTCTGCCATTTGGCTGATAGGAAAATTGGGAAAGTTATTCAAGGTTACACATTGAATTAATGGCAGAGCTGCTATTAGGAGAATTAAAAAGAAATGAAAGTAATATTCTTTGAGCATCTACTATGTGTCAGCTTTTATTAGGCAGCTTTATGTGTTATTTCAATTAATGCCATATACACAGGGGACAGACTTAGTAGCTTGATTTTACAGATGAAGAAATGGATGTAGAGAGTTCAAGTAAATTGTCCATGGTTATACTAATAGTAAATTTCAGAGTCAGGATTGACCCTACATTGGCCTATAGGGTCAAATCCTTGATCCATGCTTGACACTATGCTATCTCCCTATTAATAAGGAGAACTTATCATGGTATGCCACAGAGATAGTCCTAGTTTATGCATATTATCCTGGCATAAATTTCAATAGTACAACTTAGTACAATAGTACAACACTCAAAAATTTAAGCTTTGGAAGATAAATTATATGATCGACTTACCTTTTTTTTTTTTTTTTTTACCATGAATTAAAAATGTAAAGCACTGTTCACTTTCTTCAACAAAAATTTGGGACCCAAAAGCTGGGTGCCCATGAAGTTTCCTCTCTTACTAGTGGATCTTTGGAGAAAACTGGCTTTGTTTTAAAGTTAAAAAAAAAAAAAAGTTTGCCTTCTCATTGCTACTTTTGAGGCTTTCTCTCATCCACAGGTCAAAAATCATTGGAAAAAGAAAACACCAGAAGAGGGGATGGGGAATAGTTAAGCTGGGAAAGGGAGTCTATTTAACCTAATACTTAGACAATTAGCAAATCACAGGCAAAGGGAGGGCCACATATCAGTTTAAAGACAACTGGCACAGAAATCACTGGGAAGATTATATTGAACATTGTATCAGAGCCTCATTTCAATTGGGCATATTTAGAGTATAAATAATTAACATTTATATAGCACTCTACAGTGAACAGATACTTTCATCCACTTCTACGTTAACGCCCATTTCACTCATTCATCCAACAGTGAGTCCTGTTTTGAAACAAATATAAGCTAAATACTACAACTTCTTGAGGGCAGAGGGTGTGTGGGTCTTACTGCTAAGCTCTCAACATTTGGCCCAGTTGCTGACATATAACAGATGCTTAGTAAACATAATGAAGATGAATATGCATGAATACCAAGATTAATAAGAGATGGTCCAAAAATTCACTGTTTAGTAGAAGAGAGACAAATTAAATCAGAAAATATAATGCTGCACAAGTATGAAACAGAGAGAAATTATGGAACTCTGAAAAACTAAGAAGGCAACTAAGATAGCCTGGAAGGTAAAGGTCAGAGAAAACTTCCTGTAGAAGCTTATACCTAAGCTGAATTTTTAAATAGTGGTTGGCAATATATACTCTCATTTGGTTATAATTACAACCCAAAAGTAGAGATCATTACTACTTTCCGAAGAAAGAAATTAAGTCTCAAGAAAGCTAAGTGACTTGTCCAAAGTTATACCATTTTCACATTAATCCACTCCTTTATTAGATATAAGGAAGTCACAGGGTGAGAAGGCGGCCCTGGGCAAAGATTACATATAATAGAGAAAGACATTTTGATATGTGAGGGGATTGAAGAAGAGATCCTAAAAATGAGTATACCTTCTTTGAATAAAAAGGAACTAAGTAAAGGCCAGAAGGGAGGAATCTTTAAGAGAAAGAAGCAAATGCAACATTAACAATGAATTAATGGATTCTTTTGTTCCCAGATCAGATATCTGTTGAGAATTTACTATATATCAGGCACTGAAGATACAGAGATGTAATTCATGTCTCTGATATCAAAGAACTCAGTATCTAGTAAGATAACACAGGCACGTACCAACAGAGGAACAAAAGAGAAGAGCTTGAACTGATAGCTGATCCAGGAATGAAAAAAACATAATTTTCCTATGTGAAATTCTTAGTAACTTGAACATACGTTAAGCATGTCAGTAAAATGGGAATATTGACAGGGAGTGGGTTCCATGATGAGAGAGACCATGTCTAACTTTTACTTTTTTATCAAAACCACAATTGCCACTCTCCACCCCAAGACCGGGCATTGGAAAGGTTTCTAATAAGGTTTGCTGAATGAATGAACAAATGAATGAATGAATAACAAGTAACAGACTAGGATGTGCCTCCCTCCCAAAGAGGGAGTATTTCCTCTTTACTAGCTCCAAAGAGCTAGTAAATCTAGAGCTAGTAATACTAGCTCCAAAGAGCTAGTATTTTAATACTAGCTTTCCATGCCTGAAATTAAACTAATAAAGTGGAGGGTCAGGTTGATAAGCTGTGGAGCCATTTTAAGAAAATATAGTATCTTTTTTATCCTTTCACATAGGAAAACAATAATTCCCAGTCCTGACCTCATGCCCAACCCCACCCCTATAAACACACACACACACACATACATAAGCATGTGTGAATGAATGCAGGCTGACTCTGATCACTCAGAATTATGGATTACTACCAGTGGATTCCTATAATTTTAATACCAACTGACTTCGGGTAGGTCACTTTTGCTCTTTGAGCTGTCTCCTCATCTGTAATACTTTCAGAATAAGAGCTGCTTTACCTACCTTACAAGGCTACCATGAAGCTAACATGAGATAAAGGATGTTACAGTATTATAGAATATGCCCTTATCCCATGTCCTCTATATAAGCGCACGTGACCATGTTTCTTTATCCTGGCATTTTGTCCAGAGATTGCTTGGTGACTTTTTTGTCAAATGACTGAATGCATGTCACTATTATTCTAGAATGTCAAGAGAATGATGAAAGGAATTCAGCAGTCCGATCTAGATGGTATTGCCATTCTTAGGAAGCACTGAACTAAAAACTAAAGAGACTGGAGCCTACATATAAAAGAGGTGCTCTGGTAATAAATCACACATTTGCATAAGCTATGAATCATTCTGTATAATTAGACTAAATAATTTTCCTATAAATCAAGGTCTGACAGCTATGAAGGTCTGATGTTTATCCCCCTCAAACCATCTAATTATAGTGAGAAAATAACAAATGACTCTTCTTTGAAGGAGAAAAAGTCGAAGGAGATTCTGAGGGACAAGCATCACTGAATCAAATGATTGAAAAGAAGGTAAAAGAGACAAAATGATTCCCAATGACTCATCTCTCCACTTCAGAACTGTCCCTGGGCCTGGCAAAGCACTTGGTGGACTAATATTTTGTACCTGAGAAGGGAATTTTCACAGCAATCCTCAATTCACATGTCTGAACTATTTCAATTTCTGGGTAAATACTGGCTTCCCAATGTTCTGGCTGTTTTCCCATGTGATATCATTCTAAAAATTTCTTAAGGATTTGGCCTCCATTAAGTTTGATTCAGGACTTATCTTTCCCAGTCTAGCTTCTTGAGAATCATTTTTTAAAATTTGGATTCCCCCAAAATGAGCCACTACCACCCACAGGAGGTACAGAAAAAGACTCCTAACCTAGGCATAAGTAAATCCAAGCTCTGGGTAGCAGCGGATTCAAGGCTGGAGGGGTCTGTTTTATTCAGTATAATCTTGTATTTTACAAATGCAGAAAGTGAAGCTCAGGGAGTGGACTTGCCCCAGAATTCCAAATATATAAATACAGAAGTAAAACTTCACCAGGATTTCCCAAAGCCCATGCTCTTTAAACTATCCCACACCACTCTCCATTATACCACTTGAGCCTCAGTTTCCTTTTCCATTAAATGAAATGGAAGTGCGGGAGGGTTTCTAGATTCATAATTACATTTTTGGGTAGTTAGAGAAAAAAATAACACTTCTACTTCAATCTTGCTTTAATCCTCATAATTCACTGATCAACACTACTAAATGTATAAATGTATAAATGTATACATGTCCTTATCTCAATTTTTCCTTTCACTAAAATAGGGATAATGATACCTCTGTTACTAAATTGTCATAAGTGTTAAGTGGTATAATGGAAGTAAAAGTGCTTTGTAGGCAAAAAAGTATCCACAACAATGATAAAGGAAGAGGAAGGGGAAAAAGAATTTTTCCTTTCTTCCAATCTCATCCTTTCTCCTTCATTTGTTAAAGTGCCTGCAGGAGCTGTATCTTTTTCACAGGACTCAAGATCTGACTGAACTCACGAGTCAAGCAACAGAATAAAATCCATGGGATCAGAATGCAATCTCATCACTTTTGTCTCCTGTCGGGTTTTGTTAACCACCATCAGAGGGAAAATTGACAGAGGCATGAGTGGGCCTCTTTCTCTAAAAAGGCCCTTCCATCTGGTGCAGTACCAAAACCATCAGCCCTGTAATTAAAATGCAATTGCCATCCCCTGCTGCAATCCCAGGATAGCGATTCCATCTGCACGAGATATAGGGGGGAAAGCACCATTTTTTTGCACTTTTCTAGCTCCATTAAGTTTATTCTCTTTCTATTAATTAATCTAACTACACTAGGGGCTCCTTCTTACTCTGCAAACCGGGGTGGCACAAACCACACATGGGATGTCTGAAACTGCATGAATTTTTAAAACTCAGTGCCTATCCCAGTTACAGAGAGGCTTAATTACTTCTGACTAAATCTGTAATTAAAATATATCACTGGAGCAGATTCACCTGCATTTGTAGGTGTTGGCATTCACGCCTCTGTGATGGGCAGATGAATCACCAAGAGACCGCGTGCAGAGAACAAAGTTGTGCTAGGTAGCAAGACGACTCTCAAGGAGGACTTGAAAGGGAAAGTCAGAAAAGTCAGAGAATATATAGGAGAAATCCTGCTAAGTTTTACATTAGAAAGAAAAATGGTATAATGGCCAATAGCCAATCATGACAGTTAAAGGCATCTGCTAAGGTGAAACAAAGCTAAGATAAGAGGTGACAGGGAATGGGGTTGAATTGTGAAGGCAGCCAAAGGAAGAAGGAAAAACTACACTGAAGGCAGGCCAAGACTGTAGTTAAAATGATAATGTGAGCCTTGGTGAAGACGCAAAGCTAGAAATGAAAAAGTGGTGAAAGGGTTGAAAACCAGGATAGGCTGATTCAGGAAAAGAGTTATGAAGAGTTTGCATGTTCAGGTCCCTACTTTAAATGTTGTTGAAAATGTATTATGGAGATAGACATGAAGGATTAAATGACATATTTCAGACTTGAGCATTATAAGAAAAAGGATACTAAATTATAAGAAAAGAGGGATCCAGTACTGCTATACATAATTTGTATAATCTTGGATAAGTTACCTCCACTGCAGGACTACTTATCTGTTAAAACAGGGGCAATAATACCGTTTCGTGTACAGAGCCACTGTCTACAGCTAAACAATTATGAAGTTAACATTCACATCAACTATAAGTCAACAGTGCTCCCTGAAGTTGTGCAGTGCAAGACTATTATGAAATTTTATCTTGATGAAGTCCCAAAAGTTCATTTTCACTTTTGTTTCCTTTGCCTTTGGAGACATGTCCTGAAAGAAGTTGCTGTGGCCAATGTCAAAGAGGTTACTGCCTATGTTCTCTAAGATTTTGGTACGATTCCTGCATCATGTTGAGGTCATAGGCATGTTGAGGGAAGGGGGGTGGGAGGTTGACTGAGCCTGGTGGTGGGTATTGAGGAGGGCACGTATTGCATGGAGCACTGGGTGCAGTCATGAACAATGAATCTTGGAACACTGAAAAAATAAAATTAATTGGGAAAAAAAGGATATTATGAAATTTTAATATGATCTAAAAAGAGTAAGGTTTTATTTATTTTTTTGGCAATGGAAAGTGTTATAAATACATCGTAAGAAAAAAAAGAACTACATTGTATTTTTTATTTCTATGACATTAAGCCATATACTGTCTTTCATTCTGGGTTTCCTCATACTTAAAGGTAAGATATGGACTATATAATTTTAAGGTCTTTTTAAATTCTAATATTGAATAGTGTTATGACTGATTTGTAATTCATTCATCCATTCATTTAACCAAATTTGAACTGGGCCCCAGGTCGAGTGCTGAAATTTACAAAATAATTCAGATATAATCCATTCCCACAAGAGCGCACAGTTGAGTGGAGTTTATACAATATGAGGTCCTTCTCATAATTGGTGACATAATTGGTGCTTTTCAATTGTATTTTCCAAGGCCCTGATAATTTAAGCAAAATAACTGAATTATAACACTAGAAATATTATCCTAATAATAAAGAATTATAAAATTAAAATGACATATTTAAAACTAGGCAAAATCCTACCTTTAGAAAAACAGAATTATTCTGAAAGTCTTTAGATTGTTTTAATAGGGAGTACTTGATTGGGATTCAAATAAAATGGGCTCTCTAGTCCCAGTTTTACTGCTAGTCACTATGAGACCTTAGTCAAGTAACTTAATCTCATATGGTATTAGCTTCCTACTAATCAAACAAGAAATTAGTCCAACCCAGATAATCTTTGGGGCTCTTTATTTTCTCTAATCTGTTATGAAATTGTTTTTATTAATTTTACTACAGAATATATACATACATACACACCATGGGCAATATACACTTATACCAAAAATGACCAAACTCTTTCTGACATCTCATAAAACACTTCTAAGCACTAAAAATAATTAAGGCTTCTTGATAATCCAAATAAAGGTTGTAAACATGACATTCACAGGAAGAATAGGAAGATTAAATTACCATTAAGCCAGTTCTTTCAAACTCCATCATAATTTTATTTAAACTGCTTTGAGAAGCTGAACTCACCAATTTGAGTTTGTGTTTTCACCTCTGTTCACTTCCTTCTTACCAAGTATTTCATATCCATTTTCTCTTTCAATAAAACAATGGATGAAGCATTGGGTCCATACAGAAGATGAGTGGGAGATAGGACTAGATATAGAATACCTATTCAGACACTTCCAAGTTATCTTTCCTTGGGCAAAGGATTTAATCTCCCCTAGTCTGAGTCTCTTTATTTATAAAATGGGAACAATAATAATAATTACTCTAGTTACTTAAAAATTAAGAGTAATACATAGAATTTCTAGTACAATCTCTGGTGCACAGTAGGTATTTTATAATATTATTTTTCTCCTGGAAAGGAACACTTATGTAACCTGAAAATTCTCTTCTAGAGATTAAATAATACCTATATTAAATGTGCAGTGTAGATACCCTAGAAATAATACATGCAGTTATCAGAGACTAACTTGAGAATTCCTGGTAATTCAGCCCTTGCAAATACTCATGCCAAGTATTCAATAAGATATCCAGTATTTGAAAAAGACAATACGAAGAACTAATTTACTATCCATTACTCAATATTTCTGACCTCTAGACAATAAATGCCGAAAATAAATGTTTTTTATTTTATTAGCTTAATTACCATTAGAAGTATCATAACTAAGTAGGTTATGCCTTCAGCTTCTATACACAGTATAAGAAATGTTCACCTGAGAAATATTATAATATTTTGTAAAATCCTAGCTTAAAAATATCTAACCATGAATTTTAAAAAAACCTCTTATTTAAGAATACATACAATAATCCCTCTAACAATGTAAGACTAGGAAAAATGTCTTTCCCATTCAACATACCTGCTTCATTTTCTCAAAGAAAGTGAACTAATATAAGTCAATACATTACTTCTGCCTTGGTATGTAGGAAGCTTAAAGTTATAACCAATTTTTTAATATAATAGATATCTAATGTTTAAGTGATTTCTGTTCCTGTAAGAACCACAACAACCCAAGTATCTTTCAAATGGTTACTTTACTTTCTGTCTTGCTCCTCTTCAAACGTTCAGGAGCATTTTTATAAATCTGAACTTCTACTCCCAAGAAGATGGACTATATATTTCCCAAATTCTCTTGCTAAGTACAACTATACATAGAACAAACATAAGATTCTCAAGTAAGGAGAGAAGCAGAAAACCGAGTAGGAACCTGAGGACTCAAAGAGCAACATGGTAGTAGGCCTTGTGGGGTTTCTTTTTGCCTGATATATACTAGAATGGGAGAAGAAAAAAAAACTCTAAAATGCCAACAAGTGCAGACAAACAAAATCCAGAACACCAAAATATCTTTTCTCTAAAAGTGAAATAAGTCAGTCAGAGAAAGGCAAAGACCTTATGATTTCCCTTATCTGTGGAATTTAAGAAACAAAACAAGTGAACAAAAAATAAGGGGAGGAAAAATAAAATAAAATAAAATAAATAAAATAAAATAAAATAATAAAATAAAAACAGAGATGCAAACCATAAGAGACCCTTAATTCTAGGAAACAAACTAATGGTTGCAGGGGGGGAGGTGAGAGGTTGGGGTAATTTGGTGATGGGCATTAAGGAGGGCACTTGAAGTAATGAGCACTGAGTGTTTTATGCAACTGATGACTCACTAAATTCTACCTCTGAAACTTAAAATAAAAAAAAATCTCTCTGTAAAAAGGACTGGGAAAGAGGCAGGCCAAATACATGAAAAACTTTCAGTAAATTAGTCTTCTACTGCCGCCAAACACTACAGAAAAAAAAAAAAGTAGCCCTAACACACATATGCCAACAGAGTTCTTGTGAGGAGCCTAGACTTCTACCTTCTCCAGCCTGTAACAAGGTGGCCCAATCCTAATGCCAGGGTGGCATCAGAGAAGGTAGAATAGGGAACTGAGATTTCTACCTCTGCTATGTAATAATTGGCACTCCCCCTCACTGTGGTTTCAGCAGTGACAATGTGGAATACCTTGACTTTTATTCCCTCTCACAAAATGAACAGCGCCTCCTACTTTTGGCTAGAATAGTGTTAGTGTAGTTTTGTGGAGGATCATACACTTTCATCATAGTCAAACCTGCACTCAGAAATAACAAGGACCTCTTGCTTCTGCTACAGCTGACAACAGAAGCCAAGTGGTGAACATAGACTTCTGCTTCCATTGGGCAGTAAGAAAGTAGCAACATCCCCCTTCTCCTTCCAGAACACTGCCAAGAAAACCAGACAGAACAGACTTTTTAAATATGATCCAGAGTCTAATAACCTGAAACCCAAATTTTGAAAGTTTCAACAGAAAATCATTCATCATACAAAGAGTCAGAAATATTTCAAATGGAGCTAAAAAAATAAGATAATCAATAGATCTCAACATGAAAATGAGAGAGATATTTATCTGAAAAATATTTTAAAGCAGCTCATGAAAATGCTTCAACAAGCAATTATAAACATGCTTGAAACAAATTAAAAAATAGAATTCCAGCCAAAAAAAAAAATGAGTTTCAGAAAAGAAATAGAAGATTAAAAGAATCATTAAGTGGTCTGCAGTTTTTAAGGTTCGGATCCTTTACCTCTTTGGTTAGGTTTATTCCTAGGTATCTTATGTTTTTTGGTAGAACTGTAAATCGGATCGATTCCTTAACTTCTTTTTCTTCTGTGTCATAGTTAGTGTATAGAAATGCAACTAATTACTGTGCATTCATTCTATTTCCTGCCACATTGCTAAATTCCTATATGAGTCTAGCAATTTTGGGATAGAGTCTTTGTGGTTTTCCACATAAAATATGATGTCACCAAGAAAAGGAGTGTGTGATTTCTTCTTTGCCAATATGAATGCCTTTTTTTTTTTCGTAGACTGATTGCTGAGGCTAGAACTTCTATTACTATGTTAACAATAGTGGTGAGAGTGGACATCCTTGTTGTGTTCCTGACCTTAGGAGAAAAGCTCTCAGAAACTGAGGAAGACACAAATAAATGTAAAAAAATCTACGCTCATTGCTTGGAAGAATGATCATTTTTAAAATGTCTATGCTAACCAGAGCAACAGGTTTCCTGTTGTAGATTCCTTTGATTGGATTCCCTGCCATGGGAGGGATTTATACATTCAATCTATACAATCAATGCAATCCCTATCAAATTACCAACTTTTTTCACAGAGTTGGAACAAACAATCCTAAAATTTGTATGGAACCTTTACCCCAAATTGCCAGTGTAATGTTGAAAAGAAAACCAAAGCAAAAATGAACTTTTGGGACTTCATCAAGATAAAAAGCTTTTGTGCTTGACTTATTTCACTCCGCATAAGTCAAGTGGAGAGAGCCAATTACCTTATGGTCTCACTTAAGTGCTGAGCATAAAGAAAAACATGGAGGGCATTGAGAGAAGGAAGGGAAGGGGCAATGGGGGAAGTCAGAGGGGGAGATGAACCATGAGAGACTGTGGACTCTGAGCAACACACTGAGGGTTTTGGAGGGGAGGGGATGGGGGGTTGGGCGAGCCTGGTGGTGGATATTGAGGAGGGCACGTATTGCATGGAGCACTGGGTGTGGTGCACAAACAATTAATCTTGTAACACTGAAAAAATAAAATAAACATATTTGGGGAAAAATTTTAAAAAAAGATAAAAAGCTTCTGTATAGCAAAGGAAACAGTCAACAAAACAAAGAGGCAACCCACAGAATGGGAAAGATATTTGCAAATGACACTACAAAGGACTGATATCCAAGAACCAAAAAGAACTCCTCAAACTCAATACCCAAAAAACAGATAATCATGTAAAAAAAATGGGCAAAAGACATGAACAGACACTTCTCCAAAGAAGACATACAAATGGCTAACAGACACATGAAAAAATGTTCATCATCACTAGCCATCAGGGAAATTCAAATCAAAACCACATTGAGATACCAGCTCACGCCAGTCAGAATTGCCAAAATCAATAGGACAGGAAACAACAAATGTTGGAGAGGATGTGGAAAAAGGGGCACCCACTTCCACTGTTGAGATGAATGTAAATATATGTGTATATATGTATATATGAGTGTATATAAGTATATATATGTGTATATATACATATATAATATTCCATACGCAATGGAATATTACTCAGCCATCATAAAGGATGAAATCTTACCATTTACACTGAAATGGATGGAACTGGAGGGTATTATGCTGAGTAAAATAAGTCAAGAAGAGAAAGACAATTATCATATAGTTTCACTCATATATAGAATATAAAAAACAGCACAGAGGATCATAGGAAATGAAAGCAGAAAATGGAATGGGAAGAAATGAGAGAGGGGGCTAAACCATGAGAGGCTCCTAATGGTAGCAAAAATACTGAGGGTTGGTGGAGGGAAGGTGGGTGGCTGGATGGGATAACTGGGTGATAAGGAGGGCACATGATGTGATGAGCACTAGGTATTTTTGCAACTGATGAATTACTGAACTCTACATCTGAAACTAATGATGTGCTATATGTTGACTAATTGAATTTAAATTAAAATGAGATAATCAAATGAAATATTAAAATTTTAAAACATAATAACTAAGATTAAAAAACTCACTGAATGGATGAAATGGAAGAATAGAGAGGACAGAAAAAAAATCATTGAATTGGAAGATACAACATTAGACATTATTCAATCTGAACAATGGAATAAAAGACTAGAAATAAAAAAGTGAACACTGCTTCAGGGACGTATGGGACTATAACAAAATATCTAATATTTGTGTAATCAGAATCCAGAAGAAGATAAGAAAAACAGCAGAGTTGAAAGAATACTGAAGAAAATAATTGATGAAAACTGTCCAAATTTGGCAACCCAGATTTGGCAACATAAAACTATAGTTTCAAAAAACTGAACAAACTCCAAATCTGATAAACTCAAAGAAATTTAAAAAAAGTTATTTCATAATAAAACTTCTGAAACTAATCTTAAAAACAGTGACATAGAAACAATAAATTGTATACATAAGAAAATAATACAAATCAGCAGAATTCTTATGAAAAACTAGAAGGAGAAGGCACATTTTTATATCAGAATGAAAACAACTGTCAACCCAGAACCCTACATCTCACAGAAATATGCTTCAGGAATGAAGGGAAAACTGACATTCTCAAATGAAGGCAAAACTAAGAAAATTTGTTGACGGCAGGCTTACTTGAAATAAATGCCTAAAGGAAGTGCTCTGAACAGAAAGGAAACACTGGAGAAGGGATTCAGAACATCATGAAAGAAGAAAGGATATAAGCAAATATATAAGTAAATATAGACTTCCCTTCTCCACTTCAGTCTTTTAATGTATGTTTAATGATTGAGGCAAAAATTATAACACTGCTTGAATTGACTCTAAATCAAAGTAGAGGAAATATTTATGACAATTATAAATGGATGAGCGTAGTAAGTGTGTAAAAGGAGAAAAGGATTCTATGCTTAATTCAAATTGATATATAACAACACTAGTAGACTGTGATAAGTTATGCATATGCAATTATCAATCACTAAAAAAAACTACACAAAAAACATACTCAAGAAGAGATATGATAAATCAAAATGGAATTCTATAAAATGTCCAGGTGGGAAGAATAAACAAAAATATGTAAATAAGAAAAACAGAGAAGAAATAAAATAGCAGATATAAGTGTTAATATGACAATAATTCCACTAATGTAAAAGGTCTAAACATACCAAATAAAACACAGAAATTGGTAGAATGAGTTAGAAAATATGACCTAACCATACAGTGATTTTAAGAAACTTACTTTGAATATAACAATATGGGTAAATTAAAAGAGAAAAGATGAGGAAAAAAGTTTTTCATGAAAATATTAATTAAAGAAATCAGGAATGACTGTATTTATATTAGATAAAGTAGACTTCAGAGCCAAGGGAATTACCAGAGACAAAGAACATTATCATTATCATGTAATATTAAAGGGTCAATCTACCAATATATAGCAATCTTTAATGTTCATGCACCAAATAACACAGCTGCAAAATACGTGAAGCAAATCTGCAAGAAATAATAGAACAAGAAAGAATATAACTGAAAAGAGAATTGGTATATTCACAACTGAAGTCAGATAGTTCAATAGCACAACAATAAAGTCAGATTACAGATTACAGAAGAACTCAATAATGCCAGAAACCAACAGGGTCTAAAATGGCATTTAAAAAACACTCCCCCAATAACAGTAAAATAAATATTCTTTCCAAGCAGCTACAAACATATATGAAGATAGACTATCTACTGGGTTATAAAACCAATCTTACTGAATTTAAAAGAATTGAAATCATAGATAATGTTCCTTTACCACAATGGAAATACACTAGAAATCTTTAATAGGAAAATAACAAGAAAATCTTCAAACACTTAAAGCTAAACGACAAACTTATAAATAATCTATGGGTCAAAGAGGAATTTTCAAGTGAAATTTTTAAAAATATATTTAACTAAATGAAAATTAAAATAGACCTTACCAAAATTTGTGAGACATAGCTAAAGCAATGTTGAGAGGAAATTTAATAGCACTAAATGTACACATTTTCTAAAAAGAAAAAGTCTCAAGCCAATAATCTAGGCTCTGGCCTCATGAAATTAGGAAAAAGGCAAATTTTTAAATCAAAGTAAGCAGAGTAAATATAAAATAAAATAAAATTAAATAAATAAATAAATAAAATAAAACAAAAGAAAAATAATAAAATAAAAAAATAAAATAAAAAAATAAAATATAATATAAAATAAAATAACAAAGTAAGGGGTACCTGGGTGGCTCAGTGGGTTAAAGCCTCTGCCTTCTGCTCAGGTCATGATCTCAGAGTCCTGGGATCAAGCCCTGCATTGGACTCTCTGCTCTACAGGGAGCCTGCTTCATCCTCTCTCTGTCTGCCTCTCTGCCTACTTGTGATCTCTCTCAACTCTGTCAAATAAATAAATAAAATCTTTTAAAAAAATAACTAAGTAAGCAGAGTTAAGGAAATAAGAGCTGAAGTAAACGACATTGAAACAAAAAATAATCGAGGAATATCAATGAAACAGAAAGCTGGTCCTTTGTAAAGATCAATAAAATTGATACACCTCTCTCATGATTGACAAATAAATAGAAGATGAAAATTACTGATATCAGGAATAAAAACAAGATCAGGCCACTACAGAACACATAAATATCAAAAGGAACATAGGGAATATTGAAAACAACTCTACAGACATAAAATTTGACACCTTAGATGAAATAGATCCAATCCTTGATAAATACCAACTACTACCAACTACCAACTACTACAAGTACTATGAAAAATACTACAACTACTACTACTACCAACTAATACCAACTACTACAAATACAACTACTACAAAAATACCAACAACTACAATTTTGTTGGTATACAAAAATACCAACTACTAAAATACCAACTACTACTAGTAGTAGTAGTACTACTACTACTACAAAATACCAACTACTACAAAAATACCAACTACGACTTACACAATATGAAATAGATAATTTGAAAAGCCTCATAATAGGCAGCTCTTTCTGCCCATTGGTGGTCCTGTCCCTGTGCTTTTTTAAAAATTTAATTTAATTATCTCAGTGTTACAAGATTCATTGTTCATGCACCACACTCAGCGCTCCATGCAATATGTGCCTTGCTCCATGCAATATGTGCCTTCCTCAATACCCACCACCAGGCTCACCCAAACCCCCAACCCCCTCCCCTCCAAAACCCTCAGATTGTTTCTGAGTTCACAGTCCCTCATGTTTAATCTCCCCCTCAGATTTCTCTCAATTCACCCTTCCTTTCCTTCTCCCAATGTCCTCCATATCCTCCATATTTTTCCTTATGCTCCACATGTAAGTGAAACCATATGATAATTGACTCTCTCTGCTTGACTTATTTCACTCAACATACTCTCTTCCAGTCCCTTCCATGTTGATACAAAAGTTGGATATTCATCCTTTCTGATGGAGGCTAAGAAGAGCTATAATATTCCACTGTATATATGGACCATGTCTTCTTTATCCACTCGTCTGTTGAAGGGCATCTTGGCTCTTTCCACAGTTTGGTGATTGTGGTCATTGCTGCTATGTACTTTGGGGTACATGTAGCCCTTCTTTTCACTATATCTGTATCTTTGGGATAAATACCCAGTAGTGCAATTGCAGGGTCATAGGGTAGCTCTATTTTTAATTTCTTGAGGAATCGCCACACTGTTTTCCAAAGTGGCTGCACCAAATTGAATTCCCACCAGCAGTGTAAGAGGGTTCCCCTTTCTCCACATCCTCTCCAAAATTTGTTGTTTACTGTCTTGTTGTTTTGTCCATTCTATCCCGTGCTTTAATAAAACTACTATTTTGTACCAAAGATGTCTCCAGAATTCTTTCTTGGTCATTGGCTCTGGACTTGACCCACTAAACCTCATCTGTACTCGAAAACTACATCACCAGGACCCTGAGATCATGACCTGAGCAGAAACCAAGAGAGGGTTGCTTAACTGAATGAGCCACCTAGGCACCCTTCTATCAAACCTTTAAAGAAGAATTAAGATCTATTCTACATAATCTCTTCCAGAAAATAGAAAAGGAGGGAATACTTCACAATTCATTTTATGAATATACTATTTTAACCTGATATCAAAATAAAACAAACATAAAAAAAGGAAAAAAATAAAATAAAAAATAAAACAAACATAATACAAAAAAAAAAAAACAAAAAAAAAAAACCCCAACAACCAAAACCCATATAGATGCAAAAACCCTCAGAATAATGACAAAAAATTCAGCCATATATAAAAAGACTTGTATACTGTAACCAAGTGGAAACTAGTCAGGGATGATTCAATATTTAAAATCAGTAATTCCATAAGGGAGAATGAGACAGGGAACCTGAAGGGATACCATGAATAAAAAACATTTTTTTGTTTTTTCTTACTTTGCTCCTTTTCCAGCTTCTATTCTTTATTCTTTCTTCTCACTTATATTTATCGGAAACATATTTTGCCATTCTCTTTCCATTCTCTTTTGTTTCTTTTTTCCCCAAATACGTTTATTTTATTTTTTCAGTGTTACAAGATTTATTGTTCATGCACCACACCCAGTGCTCCATGCAATATGTGCCCTCCTCAATATGCACCACCAGGCTCACCCCAACCCCCCACCCCCTCCCATCCAAAACCCTCAGTTTGTTTCCCAGAGTTCACAGTCTGTCATGGTTCATCTCCCTCTCCGATTTTCCCCCATTCACCCTTCCTTTTCTTCTCACAATGCCCTCCATGTTTTTCCAGAAGAACATAGACCATAACCTCTTTGACATCAGCCACAGCAACTTCTTTCAAGACATGTCTCCAAAGGTAAAGGAAACAAAAGCGAAAATGAACTTTTAGGACTTCATCAAGATAAAAAGCTTCTGCACAGCAAAGGAAACAGTCAAGAAAACAAACAGGCAACCCACAGAATGGGAGAAGATATTCGCCAATGACACTACAGACAAAGGTCTAATATCTAAGATCTATAAAGAATTCCTCAAACTCAACACTCACAAAAACCGATAATCACATCAAAAAATGGGCAGAAGACATGAACAGACACTTCTCCAAAGAAGACATACAAATGGCTAACAGACACATGAAAAAATGTTTGTCATCCATCTTCTAATCTTGCCAGGACTTGCACTCCCCACCCCACTCTAAACATGCCTTATAATGAAAATAGCATTTATCCTCCTCATAAGTGACAAAGAGATAGTGATATCTTTGGAGACTTCTAGCATAATAGATAACGTAAAAGAAATAACTGGGTGGGGTTGTCACACAAATGTCTCTCAAGACCACTGACTCCAAACACCTTGATGCCAAGATCCTTGGCTTCAGGCAATGAATGACTTATGAGGGACACCCATACCCTGACCATTCCTAGATGCCTAAGAGGACACCTGCACCAGACCACAATTGGCAATAAAAACCTCAGATCCCAAGGAAAGACAAGACTCATGCTCTTTTCTTTTCTGAGCTCCAAGTCTTTGAGATGCACTATCCATCTCTTTCTCTCTCTCTTTATATCTCTCTCTCTTTATATCTGCACATATACACATATATGTATGCATACATATCTTCAACAAACTCTGCTTTCACTTTAAAAACAAAAACAAAAGCCAATGTAATTCACCATATTGACAAACCAAAGGAAAAAATTTGCTGATCATATGTGTTGATACAAAAAATTATTTGACAAAATTCAAAATCACATTCGTAACAAAAACTCTCAGAAAAATAGGAATAGATGAGAACTAAATCCACTTGATAACAAATGCCTCAAAAATCTACAGGCATGATTATATTTAGTGATGAAAAACTGTCAAGAACTAGAGGTAGCAATAGGAATACAGAGGAATAAAGAAAGGGCCCTGCACTCAAGGCATACAGATGAAAAAAATAGGCTATTACAGCACAGTCTAAGAAGAGCTATGACACTGCATGGGGAAGAATCCTGTGGTGATTTGATTGAGGGTCATCTAATCCAACTCGGGTTTTGAAGGGAAAAAACAAAAAAAGAGAGTTCACCAAGAGAGATGATTAGGAAAGATTTTCTAGAAGGAGAACATCTACAAAGGCTATTAAGGCAAGACAGGTTATTAGTGAAAGGTAGGATGCTTATCAGGACACAGTGGATGCTAAGGAGCCTTGATGCAGCCCACCTTGCTCAGATCTCAGTTCTGCAGATGGGAAACACTGTTCTGTTTTGTCTTAAGCATAGAAAAGGTTTGAGCAGAGTTCAGTTTTACAGTATAAAGAATGTCCTTAGGGGTATGAAAGGCCAACATTAAGGAGTCACAGAGAAGAAGGAGGAGGACTATTACAATAGTCTAAGTAAGAATTGATGAGAGTCTGAATTAGGTTTTGTCCTCTAGACAGCCAGGCTAATCTCTGGGATTCTCAATTTACATTCTGGACTGCATCAATATTATACACTGCAAAGGAAAAATAAGAAAAGTTGTTCACGGCCCCAGGCTTAAAGACAGGCCTATATCCAGGAAAATGGGAAATATGGGTGAAAATTGGAAAATTTTAAGATGAAAATTTAGTGTGAGACAGCAAGAGAAATAAAAGATTGCTTATTAAAAGACTAAGAGCCAATTCCAATTATCGGATTGGAAAGTCACTAAATCTTTGCAAGCCTCAGTTTCCTCACCCAGAAGATCAGATAATAAATCTCATCTTATATGGTTGTTAAGAGGATTATGAGATGATATGCATAAATGTGCTTTGTAAACTGAAAAGAGTGTGAGAAATTATAATGAACAACAAATACCCTTTTGCAAATGCTCTGTTTCAGACCATCTGCACAACTGCTCTGGGGGCTGATATATTTCAACCTTGCTAGTCAGTGACTTATTTTTTTTGTTTTGTTTTCAGTACCAGCAGAGATATAAACAAGTGGAAGAGGCAAAAGATGGAAGAAAGAAGAGACCTTAACTACCATTCACAGAGCCCCCTACTATGTACCAGGAATTGAGCCATGTGCTTTAATATGTATTATGCCATTATGTCTCTCCCATTTTATAGCCAAGAGAAGTCAAGAAAGTTAAGTAGCTTGCCAACTTCACATGGGAGGAATTCAACAACAACTGATATAAGAACTAAGACAATCTTATTTCTATGCATTTGTTCTTGTCTCCACACCAGATTGTTCCATTCCTAGGAGCTATGTTTAAGAATAAAGTACGGCCATTTAAAACAGTATGAACCTTATATGTGACAATCTAAGTGGTACCATTAGGTACTTATTTGCTTACATGTTCCCTAACAGAGTGTCTAGCACATAGTAGGAGTTAAAACATTTTTACTTTTTTCAAATATTTTATTTGACAGAGAGAGAGATCAAAAGTAGGCAGAGAGGAATGATGAGAGAGGGAGGAAACAGGCTTCCTGCTGAGCAGAGAGCCTGATGAAGGGCTCAATCCCAGGACTCTGAGATCATGACCTGAGCTGAAGGCAGAGGCTTTAACCCACCGAGCCACCTAGGCACCCGTAAAACATATTTTGAAACACAAGAGAGATAGAAAAAAGAACAAACATATCAATAAATTAAATAGGAGTCCTTGAATCCCCTAAACCAACTAATCTCTCAAATTATTTCACCATGGACAAAGTACAAGTTATGTGCTGAATAAATCATTTTTAAGGAGTAGTGTTTTTTTCCTTTTATAATTAAATATGAGGTTCCAAATAAATAAATAAATAAATAAATGAATAAATAAATAAATAAATAAATATGAGGTTCCAATAGGAAACTATACGAAAGAGAGATCTTGTTGCTGATCTTCACACCTTGGCCTTAAAGATATACTAGTAGAGCTTATCCTGGGAACATCTAGGAAGGGAAAGGAAGAGAGAGTTATAGTGCTCCAGTCTTTTCAAACCAAAGCAGTGAGAGGATGGGAAACAAAAGGAAAAATGACAGGGTGAAAAGGTCAGAGCAACTAAAGATAAACTACTGATCTTAACGATGTTACCCTGAATCCAGTCAAAATATTGTAGAGCAATCCTGATTAGTACTAGTGTACTCCCATGTTGGTGATTTCCTGATAGTAGTAGGAACAAAATATCACTTTATTATTTCCAAAGAGTTTTAACAATCATTATCTAATTCCCTTATTATGAATCAAGAAGAAAGAAAGAAAGAAAGAAAGAAAGAAAGAAAGAAAGAAAGAAAGAAAGAAAGAAAGAAAGAAAGAAGAAAGAAAGAAAAAGAAAGAGAGAGAGAAAGAAAGAAAGAAAGAAAGAAAGAAAGAAAGAAAGAAAGAAAGAAAGAAAGAAAGAAAGAAAGAAAGAAAGAAAGAAAGACTTGGCAAAGACCATAATTCCCATTTTACTGATGAACACACTGAGGCTCAAGGAAAGTGAAACACCCATAACATATACAGCTAGTATATGGCAGACTTAGGATTTGAATCCAAGTTGTTTTGTCAAGTAGTCAGAACCTTTTCTACTACACTGAACAGCCATGAATATTTTAAAAATAGGCAGAGTATTCTTTTCTTTCTCCCAATTTTTCTCTTATTATAAACATAGATTCAGAGAAAGCAAAGGAATACACTAACTTCACTGACAGAATAGCACTTTCTCCTGCTGGAAGCCAAATGGAAGGCCTCAGGAACTGGGTCAGAGTCCTTGGATTTCACTGCACAGTGCCAGGAGGAAGGAAGTTGTTTTCTAGGATGCTATAAAAAAAAATGATTTTTTTTTATGACCTAAAAGTTATGGTGTTGTGAGACATGGTCTCAGAAGACCTGAATTTAAATCCTGGTTCAATTCACTTTTTCTTTATCATTTCCTCTAAATTCAGCAGCATTTATTTATTTTTTTCCCCCAAATATGTTTATTTTAATTTTTCAGTGTTACAAAATTTATTGTTCATGCACCACACCCAGTGCTCCATGCAAAACGTGCCCTCCTCAATACCCACCACCAGGCTCGCCCAACCCCCACTTCCCTCCCCTCCAAAACCCTCAGTTTGTTGCTCAAAGTCCACAGTCTCTCATGGTTCATCTCCCTCTCTGATTTCCCCCCATATACCCCTCCCTTCCTTCTCACAATGCCTTCCATGTTTTTCTTTATGCTCAGCATGTAAGTGAGACCATAAGGTAATTGGTTCTCTCTGCTTATTTCACTCCACATAATCTCTTCCAGTCCCATTCATGTTGATACAAAAGTTGGATATTTG
>CM053606.1:33147729-33163225 GCA_028646535.1 Procyon lotor
TAGGAAGGGAGGGGTGTATGGGGGGAAACCAGAGGGAGAGATGAACCATGAGAGACTATGGACTATGAGCAACAAACTGAGGGTTTTGGAGGGGAAGGGGGTGGGCGTTGGGCGAGCCTGGTGGTGGGTATTGAGGAGGGCATGTATTGCATGGATCACTGGGTGTGGTGTAGGAACAATAAATCTTGTAACACTGAAAAAATAAAAAAAAAATTAAAAAAAAGAGTCAATTACCATTGTACTTATTCTTGTTTTCATTTCCATGTTCCTTTCTCAGAAGGCCAGATATAGAAGGAGCTTCAAGTACCACCTAAAGTCTAGATTAGATGTCTGTTAAGGTCCCTTCCTATATAGCAACTTTAAGATTCTGGGTTATAAAGCCAAGTTTTTCTTAGTGCTGGGCTCTCCAGTTAATTCTCCTGCTAGCTTTTTTCTACTCACTTCAATTTCTGAGGATTATCATTATCATAAACATCTTATCAACTTTCTATATGCTTGGCTGGTAGAGCACTAGATTTCTCTAGGATTTTAAAGGATTCATAGGCCCACTCTTTCCTGCTCCAGCGATGCATTCCTTCAGATGCATGTTTTCTGGGTTCCTGACTGTTTTATAGTGACCTCTGATTTGAACATATACCTAAGTCCTAATTTTGGCATGGTTTTTAACAACTACCAAACCACAACAAGAGCCCTGTATAGTAAGGAGTTACACTGTGTTCTAGGCACAGAGTTAGGAAAGAGTCGAAGCACAAAATCTACAGATTTGGGGATTTCACCAAAGGGCAGGATCTATGGTGTCTAAAGAGGATCATATTTCTAAAATGTTCTACCAACTTCCTAAGTATAAGCACAGCTGTAATAAACATTTCTAGAGCATTGACTAAACAACTTTTCTATTGCTTTGTATTCACTAGCTCATTAAGTCCTTACAAGAGTCCTGCGATGTAGACACCATTGCTATTTTGCAAAAAAAAAAAGAACCCACAGCAGATAAATTATTTATGGGCACAAAATTGACATCAAATTGCCACATTACAGTTAAGATAATGATGTTCTTAATATAGAATTCAATATATTTCTGTAAATTGATTAGTTTGAAAAGTAACTTGCAAAAAACCAAAAGACATGAATAAGATAAAACAGATTTACAGCAACAACTCTTCCAGAAATAAAAGAGTACAGTATTTACAATCTTAATAATGCATTCCATCAAGGCTAGAATAACATCAATTAAGCTGATATAGACAATTGGGACAGTGGCCTTTGCTCCTACCTGCTCTGCATGTGCCCCTCCCAAAGTCAAATATATGATTAAGGAAGACAAGGGATTTTCTTCTGAGAGAAAATAAGTCTTCAGTAAAGTGTTTCCGAGTAGTACATGACCCAAAAGAATGATGTTCCTAGACAGAGGCGATCAAAGGTATGCATGGTAGTGTAAGTTAATCAAAAGGACAAGCTCCCCAAAATAGAGGAGAACTACTCCCATGTCAAACAGTTACGAGAGCCCCTGTTTGAAGAGAAAGACTTTTCCAGGCAGAGGAGGATCTTGCAAGGATTTATGAAGCTGAATTAACCCTAAGAAATTCTCCAACTAATATGGCAAGATATTACCTACTCCATACAAAGGTCTTATTTCAGTCTTCCAGGAAACAGAACCAGTAGATCATATCATGAAGCTGACAGTACTGTTGATGTTTAAATGTTATTTAAATGGAGACTAAGAAAAATCTTTACACAGGGAAACAATGGTAAGAGTAAGTGTGCAAAATATTACAGAACTTCAAAATAGGCCAAATTCTTCTTTAAGTTGTAAAAAGAATTATGATACAGATATAATTCCTAATTTGTTAGGATGTGGATTATGAATCAGTATTTCAAAAAAGATAATGGAAAATAGTTATACCTTATATACCTGAAAAATGCCCTGGCCTAGGATCCCATGTAAAAATTATATATTTAAATAGTAGTATTGGTTTCAGGGGTAGAATTTAGTGATTCATTAGTTGCACATAACACTCAATGCTAATTAAATCAATGAGCATTGACTTAATGCCCATTGCCCAGTTACCCCATGCCCCCACCCACCTCTTCTCCAGCAACCCTCAGTTTGTTTTCTACAGGTAAGAGTCTCTTATGGTTTGGCTCCCTCTCTTTTTATCTTATTTTATTTCTCCTTCTCTTCCTCTATGTTCATCTGTTTTGCTTCTGAAACTCCACATATGAGTGGAATCATATGGTATTTGTCTTTCTCTGACTGCCTGATTTTGCTTAGCATAACCTCTAGTTCTATCCATGTTGTTGCAAATGCCAAGATTTCATTCTTTTTAAAAAATCTTCTTTTGAAGAATGGCTGAGTAATATTCCATTGTGTGTGGGTGTGTACACACCACAGCTTTTTTATCATTCATTTTTTATCTATTCATCTGTCAATCTGTCCATGGACATCTAGGCTTTTTCAATAGCTTGGTTATTGTACACATTGCTGCTATAAATGTTGGGGTTCATGTGGCCTGTAGAGTGGCTCTATTTTTTAACTTTTTGAGGAATCTCCATATGGTTTTCCAGAGTGGCTGTACCAACTTGCATTCCCACAAACAGTGCAAGAAAGTTTCCCTTTCTCTGCATACTCACCAACATCTGTTTTTTGCTGTCTTGTTAAATTTAGCCATTCTGACAGGTGTGAGTTGGTATGTCATTGTGGCTTTGATTTCTATTTCCCTGAAACCAAGTGATGAACATTTTTTCATGTGTCTGTTGGTCATTTGTATGTCTTCTTTGGAGAAAAGTCTGTTGATATCTTCTGCCCATTTCTTTTTTTTTTTAATTGTGATATTTTAATCACCATAAAATACATCATTAGTTTTGATGCAGTGTTCCAAGATTATTTAGGTACAACATCCAGTGCTCCATGCAATACACACCTTCCTTAATACCTACCCCCAGGCTCACCCATCCCCCCCACACCATCCAATCTAAAACCCTCAGTTTGTTTCTCAGACTCCAAAATTCTTGACTGGATTATATGTTCTGTGGATGCTGAATTTGACAAATTCTTTAGAGATTTTGAATACTAGCCCTTTATCTAAAATGACATTTGCAAATATCTTCTCCCATTGCATAGCCTGTCTTTCAGTTTTTATGATTGTTTCCTTTGCTGTGCAAAAGTCTTTACCTCAATAGTTCATTTTTACTTTTCTTTTTCCTGCCACTGGAGATGTTATCTACCAAGAAATTGCTGCACCCAAAGTCAGAGAGGTTGCTGCCTCTAGGATTTTGGATTTTAGGAGCAAAATCCTGCTCCTCTAGGATTTTGATGGTTTCCTATCTCACATTTAGGTCTCTCCTCTGTGTTGAGTTTATTTTTCTGTATGGTGTAAGAAAATGTTCCAGTTTCATTCTTCTGCATTCCAGGTAACAAAGCGCCATTTGTCAAAGAGATAGTCTTTTTTTCCATTGGCTATTCTTTCCTGCTTCATCAAAGATTAGTTGACCACAAAACTGAGGGTTCAGTTCTGAGTTCTCTATTCTTTTTTTTAATTACTATAGAATGTATTATTTATTTCAGAGGTACAAGTCTGTGATTCATCAGTCTTATAAAATTCACAGCCCTCACCATAGCACAAAACCACCCCAGTGTCCATCACCCAACCACCCCATCCCTCCAAACCCCCTCCCCTCCAGCAACCCTCAGTTTGTTTCCTGAGATTAAGAGTCTCTACAGTTTGTCTTCCTCTCTGATTTCATTTTGTTTCATTTTTTTCTCCCCTCCCTTATGATCCTGTTCTTTAAAAAAAAAAACAAAAAACTTTTATTTTATTTTTTCAGTGTTCCAAGATTCATTGTTCATGCACCATACCCAGTGCTCCAGGCAATATGTGCCCTCCTCAATACCCACCACCAGGCTCACTCAAACCCCCAACCCTCTCCCCTTTGAAACCCTCACTATTTCTCAAATTCCTCATATCAGTGAGATCATGCATTCAGAGATCTTTCTCTGATTGACTTATTTCGTTTAGCATAATAACCTCTACTTCCATTCACACTGTTGAAAATGGCAAGATTTTATGTTTTCTTTGATGGATGCATAATATTCCATATCCCATATCTTATTTGTCCATTCATCTCTTGATTGACATCTGGGCTCTTTCCATAGTTTGGCTATTGTGGATATTGCTGCTATAAACATTCAGGTGCATGTGCCCTTTGGATCACTATTTTTGTATCTTTATGGTAAATACCTAGTAGTGAAGTTGCTGGATCGTAAAGTAGCTCTATTTTCAACATTTTGAAGAACGTCCCTACTGTTTTCCAGAGTAGCTGCACCAGCTTGCATTCCCACCAACAACATAGGAGGGTTTCCCTTTCTCCATATCCTCACCAACATCTGTCATTTCCTGACTGGTTAATTTTAGCCATTCTGACTGGTGTGAGGTGGTATCTCACTGTGGTTTTGACTTGTATTTCCCTAATAGCTAGTGATGTTGAGCACTTTTTCATGTGTCTCTTGACCATTTGGATGTCTTCTCTGCAGAAATGTCTGTTCATGTCTTCTGCCCATTTGCATTATTTTTTTGGGAGGTGTTGAGTTTCGTAAATTCTTTATAGATTTTGGATACTAGCTCTTTATCTGATATGTCACTTGCAAATATCTTCTCCCATTCTGTCAGTTGTCTTTTGGTTCTTTTGGTTTTGTTCACTGTTTCCTTTGCTATGTAAAACCTTCTGATCTTGATGAAGTCCCAATAGTTCATTTTTGCCCTAGCTTCCCTTGCCTTTGGCAATGTTTCTAGGAAGAAGTTGCTGCGGCTAAGGTCAAAGACGTTGCTACATGTGATCTCCTCAAGGATATTAATGGATTCCTGTCTCACACTGAAGTCTTTGATCCATTTTGAGTCTATTTCTGTGTGTGTGTGTGTGGTGTAAGGAAATGGTCCAGTTTCATTCTTATGCATGTGGCTGTCCAATTCTCCAAACACCATTTGTTGAAGAGACTGTCTTTTATCCATAGGATATTATTTCCTGCCTTGTCAAAGATTAGTTCATAATAGAGTTGAGGGTCCATTTCTGGGCTCTCTATTCTATTCCACTGAACTTTGTGTCTGTTTTGTACCAGTACCATACAGTCTTGATAATTAGAGCTTTGTAATAGAACTTGAAGTAGATGTGTGATGCCACCAGCTTTGGTTTTCCTTTTAAACATTCCCATGGCTATTTGGGGTCTTTTCTGGTTTGATAAAAATTTTAGGACTATTTGCTTCATTTCTTTGAATAAAGTTGATGGTATTTGATAGGTATTGCATTAAATGTGTAGATGTGTAGGTATCATAGATACTTGCACAATATTTGTTATTCTGATCCATGAGCATCAACACTTTTCCATTTCTTTGTGTCTTCCTCAATTTCTTACATGAGTATTCCATTGTTTTCTGAGTACAGATACTTTGCCTCTTTGGTTAGGTTTATTCCTAGGTATCTTGTAATTTTGGGTGAAATTATAAATGGGATTGACTTCTTAATTTCTCTTTCTCCTGTCTTGTGGTTGGTGTATACAAATGCAACTGATTTCTGTGCATTGATTTTATATCCTGACACTTTACTGAATTCCTGTATGAGTTCTAGCAGTTTTGGAGTGGAGTCTTTTAGGTTTTCCACATAAAGTGTCATATCATCTGCAAAGAGTGAGAGTTTGACTTCTTAGTTGCTGATTTGGATGCTGTTTACTTCTTTTTTGTTGTCTGATTGCTGAGACTATGACTAATAGTCATAGTCTATTCTAATAGTTAGAACTATTTTGAAAAGCAGTGGTGATACTGGACAATCCTGGCATTTCCTGACCTTAGAGGATCTCTAAGTTTTTCTCCATCCAGGATGATATTCACTGTGGGTTTTTCATAGGTGGCTTTTATGATATTGAGATATGCACCCCTCTATCCCTACACTGTGAAGAGTTTTGACCAAGAAAGTATGTTGTATTTTGTCAAATGTTTTTTTCAGCATCTGTTGAGACTATCATTTGGTTCTTGTTCATGCTTTTATTAATGAATTGTATCACACTGATTGATTTGAAGATGTTGAACAAACTTTGCAGCCCAGGAATAAATCCCATTTGGTTGTGGTGAATAATCGCTTTAATGTACTGTTGGATCCTATTGGCTAGTATTTTGGTGAGAATTTTTGCATCCATGTTAATCAGGGATATTGATCTGTAATTCTTTTTTGATGGAGTCTTTGTCTGATTTTGGGATCAAGGTAATGCTGTGCTCATAAAATAAGTTTGGAAGTTTTCCTTCAATTTCTATTTTTTGGAATAGTTTCTGGAGAATAGGTATTAATTCTTTAAATGTTTGATAGAATTACCCTGGGAAGCCTTCTGGCCCTGGGCTCTTGTTTGTTGGGAGATGTTTGATGACTGCTTCAATCTCCTTACTGGTTATGTGTCTGTTCAGGTTTTCTATTTCTTCCTGATTCAGTTTTAGTAGTTTATGCATCTCGAGTAATTCATCAATTTCTTCCAAATTGTCAAATTTGCTGGTGTATAGTTGCTTATAATATGTTCTCATAATTGTTTGTTTTTCCTTGGTGTTGGTTGTGATCTCTATTAATTCATAGTTTTATTAATTTGAGTCCTATTTTCTTTTTCATAAGTCTGGCAAAGGGTTTATCAATTTTATTAATTCTTTCAAAGAACCAGCTCCTACTTTCGTTGATCTGTTCTACTGTTCTTTTAGTTTCTATTTCATTGATTTCTGCTCTGATCTTTATCATTTCTGTTTTCCTCCTGGGTTTAGGCTTTCTTTGCTATTCTTTCTCCAGCTCCTTTAGGTATAGCATTAGGTTGTGTATTTGAGACATTTCTTTTTTCTTGAGAAAGGCTTGTATTGCTATATACTTTCTCTTAGGACCACCTTTGCTGCATCCCAAAGATTTTGAACAGTTGTGTTTTCATTTTCATTTGTTTCCCAGAATTTTTTTTAATTCTTCTTTAATTTCCTGGTTAACCCATTCATTCTTTAGTAGAATGCTCTTTAGCCTCCATGTATTTGAGTTCTTTCCAACATTCCTCTTGTGATTTTTACTTTCATGACATTGTGGTTGGAAAATATTCAGAGAATGACCCCAATCTTCTGGTACCAGTTGAGACCTGATTTGTGACCCAGGATATCTATCTGGAGAATGTTCCATGTGCACTAGAGAAGAATGCATATTCTGTTGCTTTGAGATGGAATGTTCTGAATATATCTGTGATCTCCATCTGGTCCAGTGTGTCCTTTAAAGTCTTTATTTCCTTGTAGATCTTTTTCTTAGATGATTTGTCCATTTCGGTGTGGGGGGGTGTTAAAGTCCCATACTATTATTGTACTACTGTCAGTGTGTTTCTTTGATTTTGTTATTAATTGGTTTATACAGTTGGTTTCTCCCATTTTAGGAGCATAGACATTTAAAATTGTTAGATTTTCTTGTTGCACAAACACTTTAAGTATTATATAGTGTCCTTCTTCATCTCTTGTTATAGACTTTGGCTTAAAATCTAATCTGTCTGATATAAGGATTGCCACCCCAGCTTTGTTTTTTTAGCTCCATTGGCTGTTTTTTTTTTTTAATTAATTTTTATTAACATATAATGTATTATTTGCCCCAGGGTACATGTCTGTGAATCTTCGGGCTTACATATCTGGCCATTTGCACCCCAGCTTTGTTTTGATGTCCATTAGAATGGTAAATTGTTTTCCACCCCCTCACGTTAAATCTGGAGGTATCTTTGGGTCTAAAATGAGTGTCTTGCAGACAGCATAGAAATGGGTTTTGTTTTTGTTTTTTTTATCCATTCTGATACCCTGTATCATTTAATTGGGGGCATTTTGCCTATTTACATTCAGGGTAACTATTGAACAACATGAATTTAGTGTCACTGTATTGCCTGTAATGTGACTGCTACTGTATATTGTCTCTGTTTCTTTCTGGTCTGTTACTTTTAGGCTCTCTCTTTGCTTAGAGGACCCTTTTCAATATTTCCTGTGGAGCGGGTTTGGTGTTTGCAAATTCTTTTAGTTTTTGTTTGTCCTGGAAGCTTTTTATTTCTTGTTCTATTTTCAATTACAGCTGGATATAGTATTGGCTAGATATAGTATTCTTGGCTGCATATTTTTCTCATTTAGTGCTCTGAATATTTCATGGTAGTTCCATCTGGTCTGCCAGGTCTCCATGGATAGTTTGCCATCGATCTTATATTTTTAATATTGTAGGTTACAGACCTCTCATCCCAAGGTGCTTTCAGGATTTTCTCTTTGTCTTGGAGATTCATAATTTTACTATTATGTGCTGGGGTGTGGACCTATTTTTATTAATTTTGAGGGCGGTTCTCCATGCCTCCTGGATTTTGATGCCTGTTTCCTTCCCCAAATTAGGGAAATTCTCTGCTATAATTTGCTCCAAAAAACCTCCTGACCCTCTCTCTCTCTTTCTTCTTCTTGTGGGATTCCAATCATTCTAAAATTGTTTCATCTTATTGTATTACTTATCTCTTTAATTCTTCCCTCATGAGCCAGTAGTTCGTTTACCCCTCTTTTTCTCAGCTTCCTTATTCTCTATCATTTGATCTTCTATATCACTGAAGCTCTCTTCTGCCTCATTTATCCTAGCAGTAAGAGCCTCCATTTTTTATTGCACCTCATTAATAGCTTTTTTGATTTCTACTTGGTTAGATTTTAGTTCTTTTATTTCTCCAGAAAGGGATTCTCTTGTATCTTCTATGCTTTTTTCAAGGCCCAGATAGTATATTTATATTATTCATTCTGAACTCTAGTCCTGACATCTTACTAATGTCTGTATTGATTAAGTCCCTCACCGTCAGTACTGCCTATTGTTCATTTTTTTTTTTTGAGGTGAGTTTTCTGCTTTGTCATTTTTTCCAAAGAATAGATGAATGAGAGAACAAAAATGCTAAAAGGGTAACAAACACCTCAGAAGAATGTACACTAAACAAATCAGAAACAAACTCTCCCCTCTGGAAACTAGAAGAGAGAGTAAGGGGGAAAAAGTATGATCAGGTTGGTAAATAGAACAAAGCCACACACTTGATTTTCGGTGTGTTTTGGTCTGATAGAAGAAACTGCCTCCCAAAATTTTCAAGAAAGAAAAATATATATACAAAAATAAGGGTAATATAATGAAGGGATGGAATATGACTGTAAAGATGAAAATTTAAAAAGATTTTAAAAAATGAATTGATAAGATTAAAGGTTCATTGAAAACAAGAAAAAAAGTATTTAAAAAAAAGAGAGTGAGAATGTGATCAGGCAGGAGACTAGAACAAAGCCATACACTAGATTTAGGGTATATTTTGGTCTGTTAGAAAAAACTGTACCCCGAAATTTTAAAGAAAGAAAAAAATACACACACACACACGCACAAACACACACACACACACACACACACACACACACACACACAGTTAGATACAATGAAGGGATAGAATATGACTATAAAAATGGCAATTAAAAAAGATTTTTAAAAAGGTATTCATAAGATAAGATGTTGGTTAAAATAGGAAAGAGGAAACACTCAAAAATAGAAAAGGAAAAAATAAAGAAAATTTTAAAAATTTCACTTTGAAAGACTAATCAACATGGACAGGAGTGCAGGAGATTATGCTGAGTCAAATAAATCAAGCAGAGAAAGTCATTATCATGTGTTTTCATTTACATGTGGAACACAAGGAATAACATGGAGGATATTACGAGAAGGAAAGGAAAACGGGGAAATTGGAGGGGGGAGATGAAGCATGAGAGAATGTGGACTCTGAGAAACTAACTGAGGATTTTAGAGGGGAGGGAGATGGGGGGATGAGTGAGCCTGGCGATGGGTATTAAGGAGGGCACATATTGCATGCAGCATTGCATGGGTGTGGTACATAAACAATGAAACTTGGAACACTGAAATAATAAAATAAAATTTTAAAAAATTATTGGAAAAAAACCATGAATTCTATGTGCTGTATTCCCCTAGTGCTGGAGATTTATAGTTCTCATTGATGGGTAAACTTGGTATTGGCTGATATTTTTGCTGATCTGCTGGGGAAAGAATGTGTTGCAGTGATTCCCAAATGTCTGCCTAAGGCTGAATGGCACCACCCTTGCCAGGGGCCAGTCTAAGTAATCTGCTAAGGTTTGCTCTAGGTAGCTTTTGTTCCCTGAAAGCTTTCCATACAGCATTGGAGGATGAGAATGAAAATAGTGGCCTCCCAATCTCTGGCCCTGGAGGAGCTGAGAGGTCTGGGCCCCACTCTGCAGAGAATCCTAGGAGAAAATCAATCACTCCTGTCTCCCTGGTCTCTGTCCGCACTCTGTGCTCACCCAGCCTGTGAACAAGTGTTTCTATCTCTGGAACATGGTTCCATTTGGAATCTCCAAACCCAGCAGATTCCTGCTACTCCCTGCAAAGGAAGGTGGTGTCTCTCTGTATCTTCCACTTGTTGGGTCCCTGCTTGAGGTGTAGTGGCCCAACTGTGCCACAGATCACAGTTTATGTCAACCTGGAGCTGAGAGCCCACTCCTTGGCCCTGTATTTGCAGCCCACTTCCCTGCTCTGATACCTGGGAGTTCTGTCATACTCAGGCACCCCTGGTCATTCTGTAACCCCTAGCGTCCTGAGACCACACTGTCCCTCCCCATGTCACACTGATTCCACCCCCTGCAGAGTCACTGGAGCAACATCCCTCCATAGAGCTGACTTCTAAAAGTTCTGATTTTGTGTACCATTGCTCTATGAGTTGGCAATAGCTGGCTGATGGAGGCTCCCTCCTCCACAGTCCATTTTCCCATATATTTCCTCAGATTCACTTCTCTGCATGTCCTACCTTCAAGAAAGTGGTTGCTTTTCTGTTCATAGACTAGTGATGCTATTCTTTTCTTTCATCTCCTGTAGAGTTTGTAGGTGTTCAGAATGGTTTGATAACTATCTAGCTGAATTCCTGGGACCAGAAGAAATTTAGATCTCCTATCCCTCCACCATCTTTCTCTTCCCTATTTCCTGAGTTCTCTATTCTGTTCCATTAATCTATGTGTCTGTTTTTGTGCCAGTACCATACTGTTTTGATGATTACAGCTTTGTCATACAGATTGAAGTCTAACATTGTTATGTTACCAGCTTTGATTTTCTTTTCAACATTACTTTGACTATTCAGAGTCTTTTCTGGTTCCACGGAAACTCTAGGACTGTTTGTTCCACCTCTGTGAAAAATGCTGATGGTATTTTGATAGGTACTGCACTGAATGTGTAGATTGCTTTGAGTAGCATAGATGTTTTAACAATATTTGTACTTCTAATCCAAGAGCATTGGAATGTTTATCCAAAACTTTATGTCTACCTCAATTTCTTTCATAGTGTTCTATAGTTTTCACAGTTCAGATGCTTTTACTCTTTGGTTACATTAATTCCTAGGTATCTTATGGTTTTGGTGCAATTGTAAATGGGACTGAATCTTTGATTTCTCTTTCTGATGCTTCATTTTTAGCGTATAGAAATGCAACTATTTTCTGTGGAATGATTTTATATCCTATGACGTTGCAGATTCCTGTATTAGTTCTAGCAATTTTTTGAATGCCATATCTTGATTGAATAGTCATTGTTTTTATTTCCAAGCATTGATTTGGAATGACTATTAACATAAAAAATAAAACAATTTGGAATAAATCACTTTAAGAATATACCATTTGATGCCTCACCTTTTTTGTTATTGACACTTTTTATAAAATGACAGTACATGAAACAGTATCAAATAAATAGTTCAGTGAACCATAAGTGAACCCAAGTGTACAAAAGAACTTCATACATAAAAAAGGTAGCATTTGAAACCAATTGAGAAAAAGATGGTTTAGTTAATAATGGCTAAAACATCTGGTGAAACATATGGGGGAAAAAGTTAAAATTCTCCTTGATTTTGTGTGTATTATTATAAATTATAGATATATTAAAGAATATAATGTTTTTTTTTTTTTTTTAAATGAAACCCACAGGAGAACTAGAAGAAAATCAGGAAGCTACTCATAATTGTGTCAAAAAACTCTAACAGCAAATCCGGCAACTTAAAAGAAAAGATTGACCAAGGTCACGACAAAGTATTTTAATGTCAACAAAAAAGAGAATAATGTTTAAGAGTAAAAAGCAAGGAAACTAGCAAAAGATTTACAAAATAAAAGTGGTTATATGACATTTGTATGCTAGTTTTCTGTCTGCCATTGAATTTTTTTACTATTAACACTTTTTTTACTAATTTTTCTATCAACTTTTCATCCATTTCAATACAATAATGTTTCATAAGAACACATTTTAGTGACCAATTTTTAAATTCTTTTTTCTGATTAGAATTTCCCTGATGGCTAATGATGATGAACATTTTTCATTTTTCTGTTAGCCAACTTTAAATGTTCTTTGGAGAAGAGTCTGTTTATGTCTTCTGCCCATTTTTTGATGTGATTATCTGGTTTCTGGGTTTTGAGTTTGAGTTCTTTATGGATCTTGGATATCAGCCTTTTGTCTGGAGTGTCATTTGCGAATATCTTATCCCATTTGGTGGGTTGTCTGTTTTATTGACAGTTTCCTGTGCTGTGCAGAAGCTTTTTATTTTAATGAAGTCCCAAAAGTTCATTTTCACTTTTGTTTCCTTTGCCTTTGGAGATGTGTCTTGAAAAAAGTTGCTGTAGTCGATGTCAAGGAGGTGACTGCCTATCTTCTCCCCTACGTTTTGATAGATTCCTGCCTCACGTTGAAGTCTTTCATCCATTCTGAGTTTATCTTTGTATATGGTGTGAGAGAACAGTCAAGTTTCATTCTTATATACATAGCTGTCCAATTTTCCCAGCACCAGCTATTGAAGAGACTCTTTTTTCCACTGGGTATTTTTTCCTGCTTTGTCGAAGATAATTTGACCATAGAGTTATGGGTCCATATCTGGACTCTCTATATTGTTCCACTGGTGTATGTGTCTGTTTTGGGGCCAGTACCGTGCTGTTTTGGTGACCAGAGCTTTGTAGTAAAGATTGAAATCAGACAACATATGTCCCCAGCTTTGTTTTTCTTTTTCAACATTTCCTTGGGGGATTTGGAGTCTTTTCTATTTCCATACAAGTTTTAGGATTGTTCTTACATCTTTTAGAAAAATCTCATTGGTATTTTTTTTTTAATTTTATTTATTTATTTTTTTCAGTGTTACAAGATTCATTGTTTTGCACTACACCCAGTGCTCCATGCAGTACGTGCCCTCCTCAATACCCACCACCAGGCTCGCATTGGTATTTTGATTTGTATGGTGTTGAAAATATAGACTGTTCTGGTCAGCACAGACATTTTTAACAATATTTATTCTTCTGACCCATGAGCATGAAATGTTTTTCCATCTTTTCATGTCTTACTCAATTTCCTTCATAAGTGTTTTGCAGTTCCTAGAGCATAGATCCTTTACCTCTTTGGTTAGATTTATTCCAAGGTATCCTATGGTTCCTGGTGCTACTGTAAATGGAATCAATCCTCTAATTTCTCTTTCCCCAGTTTAATTGTTAGTGAATAAGAAGGCAACTGATTTCTGTGCATTGATTTTGTATCCTGTCACATTACTGAATTGCTGAATGAGATCTAGTAGTTTCGTTGTGGAGTCTTTTGGGTTTTCTACATAAAGTATCATGTCATCTGTGAAGAGAGGGAGTTTGACTTCTTTTCTGATTTGAATACCATTTATTTCTTTTTGTTTTCTGATTGCTGTTGCTAGGACTTCTAGCACTATGCTGAACAAGAGTGGTGAGACTGGGCATCCTTGTCGTGTTCCTGATCTCAAAGGTAAGGCTGTCAGCTTTTCCCCATTGAGAATGATATTCACTGTGATTTAATGAAGTTGAGGAAGGTTCCCTCTATCCCTATACTTTGAAGAGTTTTAATCAGGAACGGATGCTGAATTTTGTCAAATGCTTTTTCTGCATCTATTGAGAGGACCAAGTGGTTCTTCTATTTTCTCTTATTAATTTGTTCTATCACATTGATTGATTTGTGAATGTTGAACCACCCTTGCATCCCAGGGATAAATCCCACATGCTCATGGTGGATAATCCTTTAATGTACTATTAGATCTTGATAGCTAAGATCTTGTTGAGAATCTTGGCATCCATATTCATCAGGGATATGGGTCTGAAAGTCGCCTTTTTGAAGGGGTCTTTGCCTGGTTTGGGGATAAAGGTAATGCTGGCTTCACTAAGATACCACCTTACACCAGTTAGAATGGCAAAGATTATCAGGACAGGAAACCACAAGTGTTAGAGAGGATGTGGAGAAAGGGGAACCCTCTAACACTGTTGGTGGGAATGCAAGTTGGTGCAGTGATTATGGGAAACAGTGTGAAGATTCTTCAAAAATTAAAAATAAAACTACCATATGACCCTGCAATTGCACTATTTGGTATTTACCCCAAAGATGCAGATGCAGTACAAAGAAGGGCCATATGTACTCCAATATTCAGAGCAGCAATGTCCACAATTGCCAAACTGTGGAAAGAGACAAGATGCCCTTTAACAGATGTATGGATAAAGAAGATATGGTCCATATATACAATGGAATATAATGCCTCCATCAGAAAGGATGAATACCCAACTTTTGTATCAACATGTATGGGCCTGGAAGAGATTATGCTGAATGAAATAAGTCAAGCAAAGAAACCCAATTATAATATGGTTTCACTTACTTGTGGAGCATAAGGAAAAACATGGAGGACATTAGGAGAAGGAAAGAAAAAGTGAATTGGGGTAAATCACAGAGGGAGACAAAAGATGAGAGACTGTATTCTGAGAAACAAACTGAGGGTTATGAAGAGGAGGATGGTGAAGGGATGGGTGACCTGGTCCTGGGTATTAAGGAGGGCACATTTTGCATGGAGCACTGAGTGTGGTGCATAAACAATGAATCCTGAAACATGAAAAAAACAGAATTAAATTAAATGTTGATTAAAAAGATGTATGCATGCTATGTAAAGACACTGTGTTAGATATAAGTGATATAAGGATACATAAAATATGAATTCTGCCCTGAAAGAGCTAGTATTCTTAAGGCAAATAAATGGTCAGTTCCTATATGCTGAGAATAGGCATCACTAGTGATAAGAAGCAGGGACTATCGTGGCACTGAAAAGGGGTCCCTGACACAGTATAGGAAGTGTCTAGTGGTACTGAGAGTAGATGATCTCTGAGCTAAGGATTTAATGATGAATAGGAATGGAATGAACCAATGAAGAAGAGTTGGAAGAGGGGAAAGTTGGAGAATAGATGACAGCTGTTGGAAATAACTGGTTGGGTAAAGACATGGAGCTGAGGGAGACTGGTGTATATGTAGATACATAAATAATTTAATATGACTCATTTTTTTTCTTTTTGATTTACAGAACTTTTATTTTTATGATACTGGCTACTAGGGAATCATGTACTCAAAATTAAATTCTGATTTGTTTCTAGGAGGTGCT
>CM053606.1:33163725-33195255 GCA_028646535.1 Procyon lotor
GGATAAAGAAGATATGGTACATATATACAATGGAATATTATGCCTCCAGTAGAAAGGACGAATATCCAACTTTTGTATCAACATGGACGGGACTGGAAGAGATTATGCGGAGTGAAATAAGTCAAGCAGAGAGAACCAATTACCTTATGGTCTCTCTTACGTGTTGAGCATAAAGAAAAACATGGAGGGCATTATGAGAAGGAAGGGAGGGGTGAATGGGGGGAAACCAGAGGGGGAGATGAACCATGAGAGACTGTGGACTATGAGTAACAAACTGAGGGTTTTGGAGGGGAGGGGAGTGGGGGTTGGGCGAGCCTGGTGGTGGGTATTGAGGAGGGCACGTTTTGCATGGACCACTGGGTGTGGTGCATGAACAATAAATTTTGTAACACTGAAAAAATAAAATAAACATATTTGGGGAAAAAAAACAGATTGAGATACCATATTACACCAGTTAGAATGGTAACAATTGACAAGGCAAGAAACAAAAAGTTTTGGAAAAATTGTGGAGAAAGGGGAACCCTCTTACACTGTTGGTGGGAATGCAAGGTTATACAGCCACTTTGGAAAACACTGTGGAGTTTCCTCAAAGAGTTAAAAACAGAGCTACCCTATGACCCAGCAATTGTACTACTGGGTATTTACTCAAAGGTACAGAGGTAGTGAAAAGAAGGGTCATATGCACCCCAATGTTCATAGCCGCAATGTCCACAATAGCCAAACTGTGGAAAGAGCTGAGATGCCCTTGATCAGACAAGTGGATAAAGATGATGTGGCCCATATATACAACAGAATATTACACAACCATCGGAAAGGTCAACACCCAACTTCTGCATCAATATGCATGGAACTGGAGGGGATTATGCTAAGTGAAACAAGTCAAGTAGAGAAAGTCAATCATTATATGGCTTCACTTATATGTGGAACATAAGGAATAGCATGGAGGACATTAGGAAAAGGAAGGGAAAAATGAAAGGGGGAAATCAGAGGGGGAGACAAACCATGAGAGACTATGGACTTTGGGAAACAAACTGAGCAGGAGGCAAGGGGAGAGGAGAGCCCAATGATGGGTACTAAGGAAGGCATATATTGCATGGAGCACTGGGTGTTATATGCAAATAATTTATCATGGAACACTACATCAAAACTAATATTGTACTGTATTGTGACTAACATAACAATAAAAAAAATGAAATCTTGCCATTTGCAACAATGCAGATGAAACTAGAGTGTATTATGCTAAGAGAAATCAGTCAGTCAGAGAAAGACAATTATCGCATGATTCCATTCATATGTGGAATTTAAGAAACAGAACTGATCAGCATAGGGGAAGAGAAGGAAAATAAAATAAGATAAAAACAGAGAGGGAGGGGCGCCTGGGTGGCTCAATGGATTAAAGCCTCTGCTTTTGGTTCAGGTCATGGTCTAAGGTCCTGGGATGGAGCATCAGGCTCTCGGCTCGGCGGGGAGCCTCCTTCCCCGGCCTCTTTGCCTGCCCCTCTGCCTACTTGTGATCTCTCTCTCTGTCAAATAAATAAATAAAATCTTTAATAAAAAAAAAAACAGAGAGGGAGGCAAAACATAAGAGACCCTTAAATACAGAGAACAAACTGACAAACTGAGGGTTGCTGAAGGGGAGGTTAGTGGGGGGATGGGCTAAATGCATGAGGGACATTAAGGAGAGCACTAGCTGGGATGAGCACTGGGTATTATATGTAAGCGATGAATCACTAAATTCTATCCCCGAAACCAATACTACACTATATGTAACTAATTAGAGTTTTTTTGTTAAAGGATTCCTTTCTTTTCTTGCTTTCTTTTCTGCTATGTTCATCTGTTTTCTTAAATTTTTTTCGTTTGTTTGTTTCTTAAATTCCATACATGATAAGAAGGACTTTTTATCTAGGAAGTCAGTTAGGCCTATGAACATAGCTTTGGGGTTGGGGAGTACAGTCTTTGACCGCAACTCTCTCTGGAATACGACAATACCCTTGCTGTGCAGAGAGCCTTTTGAGAGAAGGACAGCTTCCTCCATGATGCCTGCCAAGTACACCCTTGCACTTGCTTAGGGTCAGTCCTGAAAGATCAGACATAAGATTTTGGCCTGAAGCCAGATTCCTCAGAGTAATTATAGCAGTATTATTCATAATAGTCAAAAACCTTATAACAATCCAAATGTCCACTAACTGGTAAATAAATGAAGAAAATTTCAGATATCCCTCAATGTAATACTATTCAGAAACAAAAGGGAATTAACTATTGATACATGATACAACAAATGAACCTTGAAAACATTACACTAAGTGAAAAAACCGAGATGCAAAAGACTACCTATTATATAATTCCATTTATATAAAATATCCCCAAAAAAGACATTTATAGAGACACAAAGCAAATCTGTAGTTCTTTAGGAATCGACATCAGAGTGGTTATTAACTGCAAATGGGCACAGAGAAACTTTTTAGGTTGGCAGAAATATTCTAAATGTGAATTGTGGTGATGACTGCCTGTAAATTTATTTTTAAAAATCATTACACCATTGAATAGTTTATTTTATTTTAATGTTCTAGGCATGCATATTTATTTATATGCTTGACTGTGGATATAATCATCTTTAGATGCCTCAAAAAACACATGAGTTGTCAATTTATTTCTAGTTCATGATCAGATGCTGGTGGCAGGGGAAGAAGAGAATAAATGTCAAACCATTGAACTTTATTCTTAGAGACCATGGTTCTCCAATACACACATGATATGACTGACTGAAATGATGGAATAAACTCTATCCATTAAACAATAACTCCATATTCCCTGTTCCCCCAATTGTATATTAAATAGGTGAATTTTATGGTATGTGAAGTGTGGTCCAATAAAAATTTTTAAAATACTAAAACAGCAAAAATCAACTGAAATTTAATTATAGTAGGTCAAAAATTCACACCCATACATAGATGGTGGACGCAGCAGTTATACTAAGTGAAGCAGTGTGATAGAAGTAGTCTCTCTGGGCAGAAAGGAATATTTTGTCACTAGCTTAGTTTAGAATTGCCAGTTAAGTACCCTCTGGGTGAGTCAGTAAGTTAAGCATCCGACTCTTGATTTTGGCTCATGTCATGATTTCAGGCTCAAGCAATCAAGCTCCGCATTGGGGTCTGTGTGCTGGGGGTAGAGCATGCATAGGATTCTCTCTCTCTCTCTGTCTGTCCTTCCCCACTTGCTCTCTCTCCCCACTAAAAGAAAAAAAATTGTCAGTTTACTATGAAAATAAAAAGCTGACCAGCTTTAAGCCTGTTTTATTACTGCTTAGAATTTTAGATAATGTACCCCTTTATTGCCTGAACCAAGGAAGACTGTTCCAATGGCCCCCTTTTTTGTGTGACACTTGCTGGAAGTATAAATGCTGATGAGAAATAAATGCTGAAAATTACCATTTTTGATTTACAAAAAAAGCAATTTCCCCAGATTCAACCTAATATAATCCTTATGGAGGGCAATTTGACAACACTTATAATAATTAAAAATCTACCTATTCTTTAATCCAGTAATTCTACTTTTAGAAATTTATCCTACAGATATCCTTGCTCATGAATAAAATCACTTTTGTTCAGGAATAGCAATTCTTTATAATGTAAAATAGATAATACAAATGTCCATACATAAATGGTTAAATAAATTCTAATACATTCCTATAATGAATAAGTACACAAATATTATTTAAAAGTAAATTCTAATTTACTTAGACATCATGGTAGAGAGGTATAGTGGTTGAAAGCAAAGGCTCTAGATCCAAACTGTCACTTTTGAACGCAGCTCTACAACTTATGAGAGTCACATAATCTCTCTGTTCCTGTTTCCTCATTTGTAAAATAAGGATAAGATAATATATATCTCACACAGCTATGATAATTCAATGGATATTTACATGTAAAGTCCTTCAGAGTGAGCTGGCTCATAGTAAGTGATCTATAAATGCTGACTACTACTATTCTCTACAATATGACTGAAGAAAAAAGAGCATGGATGTGAAAAAGATGTACAATATTGCATTAAATATTAAACTTAAAAAGAGAATATATAAATGCATCTACTTGTATATAAATATTTCTAAAAGGATATATAAGAAACTCCTATCATTGGTTGCCTCTAGGGAGAACGGGATAGCTGGAGAATGAGAGAGAGGAAACTTACTTTTCTTCATACACTATTTCATACCTTCTGAATTTTGTTCAAGAAGCATGTTTTTAAAATTAAATAATACAATTATTTTTTTAATTTCTACAGTAGATTAAGCTTTGTTTAAAGCTGCATTTTCTGAGCCTATTTCTACAAAACACTCTTGTCGAGGAACACCTCAAAATCACCATGTGCTCCAAAGAACACCATTTTAGAAACATTGCTACAGGCTAAAGAGAGTCACTGCAGAAGAGAATGACATATTCAGAACAGAGATTTGGGATCTTTTCCTTTTTTTTTTTTTTTTTTGGATAATGTTCTTTTTTGGACATGATAGGTGACTTCTTTTATTGGATACCCAAGTTTGAAATGCAATTACTTCATAGCATGAGTGAGCAAAAGAAAACAAGTTTTAGAATGTATGCTTTGAGAATAAAACCAAAAACAAATAGAGCTTTTGTCAGCAACAAAATATTTTTTATTTCACTAACTCGGTAAATATGTCACAGTCCTAACAAGATTACATAGCAATGTTTTCCTTCTATAAATCCAACTATTTTTCCCAGAGCAGCTCACCCTAGGGGACTTAAAACTGGGTTCTCATTTCCCAGACAAACACTAAGGCCCTCCCAGGAGCTCTCATCCTGTACTTCCTATTTGCAAACTACCACCCTAGCTTGTAACCTCAATATAAAAAGTGAGGCAGTTGCCAAGCACAGAAAGGATAGGAATTTTGGCCAAAATCCCACAGGTAACAAGGGTGAAGCCAGGCTTGTCCACAAGCCATCTGTCTTAAGGAGCTTGTGACTTTCCCCAGCACAGTATATTCCTGCAGGAAACATTTTTGTCCTTCTTCATGTATAATACATCAACTTTATGACCTCAAAGGATCTTCAAGATGAAAACTTTAATGATTCTAGATTTATTGAGTTATGTTAGTGGGAAGGCATCTATTTTCCATTTTGTTAAAAATTTTGAACATTTAAATGACCTAGCTGGGTTATTTAAAATGAAAGTAGAAGAAAATTGTGCTACTCCTTAAATCAGTGTTTCCTACATGGTTTATATTACACTAAATGTTAACAGGTGTGCAGGCAAAAAGGGTAACAATGATAGGATACATTTTGGAAATAGTGGATGAAGCAATATCAGCCCACTTTTATTATTAGCAGACTTCTCAAAATCTTAAAAATCTTAAAAATTCATTGTGACTCTCTTAGAGGGGCAAAGAGTATAATAAAATGCTTCTCATAATCATTAATAGCTCTCAGACTAATATTCTATCTAGCAAACAATTTGGGAAATAATTTCTTAATGAAACAAAGATAGCTTTTAAAAATGAAAAGTAAGTGTGTTTTTCATTATACACTATTTTATTATACACTATTAAAGTGTATGCAATCCTGCTTTTCTGATAACCCAGACTTAAATCATTATTTATTTATTAAGTACAAATTACTATACTGAACACCTAATATCCCTGGAATCATGACTTGCATACTGCCCTATTCAGGTTGTACCTTAATAGTGTTAAAAGTCAATCAACTACAAATCATTTATATAGCCCTTCATCCTAGGTACTATGCTAAGCATTTAAGAAACACTGACCAAAACAGACACAATATCTGCCTCAAATAGTTAACAGCCTTGTAAATATAGATATTATATGAGTGATTTCAATTGATGAAATTATTCCAAGAGGGCAAAATGCTGAAAAAGAAAAGTACAGAAGGTGAAAAAAAAACCTAAAAAGGAGATCCTTAACATAGTTTGGAGGGTCAAGGAATTGTTCTCTGAAGAACACTCACCTCAAGCTAACATTTGATAGGTTTCCTCAAAATTTTCCGGAAAAAGAAGAAAAAAACATCTTCAGCAGAATGAATTACATTTTGAAGGACCCAGAGGAAGGAGAGAACATGGTACATTCAAGAAGTTGGAATAAGTTCAATATGACTGGAGGACAGGGGCGCCTGAGTGGCTCAGTGGTTAAGACTCTGCCTTCAGCTCAGGTCATGATCTCAGGGTCCTGGGATCGAGCCCCACATCGGGCTCTCTGCTTGGCAGGGAGCCTGCTTCCCCTTCTCTCTCTGCCTGCCTCTCTGCCTACTTGTGATCTCTTTCCTCTCTGTCAAATAAATAAATAAAATCTTTAAAAAAAATATGTGACTGGAGGACATACAGGGAAAGACAAATTGAAGCCACATACTGGGCATGCACATGGTGCCAGGTTCTACTAAGAAAGCAAAGACAAGAGGGTGACATGTGTCTCCAAGAAGCTTGGGAGGCAATTATTAAAGTCCAGATGAAGGAGAAAGTAAGTAACTTTTACTGAGCACATAACAAAAGTTAAATCTTGTACAATGTGCTTCAAATACATTAACTCATTTTATCTTAGAATGACCCTCAGAGGGTAGAATCATTATCCATTTTATAAATGAAGAAAATAGAGAATCAAGAATATTAGGAAGATGACTTTCTCAAAATTGTATTTGGGCAGTCGGTATTTGACTTCTAAATCTTTGCTCATAGCATCTACTTCCTGAACTAAAGGTAAAGAAAACAGGAATCTGGGTGGGAAGCAGTGGGGAAGGAGAAATGATGCAGAGATAAGAGACACTATGGTTGGACTGGCAACTAAGGATACATCTGCTGGAAATGAAGAGTCTGCTCTGATCCCTGTGGATGAAGATATTCTATTAAAAAAACAAAATAAACAAACAAAAAAATCCCAAAGAAATAATATCTGACCACGGAAAAGGAAAACACTCTTTCTAGCAAGGAGTTGCTTCACTGGAGAGTCCTTTAAGGCCTATGGGAACTCAGATAAACAGAATGGAATAGTGGTGTGCCAGGGACTGTGGAGTGGGGGAAATGGGAAGATGTTGGCTGGATACAAACTTTCAGTTATAAGATGATTGTGTTCTGAAAATCTAGTATAGTATAGTGACCACAGTTAATAATACTGTATTGTATGCCTGAAATTTCCTGGGAGTATATCTTAAGCATTTTCACCCAACCCCCCCAAAAAAAGTTAACCTTGGGATGATGGATGTGTTAATTAACTTGATTATGGTAGTTATTTCACAATGTATAAATATATATAAAATCATCACATGGTACACTATAAATATATTTGTCACTCTTTAAATATACTGGTCACACTTTAAATTCTTCTTGTCGATTTGACTTCAATAGAGCTGGGGGAAGAAGTGGTTGACTTTACTATTATAAAACCCAGATGCTAGCTGAAGCATTTCTATCTCTTAGAGATCTATGTAAAATGGACAAAATTCCCCCAACACTCTCCACCCAGTTTCAGTCTATATAAATACACATGCGCCTCCTCTGAATTCTGAGGCTTGGATCTTTAAGATATTCTCTGATTTCAAGGGCAGTGTTACTACCTGCTGTTTTTTTTAGCCCATGTCAATCAGGGTGTGAAATTCATCTCTTCTCTCATTCTACTCTCTTATACACAAACACACTTTACTTCCACAAGCCATTTCATAGATTTGCTTAACACAAAATACCTGGGAGTTTCTAGAATGTGCCATTCTGGTGATGCAAAACCTATCTCCATCTCACTAGCTCTACCTGCTCTCACCCCTTATTTCCCCTCTCTATTTACTTTTATTCTCTTTCCCTCTCTGAAAGGAAAAAGCCAAATTTGTCATTTCTTCTCAGGAATAATACATTATGCTTGGAGTTTAACTATTCATCCCAAACAAATACAAAGCTCTCAATTAAAGTAGTACAGGTGAATAATATTTTCTCTACTTCCTCATAATTACTATTACTATAAATAAAAGATAATTCTATTATTTCTATTATTCTATTATTTGCTGAGCATAGATCTTGTGCCAAACACTATGCCAAGTACTTTTAAGAACATTATCACATTTAACATCCTCACAAAAGTTCTATGATAAAAGTATTAACTTTATCTTACCTATTAGAAAACTGTGAATTAAAAAGATCAGTTAAATGAGTTGCACAAGGTCACAGAGCAAGGAAATGTGAAGACTGCATTTTTATCCAGGACGTACTGGCTATATTCTCCCTACTAGTGTATCCTGCTTCTCAGTCTTCTGGAGATTCAAATGGTGAGGGGATGGGCAAGGGCACAAAAGAAGACGCCAAAATTCTACCCAAGTAGAAGGATAGGATGAATTTCTAGGCAGGACAAGTAGTTTTCCAAAAATCTTTTGTTGAGTTCTTAGGTTAGGATGATTGATCTCCTGTGTGACAGTTTCCTAAATTGCATGTCACCCTGTCGAAATGTATAGTTTGATGGGTCCACAGAAGAGGGGATTGGGGGAGACAGAGGGGTGGAGAAGAACCATTCAAAGAAGTACAAAACTTAATTAAGGAAAACATTAGATCAATTAAGACTAAACGGTGGTATAAAACATTAAGGTAAAACACATATTAGTGTGACATTTGCATTTTTATGAAGTATGAATCACAAAGAAATAATATATGCAGCTAAATTTCAGTTAACTCCCTTTTAAAAGTCTTGTTACCATGGTAATGCCAAGAATGAGTTTTCACAGGATATAAGATATGGATTTTTTGATTTCTTAAAAGCAGTTTAAATAAAAACTACCAAAAGCATGGCCTCTCTTCACTTCTCTTACATGACCAAGGGCCACTGAAAATAAGAATCACCTAGACATCTGTTCCAAAAATTACACAAAAGAAAAAAATACTAAAAATTGAACTGGATTTCCCTGTTATAGTTCTTTTATTTTTTTATTCTCTTTTAGTTTCTAGTATATTTTTTAATAAGTTCATTCCAAAAGCTATGCCTACAAAAACATTCTAATTGTAAGAGAAACAAAGAATATTGTGTCTTCTGGGCACTCTCTATAATCCTACGTCTGCTTGTTTAATTAGTAAGTTTTTAATAATAGCTACTCTCGTTACTGAGATCAGTTAAAATTCAACTATAAAGGCTACCTTTGACACCAGCAGCTAAATGGTTCACCTTCTGAATTCCAGATCTAAGAAAAGTTGCCCGAGTCTCTAATGAGTAATAGGGGATTGAGGTTTCTAGGCTACAAAAATCCTGTTATGGTGAAAAAGGCAGAAACCTAACTCCGAAATCAATAGCGTATTACTCTCTCCACAGGCAAGAGCTGCTGGGTCAGGGGAATCATGAAAAATTCATAGCAGAGGTGGCCAAGTCAACCATAAGATAGAGAAAATGATGCTATATCTAAAAATCCCCTGAGCAATCGAAAGCACTTTATAGATTTCACTGTGGATAAGTGCTGGTGTTTTATCTGGTGCCTTAATGCTGCTGTGATCTTATTTTTGACAGTCAACGAGGATGTTTTGATCTATATTTATAGGGTCCTATTTATGGATAGTTCTTAGCCTCTTTACAGCACTTGGATGGTAGTAGTCACAGGGATATGGCCTCAGTCTTGAAGATGCCTCTTGACTGGACCTCTCCTAGCTCAGTCTTCTCTCCCTGCATTTCTAAAGGGAACAAACCTTTGAGTGTTAGGTTCTTTACAAATGTATTTAATTCTCATAACAGCCCTGCAAATTAAGTATTATTGTTATTGTTATTATTCTCATTTTATCCATTAGGAAATGAAGTCCAAACAGGTGAAGTGATATATTCTAGATCACATAGAAAGTAAGAACATGAATTAGGATTGTAGCCCAGGTATTTTTAACCCACAACCCACAGAAATTCTGAAAACAAGTTTGCTTGACTCACAGGGCCTTAATATCCTTCATTTAAGGAAATTTAATCATAATCACATTACAGTAGCAGACAAGGCTCTGTGTAGGCCCAGGCCAGGGCTATTGCCTCTGGTTCTTCCAATCCATTTTATACTCTTTTACTCTCATTTTGGTTTCTTACCAACTACTTATTGTTAAACACAAAATTCCTTAACCTGATATACTACCAATACTTCAAAATGCCGTTCAAATTATACTCTATGGTATTCATAAATAGAAGGTTAATTTAATATTATTATGAATTTTCCCTAATATGCCGACACTCCCATGCCATCATGCCCTTGAGAGAGGCTGAAGAATAGCAATGTTCTGCTATCTAGCTATCCCACCTCTTCCCAAACAATCTAAAGCATAGGAACCAGCTTTATTTTGTTAAACTACTGATTTATCTCTTAACGGCTGCTATTTAGGATAAAGCAGTTTTCCTTTATTTTCTATTTCAAGACACTTTACTACTATTTAAATAGGCATTTTTAAAGAGTAGTTGTAGGTTCACAGCAAAACTGAGAGAAGGTATAGAGGTTTCCCATATAACCCTGTCCCCACAAACCCATACCCTCCCACATTATCAATATCTCCTACCAGAGTGGTACATTTGTAACAATTAATGAACCTACCTTGAGGTATCATTATCACTCAGTATACTGTTTACATTAGGGTTCAGTCTTGGGTGTTGCATATTCTATGAATTTGAACAAATGCATGATGACATGTTTCCACCACTATACCATATAGAGTACTTGCCTATAAAAATCTGCTATGCTATGTCTATTCACCCTTGTCTCTCACCCATCCAACAACTGGCAACCACTGATCTTTTTACTATCTCCTTTTGCCTCTTCTAGAATGTCATACAGCTGGAATTGTATAGTATGTAACCTTTTAAGATTTGTTTCTTTCACCTACTAAAATACATTTGAAGTTCCTCCATGTCTTTTCATGGGCTGGTTGCTTACTTCTTGTTAGCACTGAAACACATTTCATCATTCAGACTTATCACCATTTACTTATCCATTTATCTACTGAAACACATCTTGGTTGCTTCTAAGTTTTGGCAATTATAAATAAAGCTGCAATAAAAATGTTCGTGTAGGCTTTTTTGTGGATGTAAGTTTTCAACTCATTTGAATAAATATCAAGGAGTATGATTGCTGGATTCTTTTTATTTTTTGATTGCTGGATTCTATGGTTAAGAGTATGTTTAGTTTTGTAGGACTGTCTTCCAAAGTGGAAGTGTTCCCCTTTGTGTTCCCATCAGCAATGAAAGTTCCTCCTGTTCCACATCCTCACCAGCATTAGGTGTTGTTAGTGTTCTGGATTTTTATTGTTTTAATAGATGTACAATGGTATTTCTCTGTTTTAATTTAATTTCCCTGATGATATATAATGTGGAGCATCTTTTATATTTATTTATCACCTCTATATCTTCTTTGGTGAGGTGTCTGTTCAGGTTCTTTGCCCATTTTTTTAGTTGGGTTGTTCATTTTCCTATTGCTGAATTTTAAGAGTTCTTGAAATATTTTGGATAATAGCCCTGTATCTGCAAAAGGTATTTTGAAAATATCTGCAAAAGGTATTTCTCCCAATCTCTGGTTTGTCTTTTCATTCTCTTGGACAGTGTCTTTCACAGAGCAGAAATATTTAGTTTTACTGAACTCCACCCAGTTTATCAATTCTTTCTGTCATGGATTATGGTATTATATGTAAAAGTCATCACCAACTCAAGGTCACCAGGATTTTTCCTATATTATCTTCTAGAAGTTTTATAGTTTGGGACTTTGTATTTATGTCTGTGATCCAATTTGTGTTAAAGATGTAAATTTTGTGCCTAAATTCACATTTTGTATGTGAATGTTCATTTTTCCAGCATCATTTGTTGAAGGAACTATCTTTTCTCTATTGTATTGTGTTTGTTCCTTTGTCAAAGTTCATTGACTATATTTACATGGATCTGTTTCTAGGATCTCCATTAGGATCTGCCAACCCCACACTATCTTAATTATTACAGCTTTATGGTAAGTCAGGTAGTGTCAGTTCTCCAACTTTGATCTTCTCTTTCAATATTGTGTTAGCTAGTCTTTTTTTTTTTTTTTTTTTTTTTTGCCCTGTCTCCATATAAACTTTTGAATCAATTTGTTGACATCCAGAAAATAACTTTCTGGGATTTTTGACTGGAATTACATGGAATCTATAGATCAAGTTGGAAAGAACTGGCATCCTGATAATACTGAGTCTCCCTGTCCATGAACACGGACTATCTCTCGGTTTATTTAGTTCTTTTTTACTTCCTTCATCAGAGTTTTATAATTTTCCTTATGTAGACTTTAACATAGTTTATGAAATTTACATGTAAGAAATTTTTTAAAGTGCTAATGTAAATAATATTTTATTTTTCATTTAAAATTCCACTTATTCATTGCTGGCATTCCTTTACATTTTTATTTCCTGTATCTAAAACAGTAAAGATGTATCTTATTTGTTCCAGATAGTTATGTCACCACATAGTCCCCAAAATGAGCCAACATTCCTTTGTCTGAGGTTCTACCTGGAGTTTATCCAGGGTTCTCTGCCATTGGTTTCTTCCAAAACTTTGTTGAAGCCTTACCTCTTCTAGGTAGCATTTGCTGGCCTTTCTGACAATGGTAATTACTCCCTCTCCTATAACTCTACCACATATCTTTTAGCTCCTAACTATACTCTGCCTTATATAGACTCTACTTTTTAGAGTGTCTTTGGTCTACAGCAAGACTATGATCTCCTTAAAGCCTATATCAGCTGGGTCTCACACATCTCTCAATTTATAAAAGTGCCAGGAACTGTGTCATGTAGGTTTACATTCAGATCTCATTTAGTTTGACTTCTCCAGGCCAGCTGATATTTCTCTTTCAGCATGATCTTTTATTGCTTTCTACTAGTGTCTTGAATAAAAGATAAATTTAACCAGCAACCCCCAGAACAGTCTTTTAGGGAGGTAGTAATCATTGTGGTTGAATTACATGGGAAAGGTAAGAGTTCCTATCCTCAGATACAGTGAAAATATTTTGGTTGGCTTTATGCATTTGTCAAATGCCTTTTATATGCCAGGTTCAGTGTTAGGCAGTAGGCACATACAAAGATGAGAAAAATAGCCCTGCCTCTCAAGGGCCTCACAGTCTAATGAGAAAGTTTCAATAGAAATATTGCAATGGGCTGATTCTTAAAAGAGTTAGGAGCTCACCAGAGAAAGAAAAAGGAAGAATCAACATGAGTAAAGATCTGGACATTACCAAATCTAATGTACTACTAATATTCCTTAAATACTTTTTTAAAAAATTCTTCTCTTACTACATACTTTCTCATCCTATTCTTGATTTTTTTTGTTTTACCTCCATAAAAGAAATGAATTAGAAAGTCATTGGTACCAGAAATTTCTCATCCATGGCAAGCCTTTTTAAAAGCATTTTAGTGCTCTTGATAACCAGAAAAAGGAGGACAACAGAGCCTAGAGAGATTGTTACAAAGTCTTAATCTCCATGAGAGAAAGACTGTATTGTTACCACACCCATCCAGGCTTCAACCTGCTGTGGTACACTGAGAGGCTTAATCCTACAAATTGCCTTAAAATGCCCAGTCAGTGCCATCACCAAAGCAGAAGGCATTAAGGAATCATAAAGGGAGGCAAGCAAAAAGAACAAAGGAGATTTTTCACACTGGGCACCTCTAAGATGCTATACCTTTTGAAGTCTGTTTGGCAATGGTCTGGCCAAACTCCAAATCCAGTAATTATCCTATTTATTACTAAATGCACCTAGTGGCCTGAACAAGAATTAAAAAAAAAACAGGGATTCTTTTGTGTGTCTTCTAATAATAGTAAATGGTAATAATGATAATAAAACCACTATTTATTATAAATCTACAATGTGATACATTATATATACTATCACATCTAATTATCACAAGAACTCTGCAAGGTACATAATTCTTACCACACACACCCTTCCTCCACTGCCATTACCATTTTAAAAATGAGGAATTTGAATTTTAAAGGGCAAGTTTAATAGTAACTTACCCACAGTCACACAGCTAGTAAATGGCAGACACAGGATTTAAACCCAGGCTAGTCTAGCAATAATGCTGCTGTCATTTCTACTTTACTATATTGCCTTTCATGAAGTGTTCCTATGTTACCTAACATTAGGAAAGGTCAATATATAACCACAGGGATACACATTCAAAGACACTAGCTATGCGCAGCACTGAAAAAGGAACAAAAACTACTTCTTACATCAGGATTCTTCTTCTACTTCTTACATCTGGATTTGGAATCAAGACCAAATCCAGAGAACAATTCTGGAAGAAATGAAGTATAAATTAGTTGGCCTCCTTTCTGTGTTTCTAAGTTATGATTATTTTCAAGTTTTTGTGATTATGATCTCTGGAGAAAAAGTCAATGAGAAGGGATAAAAATCATAAAACGTAATGAAGACATATTAGACAAAAGTAAAAATAGTAGCCAACTCATCAAAAAAGGAAGTGGGATAAGTAAAAAAAGATAGATATAACTTACCAATCACCTAAATTAATATGAATTCAATAGAAGTGAATCAAAGGATAATGTATTCAGGAAGCAAAACAAGTCCATTATGGTATAACAGAAATGAAGGGGATTAAAACCTGAGAACCTGAGTTTGAGTCATGTTTCACCATCATTTAGCTCATTATTAGAGAAATTAGATAATTAATTTCTCTGTGCCTAGTTCTGTCATCTGTGAAATGAGAGAAAAATATATTCTTCCTTTTCAGAGTTATGAGGATTAACTATAATAGCATGAGTAAATTTTTAAAAATTCTAAACACACACAATTTTTAGTTATTTTTGGTATTTCTCTATAACCCATTGCCCTTTGAAATTTCAGAGTAAACTCAGAAAGGCAAGGCAACTCTCTCTATAGTTCAGAAACAACTAGAAAACAGATTCAAAGCAACATACAAACAAATGCATGATAGAAAATGAAAAGTAAAATATGATAAATTTGGTCAGAAAAAGAGGGAGAAGAAAAATAACTAACATTTACTGAGACCTAAATTTAGTGCCAGGAGTTTCTGAAAATAATTTTATTTAAGAGCTCATAACTTTGAATGGGGGTATTTCCCCTAATTTTATAAAGAAGGAAACTAAAGTTCAAAAATATGCAGAAATTTACACAAAGTCGCACAGCTAATAAGTGTTGGAGTTTTAATTCAAACACAGATTTCTTAGGGTCCAAAATTCATATTTTAGAGGCAGTAACTTTATAGCTGGATCTTGATCAAAGAGAAGATCTATTACACCACAGCATGGAAAATAAACCAAAACCACACCAAAACCTAGTCTAGCATATCATTCAAAGTCTGGCTAGAAACAGACGGCAAACTCTAACAAGATAACTGAGAGTTTAATAAAGGAACAATTAATGAGTGTGAACAGAGTAAGGAAAAACAACTAGGGATAATGAAATATCCTAGTCGTAGCAAAAGCAAAAACCTTTTGCCTTATACCCATGATGGTTGAGGCTTATCTAAGCCTCTTTAGGCAAGAAGGATCATTGGGAGAGCGTTGTTACCAAAACCTGGAAAATGTTAAGGTGGCTTTAATAGAGGAGCAATACATATTCCAATCTCTCTCTTTCTTACTTGTGATACCTTGACAGTGCCTCTCTTTGGCACACAACTGCAAGCCAGAGTATAAAGGAGCCTACTAATTTAGTCCATAATGTTCAGTCTCTTGGGATTCTAAGCAAGGTGGGAAAAAAGGGGAGCTCAGATATAAAGGAACAAATGGAAAATATCCAGAACACAAGAGAAATGGCCCAATGTATTTTTAGGTATCAGCCATACTTTTAAAGGCAGATTCTGCTTTTAACATTGCCAACAAAATGACTAGAGAATAGACTACTTCGTACTGAGATCAATAAATCTGAGTAAGGAGTAGATACGGAACATGAAGAGAAAGTATGACTCACCTCCAAACTCTACAATATGACCTTGCTTTTGTGCTGATTTCCCCCCAAAATGCTTAAAAATACAATATATTAGATTCATATCAAATTGTTGAATGTAATGATAATTTTACCAATTTCCAATATTTTATAAATTTTTTTTCATTGATTTTACATGGAGAAATATGTCAAAAATTTTTTATGTTTCTGAGAAGGTAAAAGGCCTTATAAAGTTAAAGTGCTGTGCAAAATAAGATTTTGTGCTTTGGCAAACTCCTATCAACCCTGTGAACCCCTTTGGAAATCATGCAAATAAGTGTATGTATTCTGTGTGCATGTGTGTATTGTAGATGGTGGTATAATCTATTCAACATTTAGAGTATGCCTGCTTGAAAGGCTCTGTGCTAGGTAACAGTAAGATAAAGATATTAAAAATATAGTGCCTGCAGGAATCTCAAGCAAAAGTTGTCATTTTGTCTTGTTCCCATAAATACTTAATTATGTAGGAAAAGAACTGAAGTTAATTTCCATTATCATTTCCCCAATGTTTACTACTTCAAGAAATCATATCACATAGTAAGCATCAACAGTTTTTTACTGACTAAGTGAAAATGAGTATTAGAATCACAGAATGTGAGAAAAGAAAAAACATAACCATGTTCTTTAAGGCTTCTTTCCTTTGTTCATGCTCTTTTTTCAACTTAAAACACCCTTCCTTGCTATAATCTTCCATTCATTTTGATATGTAAGATCTTTATTGAAGTATATCATACATACATAGAAATGCACAAATTACAAATGCATGGCTTGAGAAATTTATTTTAGAAACCAGCATACCTGTATATACCACCCTCAAATCAAGAAATACAGTGAAACGAGCACTAGAGAAGGCCCTTTGAAGGCCCTTTCTAGGCACAATCCACTCACCAACAGTAACTACTATACTAACTTTTAATAATGTCATTTTTGTCCATTTTCAACTTTTTGAATGAAATCATATGGCATATATTCTTTTGTGTCTGGCCCCTTTCTCTCCATTATTTTTGTGACGTTCTTCCATGTTGTTGCTTGTAGTTATAGTTCACTCACTCTCATGGTGAGCTGTATGGTATTCCAAGATACAGGCAGGATTGTAACCCAATTGATCATTTCTACTATTTGTAGCCATTTGAATAATAACTTTTTGATTATTAAAAATAGTCTACTAAAAATATTTTTGTATATCTTTTGGAGAATGTTGGCACACATATCTGGGACTTAAAAACCAGTATTATCTACTAGAGTAAAAGGTTTATGTATATTAGCTCCAGTCATACTTTTATAGTATCTTTCTACAAGTATATATACCAATTTACACCCCCACCAACAATATATAAGAGTTCCAGTACAAAGAAATTTAAAGGTTCAATTTAAGTTTAGTTATTTCCTTTTGGAAATATTTCCCAATCATCCCAGTTAATCAGTTGCCCCTTATTTATGCTGCTTATTTATACTGTCCATTTTGAATACCTCTTTTATATAAACTGATTTGCATTATTTTTCTTCTGTCTTCACCTATAGTATACAAGTGTCTTAGGGGAGAAAGTAGAACTTATTCATATTAACAGCCCTAATACTGCCTGGTACAGAAGGGGCATTCAGAATATTTGTTGAATAAATGAATTAACTATATTACTGAATCCTATTCCCCTTCTATTATAAAAGAAAAATGAGACCTAGAAGAGTGAAGTGCCTTGGTTGTCCCAACAAATCACTAGCACAGTGCAACAGCTGGGTTTAGAGTCTGGGGGTCATGCCTCCTAATTCATTGCTCTTTTCACTATATTATGCTGCTTTCTTTGAAAATCTTATTCTCACAATAAACCTACAAATAAGTTTAGCTTCATTTCTCCTTTTCAAAGCAGAAGGCAAAGGATACAATATAAATCTCCTGACAGCTGATGATAAGGTTACTGGATTTGTCTGTGACAGAAAACCCAGCTAAAAGAGAAACTATTTCAAGACAAACAATATGCAAGGGAAAATAGTTAGGCATAAAGAGCTCTGGGAAAAATCTCTTAAATCCATAGATCCAAATATTCCAAAAGATTGGAGATGGTCTCAATTTATAAACTCCATAAAATGCTCTGAATTATTGGATAGTACAGTATCTGATTTTAAAGGATTATATAAAGACATGAAAAGATGAGACAGCTGCCAGATATGCCCTGACAGTTTGTAGTTATGGCCTGATGTTACAGAAATATGCCAAATAATATTCTAGTACAGAGATTTATGTTGAATTTTATAGAGCACCAAAGCAAATACACTGAGAAAGAAATGAATAAAACAGTCAAGCATAGCAGAATGAACACTGAGTATCAGTGCAATTCAAAAGGAAAGGGCACTTAGATCATTTGGTTTCTCTCTGGGACAGTCTAGGATAATTTGTAAATTATTTAAATTATTTAGATCAAAATCATTTAAATCAATAAATCTTTTTTAACACTGCCTAAGTGCAAAGCACTAAGGAAGACACAAGGAAATACAATTTTTATCACAACATTTTCCTGATTGCAATATATCTTCTTTTGGTTATAAAAGAAAAAACCCGGGGCGCCTGGGTGGCTCAGTCGTTAAGCATCTGCCTTCAGCTCAGGTCATGATCCCAGGGTCCTGGGATCAAGCCCCGCATCGGGCTCCCTGCTCAGCAGGAAGCCTGCTTCTCCCACTGCCATTCCCTCTGCTTGTGTTCCCTCTCTCACTGTGTTTCTCTCTGTCAAATAAATAAAATCTTAAAAAAAAAAAAAAAAAGAAAAAACCCCACTCCTTGGCTGGACACTAAATGAACTGGCTTCAGCCTATTCCCCATGATTTAATAGCTTATTATCTCCCCCAAATTAGACTTTTAATACTTCTTTACATATATCTTAATATATTATTTCACTGCCTTTGATCCTACTCTTTCCAGTAGAGGAAAAGGGATGGGAAAGAAGAATATATATAAGACAGTACTATGTGCCTGGCATTGAGCCATATACTTCATATTCATTATATCATTTAATCTTCAAACCAGTTATGTTGACCCAATCCACTACCTCTGTCAAGATTCTTGATATCTTCCACATTGTTAAATCTTATAAATCTATTCTCATTCTTCAAGTTATTTGACTTGACAGTGGTGTTTGGCACAAGAGATCACACTGTTCTTAAAATATTTTCATCACTTGGTTTGACCATACAATACTGTTTTTGTTTTCCTCTGGCTTGACTGGCTGCTCCTTCTCAAGCACCTTTTGAGGATTCTCTTAATTTCCTTGATCTCTAAATATCTTCTTCCCAGGGTCCAATTCTTGAAACTTTTCCCTTCTCAAAATACACTAATTCCCTTGAAAATCACCTCAATCAGTCACATGGCTTTAAATACCATCTGTTTACATTGACAGCTTTCAAATTTTATAACAGAGTTCAGACTTTTCCTTGAACTCCAGACTCATTGAGCCAACTACTTATTCAACATCTCTACTTGGATTGCTAATAAACATATCTGAAATCAGTCTCCTGATCTTTCCTCTCCCATTGTTCTTTTCAGAGTCTTTCCCATCTTAATAGCAATTTCATTCTACCATATGTTCAGATCAAAAATTTTGAAATCATCCTCAACTCTTCTCATTCTCTCACATCCCAAATCTAATCTAATCAGTGAACCTATTGGTTATAGTTCAAAATATTCCCAGAATATAATTGTGCTCATCACCTCTACTGCTAGTATCCTTGTCCAAATCATAATTTTTTGATGAGATTATTTCAACTGCCTCCTAACTGGTTTGTCTGCTTCTATATTTCTTCCCCTAAAGTTCATTCTCTCCATTGAGGACAATTCGTGCAAGTCAAATTGTAATACTCCCATTTTCATGAACTTCTAATCTTTCTGCCATACCCCAGTATAAGCCCTTACACTGACCCATAATCTTGACCACATTACCTCTATGACCTTATTTCCCATTAATCTTCCCTTCACTCACTGTTTCAGCCATAAAGAAGTACTTGCTTTCCAAAAATATATCAGCCATGTTCTCACTCAAGACTTTTGCACTTGTATCCTCTGATTCATAAGCTCTTCTCTAGGTATCTGACTGGTTCACCTCCTTCAGACTTTTGCTCAAATTCTACCTTCACAGTGATATCTTCCATCATTACTCTACTTAAAAATTGTAATCTCCACCAGTGTACTTCCTAATCCTCATCTATCATTTTTATTTCTTCCATAGCAATTTTTTTTATCATCTGTCATGTTTTGCTTATTTACAACTACATTCTCTTTTCTTCCAACTAGAAAGTAAATTCCATGAGGCAAAATTCAGGCTTGTGTAACTTTAAAATTTATGTTCTTTTAACCAGCCAAATTGCCTATAATTTCTTATCATCATACTGCCATATCTACATGTATGAATCATATCTTGACTTCAAGGTCCAGTCCAATGGTACCCTTATCATAGTACTATCACACTGAGGACACTCAGGAAATAATTTTATGAATTACTGAGATTTACTCTGGGCCTTTAATCATTTATAATTTAGTTGTAGGCATATTGAAAAAAAAAAGGAAAATAAGAAAGTTAACAAAGATATCAAAAGATATACATTTTAGGTAGCAGAGTATGACAAACCTAGGTTCAAGTTCTATTACTAAGTGATCTCAGGAAAAACACAAGTCCTCTTAGGCTCCATTTCCACACCCATATATGAGGAAAATTATAACTATCTGCCACATAGTACAAGGATTAAACAAAATCAGGAATATAAATCACCCAATCAAGTGCCTGGGGAATAATAAGCACTCATAAAATATTATTTCCTTTCTCCCAAATGAACTAATTTTTCTTTTAGATTAAGTATTTTCTGTAATCAGAGTTATAGCATTATGCCAAATCCTTTTGGTAATTACAATGATACCTGGAATATAGTTAATAATTTAGACAATTCAATAATTCCCAGGCTATAACTGGCTCTCTACCACCAAAATAACATCTTAGCAACATTTCACATAAATATTGCCTAGACCTAAATCCCCCCAATCACTCCTGAAAGAGATAATGTTTCACTCCTGATATCTAAGCAGTTTCCACAAGTTCTAGAGGACACCACATTTGTTTTTCCCACAAGCCATAGCACCTTAACCACTCTCTGGTATGAAACAGGCAACCTATGTGTGGCTTGCACGGATTCTGTTTGACCTCTCAGAATTTCTTCTCCCATCTCTATTAGTACAATACTGCCAAGAGAATAGAGATTTGGAAGCTAGTAAAGACAGATTATTGATACCTTCAGTTTCCTTATTTTCTTTATCCACCTGTTACATTCTTGTCAAACTATCTGTGTCCTCAATAAAAAAGACCCAATAAATGCTACTAATGAATCCAGAAGAAGTATTGCTAGAACCAAATTTCATTGAGCCTCCATGATGTGTACAGTTGATTTCACTTATTATTTGGCTGGCTGAAGCAATACCAAGTTTCATTCAGGTGATCATTAATGTGCCTCAGTGTCCTAGTCTGCAAAATATAGTAATAATTCCTACTCTGAAGGGTCACTGTAAAGATCAAGTGAGGAAACTATCAAAATTCTAGAGGAGAACATAGGCAGTAACCTCTTTGACATTGGACATAGCAATTTCTTACTAGATATGTCTCCCAAGGCAAGGGAAACAAGAGCAAAAATGAATTATTGGGACTTCCAAGATAAAAAGGGAAACAAAAGCAAAAATGAACTATTGGGACCTCAAGATAAAAAGCTTCTTTGGGTGAGCCTGGTGGTGGGTATTGAGGAGGGCATGTATTGCATGGAGCACTGGATGTGGTGCATGAACAATGAATCTTATAACACTGAAAAAAATAAAATAAAATAAAATAAAATAAAATAAAATAAAATAAAATAAAATAAAAAGAAGCTTCTGCAGAGCAAAGGAAACAATCAACAAAACTAAAAAGAAACCTTTAGAATAGGAGAAGATATTTGCAAATGACATCTGATAAAGACTTAGTATCCAAAACCTATAAAGAACTCCTCCCCAGGAAGCTCCTCTCCAGTATCTGAGGTAGGTTGCAGGTAAGTTACAAGAAATGATCACATACTTTCTCTAAAATTGGATTATGTTACTACTTTAATTAGTAAAGGATACAGAAAAGTAGCCAAAGTACAGAAATCGCATAGGGCAAGAGCAGAAGATGCAACATATCTTTCTTAGCTCTTCCTTGCCCCTTTGGTTTCCTAAGGAATCGTGTAGCTGCTGGTGATAACTCCACAAAGGCTCAATCCCACCAAAACTGCCCAAATTCTTGATCTTCTGCTATGTCTCTCTTCCCTTTCTATACTCATGGTGTACATCACCATTTTGGAAGAACTTTCATTAAAAATGTAAACGCTTCCATTACAAAGAAACTTTTACAACATCTAGACCCCTTGATTATATAACAAAACTTAGCTTCAGAAAGTACAGTCAAAATAAGTCTCGAATATCTATATCCTCAGTGTCTCAGAAGCTTCCTCCTTAGCATTTGACACCTCTGAGCTACTAATTTACCTGCTTGCTCACTGACAGAGTAGCAAGCTGATTACATTTTGAATGTCATTACTGCTAATGTTGGACATTTACAAGATCCTTTCACCCGAGTAGTTCAGCTACTAAATTTAGGTCTAAGGACCAAGGGCATAGATCCACTTCTCTTGAACACTAAAAGTAAATTCTGTAGTCTCATTACAACTTGCAAAATCTCAAATACTGTGCTTGTGAAATGACGATGCAATTGTTTATATGATATATATAACTGTCAACTGACTGGTGAGCTCCTCAAGAACAAAGACTATTAGTTTTTAAATCTATACCCCCTAGGCTTGTGTAGCCCCTTAAATACAACACAGTGGTTAAAAGCAATGGCTTCAAATTTAAGGTTTAAATGGTAGTCTCGGCTCTGCCACTGACTAGTTGGGGACTTTTGGGCAAGTTACTTACGTGGTTTAAAGCTCATTTTCTTCCTCTGTAGAATGAAAATAAAACCATGAGAGACTGTGGACTATGAGCAACAAACTGAGGGTTTTGGAGGGTGGGGGTGGGGGTTGGGTGAGCCTGGTGGTGGGTGTTGAGGAGGGCATGTATTGCATGGAGCAGTGGGTGTGGTGCATGAACAATAAATCTTGTAACACTGAAAAAATAAAATAAACATATTTGGGGGAAAAAAATTCCACCTTCTATGGTTTTCAGGAGTACTAGTGTGTGTGCGTGTGTGTGTGCATGTGCATGTGCGTGTGTAGAATCAAAAGCCTTACTTAGCACAGTAAAAAGCACATCATGAGCATTCAATAAATATGAGCCATTTATTTATTTATTTAGTATTTAACCATTTTATTTTTATTATGTTCAATTAGCCAACATATAGTACATCATTAGTTTTTGATGTAATGTTCAGTTTCAGTTTCAGTGTACAATATAGTGATTCAACACTTCCTTGCAGCCCATGGTGCTCACTACACATACTCTCTTTAATCCCTATCACCTACTTCATCCATTCCCCAGCCACCTCCTTTCTGGTTACCATCACTTTGTTCTGTATAGTTAAGAGTCTATTTCTTGGTTTGCCCCCCCACCCCCTTTTTCTATGTTGCCTGTTTGTTTCTTGAATTCCACATGAGTGAAATCATATGATATTTTGTCTTTCTCTGTCTTATTTCACATAGCATAATACTCTCTAGATCCATCTATGTCATTGCAAATGACAAGAATTCATTCTTTTATACATCCAAATATATATACACCACATATTTATCCATTCATCTGTCCATGAATACCTGGGCTGCTTCCATATCTTGGCTATTGTAAATAATGCTGCAATAAACACAGTAGTGCATGTATCCCTTGAATTAGTGTTTTTCAAATTCTTTGGGTAAATATCCAGTAGTGTGACTGCTAGATAGCACTATAAGGTAATTCTATTTTTAACTTTTTGAAGAACCTCTATATTGTTTTCCAACACAGCTGTATCAGTTTGCTTTGCTGCCAACAGTGTACAAGGTTTCCTTTTTCTCCACATACTCACCTATGGTTTCTTAATGTTGTTGGTTTTAGCCATTCTGACAGGTGTTGGGTGATATCTCATTGTAGACTTGATTTGCATTTCCCTGATGGTAAGTGATGACAAACATCTATTCAGGTGTCTGCTGGCCATCTGGATATCTCCTTTGGAGAAATGTCTGTTCATGTCTTCTGTCCATATTTAGTTGGATTATTTGTTTTTTGGGTGTTGAGTTTTATATGTTCTTTATATATTTTGGATACAGATATCATTTATCAGATATGTCATTTGCAAATATTTTCTCCCAATCCATATGTTGCCTGTTAGTTTTGTTGACTGTTTCCATTACCATATAAAAGTTTTTTTTATTTTGATGTAATCCCAATAGTTCATTTTTGCTTTTGTTTCCCTTGCCTCAAGAGACATATCTAGAAGAAAGTTGCTATGGATGATGTCAAAGAGATTACTGCCAGTGTTCACTTCTAGGATTTTTATGATTTCAAGTCTTATATTTAGCTCTTTAATATATTTTGAATTTAATTTTGTGTATGATGCATGAAAGTGGTCTGTTGGTTTCTTTTGCATGGAGCTGTCCAGTTTTCCTAACACCATTTGTTGAATAGACTTCCCTTTCCCATTTGATATTCTTTCCTGCTGTGTCAAGATTAATTGACCATATAGTTGTAGGTTCATTTCTGGGTTTTCTATTCTGTTAGAATAGAAAATGTGTCCATTTTTTCCCCAGGACAATGATGTTTTCATTACTACATCATTGTAATATAACTTCAAGTCCGAATTATTTATTTATTCATTTATTTGAGAGAGAGAGAGACGGAGAGAGAGAATGAATGAGCAAGGGGTGGGGCAAAAGAGTGGAGAGGGAGAAGCAGACTCCCAACTCAGCAGGGAACCTGACCCAAGACCCTGGGATCATGACCTGAGCCAAAGGAAGATGCTTAACTGACTGTAGCTTTGCTTTTCTTTTTCAAGATTGTTTTGACTACTGGGGATCTTTTGTTGCCCCACACACATTTTAGGATTGTTTGTTCTACCTCAGTAAAAATGCTGGTGTTATTTTGGTAGGGATTTTATGAGATACGTGGATCGCTTTGAGTAGTATAGGTATTTTAATAGTATATGTTCTTTTAATCCATGAACATGGAATGTCTTTCCATTTGTATCCTCTTCAATTTCTTTCATCAATGTTTTATAGTTTCCAGAGTATAAAAAAGGTCTTTCACTTTTTTGGCTAGATTTATTCCCAGGTATCTTGTTATTTCTGGTGCATTTGTAATTGGGATTGTTTTCTTAATTTCTCTTCCTGCTGCTTCATTATTGGTGTGTAGAAATGCAACAGATTTCTGTACATTGATTTTGTATCCTGAGACTTTACTGAATTTGTGTATCAGTTCTAGCAGTTTTTTGGTGAAGTCTTTCTGGTTTCCTATAGATAATATCATGTCATACGCAAATAGTGAAAGTTTTACAACTTCCTTACCGATTTGGAAGCCTTTTCTTTCTTTTTGTTGTCTGATTGTCAAGAGCAGGATTTCTAATACTATGTGGAATAAAAGAGGTGAGAGTGGACATCCTTGCCTTGTTGCTGTCCTTTGGAAAAAGCTCTCGATTTCTCCCCATTGAGGATAATATTAGCTATCAGTTTTTCATATATGGACTTTATTATGTTGAGGTATGTTCCCTCTAAACCTACTTTGTGGAGAGTATTTATCATGAGTGGATGTTTTACTTTGCCAAATGCTTTTTCTGCCGGTATTGAAATGATCATATGGTTGTTATCCTTTCTGTTATTGATTTGATGTATCAAATTGATCATTTGCAAATATTGAACCACCCTTGCAACCCAGGAATAAATCCCACCTGATCTTCATGAATAACTTTTTAAATGTATTGTTGAATTTGGTTTGCTAGTATTTTATTAAAGAATATTGCATCTATACTCATCAGAGATATTGGCCTATAGTTCTCTTTTTTAGTGGTGTCTTTATCTGGTTTTGGTATGAGGGTAATGCTAGCCTCATAGGATAAATTTGGAAGTTTTCCTTCCCTTCCTATATTTTGGAATAGTTTGAGGAGAATAGATATTAACTCTTCTTTAAATATTTGGTAGAATTCTCCTGGGAAGCCATCTGGTACTTTTGTTTGTTGGGAGATTTTTGATTACTGATTCACTTTCTTTTCTGGTTATCAGTCTGTTCAAGTTTTCTATTTCCTTCTGTTCCAGTTTTGGTAGGTTGTATGTTTCTAGTAATTTATCCATTTCTCCTAGATGGCCCAATTTGTTGATATATAGTTTTTCATAATAGTTTCTTATAATTGTTTATAATTCTGTGGTATTGGTTGTTATTTGTCCTCTCATTTGTGATTTCATTTATTTGAATCCTTTATCGTTTTTTCTTAATAATTCTGGCTACAGACATCAATTTTCTTGATTTTTTTTCAAAGAATCATTTCCTGGTTTCATTGATCTATTTTTTTTTTTAGTTTGATATCATTTATTTATATTCTAATTATTTCCTTCCTTCTGCTTTAGTTTTGTTCATGGATGTTTTTCTAGCTCCTTTAGTTTTAAAGTTAGGTTGTTTGAGATTTTTCTTCTTCCTGAGGTAGGCCTGTTCTACTATAAACTTCCTTCTTAGAACCACTTTTGCTACATGCCAAAGGTTTTAGACACTTGTGTTTTCATTTTCATTTGTTTCCATGTAATTTTTTATTTCTTCTTTTATTTTCTAGTTGACATTCACTACTTAGTAGCATATTATTTAACCTCCCTGTATTTATGATATTTCCAATTTTTTAATTGTGGTTTTCTTCTAGTTTCATAGCATTGTGGTCAGAACATACTGCATGGTATGACTTCAATTTCTTGAATTTGTTTAGGCTTCTTTTGCTGCCCAATATGTGACCTATTCTGGAGAATGTTCCATGTGCACTTGAAAAGAATGCGTATTCTACTGTTTTAGGATGAAGTGCTGTGAATACATGTGTTAAGTCCATCAGATCCAACGTGTCATTCAAAGTAATTGTTTCCTTATTGATTTTCTGTTTAGATAATCTGTCCCTTGATGTAAGTGAGGTGTTGAAGTCCCCTACTGTTATTGTATTACCATCAATTAGTTACTTCACATTTGTTATTAACTGTTTTATTTACTTGGGTGTTCCTATGTTGGTTGCATAAATATTTACATCTTATTATTGGATTGTTCTCTTTATTATCATACAGTATTCTTCTTTGTCTCTTATTGCAGTCTTGGTTTTAAAATCTATTTTGTCCAATGTAAGTATAGCCATTCAAGTTTTCTTTTGATATTCACTTGCATGATAGATGTTTCTCCATCCCATCACTTTCAATATGCAGGTGTTTTTAGGTCTAAAATGAATCTCTTCTGGGCAGCATGTAGATGGGTCTTGTTTTTTTCTATTGATTCTGTCACCTTATGTCTTTTGATTGGAGCATTTAGTCCATTTACATTCAAAGAATTATTGATAGATATGCACTTATTGTCATTTTATTACTTGTTTTGTGGTTGTTTCTGAAGATTTTGTCTGATCCTCTCTTGTTTTTCTCTCTTTAAGAAATTTTGAGATTTTCTTCAGTGATATATTTGGATTTATTTCTTCTTATTTTTTGCATATTTATTAATGATTTTTGATATATGGTTACCACTAGGTTTGTATATAACCTCCTCTGCATATAGTCGTCTCTATTAAGTTGATGGCCATTTAAGATTGAACTCTTCTTTTCTCCTCCCCTCTTCACATTTTATGTATAAATTATTACATTTTATATCTTTTTTGTGAACTCCTTGATTGATTTTTTATAGATATATTCATTTTTATTGCTTTTGCCTTTCCTACCTTTTGCTGTCACTTTTGGTCTCTACTTTCTACTCAAAGTCCCCTTTAATATTTCTTACAGAGCAGGTTTAGTGGTCATGAACTCCTTTAGTTTTCATTTATCCAGGAAACTCTTTATCTCTCTTATTCTGAATGATAGCCTTGTTGGATAGAGCACTCTTGGCTACATTTCCATTTAGCATTTTGAATATATCATGCCATTTTCTTTTTTTTTTTTTTTTTTTTTGGTCAATGATATTTTCTTTTCCCAAATATGTTTATTTTATTTTTTCAGTGTTACAAGATTAATTGTTCATGCACCACACCCTGTGATCCATGCAATATGTGCCCTCCTTAATACCCATTACCAGACTTGCCCAACCCCTCACCCCCTTCCCTCCAAAACCCTCAGTTTGTTGCATGGCATTCTCTTCTGGCTTACAAAGTTTCTCCTCTAGCCTTATTGGATTTCCCTTATAAGTTACTGACTCTTATGTCTTGCTGCTTTTAGGATTTTTTCTTTATCACTACCTTTTGCCAATGTAATTTCAGTATGTCTTGGTGTAAGTCTGCTTTTGTTTATTTTGATAGGAGTTCTCTGTACCTCCTTTTCTGAATATCTGTTTCTTTCCCAAGATTCTGGAAGTTTTCACATATTATTTCTTCAAATAAATTTTTGCCCCCTTTTCTTACTCTTCTGAGACTCCTATGCATAATTCTTTTTCCTCTCTTTTGTTCAGATTGATTTTCCATTACTCTGTCTTCTAGGTCACTAATTAGTTCCTCTGCTTCTTCCATCCTGCTATTCATTCCATCAAGTGTGTTATTTCATATTATGCCCATTTTTTTCTCTTATGTTATTCTTTATGTCTGTGTTAAGGGGCTTATTCATGTCCTCCAAGATTTTCTCAAATCCTGTGACTATCCTTGTGACCATTGTTGTAAATTCTATATCAAGCATGTTACTTATGTCTGTTTTACGTAGATCTCTGGCTGTGGTCTTGTCCTATTCTTTCATTTGTGATAAATTTCTCTGTCTCCTCATTTTGTCTGCCTCTCTGTTTCTCTGTGTTAAGAAAGTTAACCGTATCTTCTGCTCTTGAAAGTAGTGACTTTATGAAGAGGTGGTCCTGGAATGCTCCACAGTGCAGTGTCTCTTGTTCACCAGAACCTGTCACTTTACAGGAGTTATGTGTGTTGCTTATGTCCTGCTGTTGTGTGAGTCACTTTTCCTTTCAGTGCAGTCTTCTGCACTGAATTTCTTCCTGTTGTGTTCTCTGCTTGCTCTCTGTGGTGTTAGTGGGATCCAAGCAGACCTCAGGGGGCGTGCCCATTAGGGAACCTAAAAACAGGGCTGTGATATTACAAAATTTGCACTGGGTCACAGTCCTATGCTAGATCCCCCAGAGGACTGCTGGCATTGCAAGGCTGAACACCAAGCAGGGCTATGGCTAGGCATGGCTAGGTCCAGCACACAATGGTGGCTGGAGGCACCTATCTGAGTGATGGTAGTTGTGGAGGCTAGGTGGGTCACAGGTACTAACAAAATCTGTCTTAAACCCAAGGCAGAGGTAGCAGGCTTGGAGTGCGGAGTCCTCAGGAGAATTCATGGGAATGGTGCACTGCTAGCAGATTTGTCAACAAGAATCTGTGCAGCAATGCCTCCCCCAGATGGCTCTGGGCTTATGCTGGGGGCGAGGGAAGAAAATGGTGCCTGCCAGCTCCTCATTTCTGGAGAAGTCCCCCAACATGCCCTGAAATCAGTATGAACAGATCTATCTCCTGTTTGCCCCTTGCATTGTGTAAACTGTCTTTTTTATTTGCCTCTTTGTGCTGGCTGCTGTCCCTTTGAGGGTAGTGATCCAGCTATCTCTCACCCTCCAGGCTTGCCCAGTGCTGAGTCAGCTAACTTTTAAAGCTCCAGGCTATAAGTCCAACTAGTTTTAAAAGCTCTCAGAATTCAGCTCCTCTAGTTTTTAAAGCCAAATGTTTTGAGGATTAGTCTTCCCCGTGTGAGCTCCCTAGTGCAACAGACTATTTCTCTGCCTTTTCTCCACCCATAACTCTCTCCATCCTGTAGACAGCTTCCCACCTCCTTTCTGACCTTCCTAAACTTTCAGATGTAGCTTCTTTTCTATATTTAGTGGTAGAATTTGTTCTGCCAGTCTTCATATCACTCTCTGGTTTACTGAATTAGATATAGATGATATCTAATTGTAAATGCAGGATGAGGAGAGCTCAGGGTGCTCCTACTCCATCATCTTCCCAAGCTCTCTGTCTGAGCCACTTTTAATGATTAGTTTCATCATCATCATTGTCATCATCATTATCATCACAATCATTTTTAACACTCAATAAATATATGCCAAATATTCTTTCTAAAAATGGAAGTAATTCCCCTTTATAAAGTTATTGTATTAAAACCCTTTAAAGAATTTAGCTCAATGCCTGGCACATAATCAATGCTTTAAAAAGTGTTGGCTCATATTATTTCTTAATCCAAAATAAATTTTAGGGCTGACAGGTATCTCATAGGCAAGCTAATGGGTTCTTTTTCTGCAACAGAAATTACTAGTTGCCTATCCAATATCTCTTTTTCCTTAGTAACAGAGCCCTCATATTGTTTAGCACTATACTCAGCTAAAATATGAAACAACTCAATTTCTCAGATAGTGGTAGCCAGTCAAATGTAGGAGGAAGTTACTGAGCCAAATTTTAGGTTAAATCTCTAAATACAACTGACTTAGTTGGAAGATGTGTCCTTTTCTTTCATGCTTCCTACAATTGGAACACAATGGCTAGACCTGTTGTAGCCACCTTTAAATGAAGAATTAACTCTTAAAGATAGAAGCCAAGAGCTACATGTTATTGTAGAACAGAAAAGGAGAATAAGAAGAGAAGAAGCCTGGATCTCTCATGACTTCATGAAGGCCTGAATTGCATAACTCCAGACTTTTATTATTATTATTATTTTTTTTTTATGTGAGAGAAAAAGAAATCCTTATATTTTCAAACAAGTATTGTTTGGGGTTTCTTTCTTATGTGTTGGGAAACCTAATATTTTTTTTTAAAAGACACATTTATTCAGTGTCATGATCAGACTATTACATTTAGCAATCAACAGCATGGGTGCAAAAAAAAAAAAAATCTACATTAAAACCCTTTGTTGGAATGCTTTACACTTTCCACAGAACAGAAACTAAAATAACCTGTTATACAATTAGTCACAAATACAGTCCTCGAGTTTTTTGCCCATACACATGAGTATTGTCTAAAACATATCTTCTTTGTAGCAGCTAGGCCCTGCCACCACAGTGCTTGGCTGAGTTCACAAATCTGTTGTAACCTGTAGCTTCCCTGTCACTTCTCTGGCTCTCCTCTCCTGCTAAGCTTTGTTTCCTGGCAGTAATTAAAACCTTCTGCCACTGCTGTAGCTACTGCTGCTGCTGGAACCACCATAGCCACCTTGGTTTCGTGGTTTGGCAAAGTATTGGCCTCCACCACCACAGGGGCCAGAGCTTCTGCCTCCAAAATTTCCTCCTTTCATGGGTCCAAAATTTGAGGATTGATTGTTATAATCGCCAAAATCATTATAGCTTCCGCCACCTCCAAAGTTGCTTCCATCATTACCAAATCCATTATAGCCATCCCCACTGCCACCTTATCTACCACCACCTCGACAGCCACCAAAGCCACCTTGGCCACTGAAGTTCCCTCCATGACCAAAGTTGTCATTCCCA
>CM053606.1:33204971-33248454 GCA_028646535.1 Procyon lotor
AAAAAGCTAAGAGCTTTTTGCAGTGGGTTTTTCATAGATGGCTTTGAGGAGGAGGAGGAACATACCCTCTATGACTACTCTGTGAAGAGTTTTGATCAAGAAAGGATGCTGTACTTTGTCCAATGCTTTTTCAGCATCAATTGAGAGTATCATATGGTTCCTGTTCTTTCTTTTATTAATGTATTGAATCACATTGATTGATTTCCGGATGTTGAACCAACCTTGCATCCCAGGAATAAATCCCACTTGATCGTGGTGAACAATCCTTTTAATATACTGTTGAATCCTATTGGCTGGTATTTTGGTTAGAACTTTTACATTCGTGTTCATCAAGGATATTGGTTTGTAATTCTCCTTTTTGATGGGGTCTTTGTCTGGTTTTGGGAATCAAGGTAATGCTGGCCTCATAAAGTGAGTTTGGAAGTTTCCCTTCTATTTCTTTTTTTTGAAACAATTTCAGGAGAATATGTATTAATTCTTCTTTAAATGTTTGGTAGAATTCCCCCTGGGAAGCCTTTTGACCATGGGCACTTGTTTTTTGGGAGATTTTTGATGACTTCTTTGATCTCCTTACTGGTTATGGGTCTGTTCGGGTTTTCTATTTCTTCCTGTTCAGTTTTGGTAGTTTGTGTGTCTCTAGGAAAGCATCTATTTCTTCCAGATTGTCTAATTTGCTAGCGTATAGTTTCTCATAATATGTTCTTAGAATTGTTTGCATTTCATTGGTATCGGTTGTGATTTCTCCTCTTTTAATCATGATTTTATTAATTTGGGTCCTTTCTCTTTTCTTTTTGATAAGTCTGGCCAAGGGTTTATCAATTTTATTAATTCTTTCAGAGAACCAGCTCTTAGTTTCGTTGATTTGTTCTACTGTTCTTTTGGGTTCTGTCTCATTGATTTTTGCTCTGATCTTTATTATTTCTCCTCTTCTGCTGGGTATAGGCTTTCTTTTCTGTTCTTTCTCCAGCTCCTTTAGGTGTAGCATTAGGTTATGTATTTGAGATCTTTCTTATTTCTTGAGAAAGGCTTGTATTGCTATATACTTTCCTCTCAGGACTGCCTTTGCTGTGTCCCAAAGATTTTGAACAGTTGTGCTTTCATTTTCATTTGTTTCCGTGAATTTTTAAAATTCTTCTTTAATTTCCTAGTTAACCCATTCGTTCTCTCCACCCCCAAATTATTGGAACTCATATAGCAATTCAGTAATGTGGTAGGATGCAAAATTAATGCACAGAAATCAGTTGCTTTCTTAAACACTAACAATGAAAATTGTAGAAAGAGAAATAGGGAATTGATTCTATTTACAATAGCACCAAAATCCGTAAGATACCTTGGCATAAACCTAACCAATGAGATGTAGGATCTATACGCTAGAAACTAGAGAACACTTATGAAGGAAATTGAAGAAGACACAAAAAGATAGAAAAACATTCCAAGCTCATGGATCAGAATAATAAACCTTGTTAAAATGTCTATGCTACGTGCATCCAAATGTTTATAACTACAATGTCCACAATAGACAAAGTATGGAAACAACCTAGATATCAATCAACAGATGAATGGATAAGGAAGAGGTGGTATGTGTGTGTGTGTGTATATTTACATATAAATATATTTATATATATATATATAAATACACACACACACACACAATGGAATACGAGGCAGCCTTCAAAAAAATCCTGGAATAGGGGCGCCTGGGTGGCTCAGTCGTTGGGTGGCTGCCTTCAGCTCAGGTCATGATCCCGGAGTCCTGGGCTCGAGCCCCGCATCGGGCTCCCTCCTCGGCAGGAAGCCTGCTTCTCCCACTGCCACTCCCTCTGCTTGTGTTCCCTCTCTCGCTGTGTTTCTCTTTGTCAAATAAATAAAATCTTTAAAAAAAAAAATCCTGGAATATTGCTGTTAACAAAGACATGGATGAAACTACAGGGTATTATGCTAAGAGAAATAAGTCAATTAGAGAAAGACAATTATCATGTGATCTCACTGAGTGAGATAAGGAATTTGAGAAACAAAACAGGATCATAAGGGAAGGGAGCAAAGAATGAAACAAGATGAAACCCCAGAGGGAGATAAACCATAAGAGACTCTTAATCTCAGGAAACAAATTGAGGGTTGCTGGAAGAGATGGGGATGGGAGGGATGGGGTGGCTGGGTGATGGATGCTGCAGATGGTATGTTTTATCATCAGTGCTGTGAATTGTGTAAGACTGATGAATCACAGACCTGTATCCTTTAAACAAATAATGCATTATATGTTAATAAAAAATAATAAATAAATTTAACAGAAAGTCTATGCTGCCCAGAGAAATTTATACTTTCAATGCCATCCCAATCAAAATACCAATGGCATTTTTCCATGTGCTGGTTCTCAAAAAATTAAAAATAGAACTACCCTATGACCCAGCAAGTATGCTACTGGTTATTTACTCCAAAGATACAGGAGTAGTGAAAAGAAGGGCCACCTACATCCAAATGTTGATAGCAGCAATGTCCACAACAGTCAAACTGTGGAAGGAGCTGAGATGCCCTTCAACAGATGAATGGATAAAGATGTTGGCCATATATACAGAGGAATATTATTCAGCCATCAGAAAAGGATGAATACCCACCATTTATGTCGAACTGGATGGAACTGGAGGGGATTAGTTAAGAGAAATAAGTCAAGCTGAGAGAGACAATTATCATATATTTTCACTTATATATGGACTATAAAGAATAGCATAAAGGACATTGGGAGAAGGAAGGAGAAAATAAAGAGGGGAGGATATCAGAGAGGAAGATGAAACATGAGAGATTATGGACTCCAGAAAACAAACTGAGGGTTTCAGAGGGAAGAGGGGGAATGGGATGGGTAAGCTCAGTGACAGGTATTAAGGAGGGCACAAATTGCAATGAGCACTGGGTGTTATACACAAACAATGAATCATGGAACACTGTATCAAACACTAATGTAGTACTTTATGGTGACTGATATAACATAATAAAAAAAATACCATAAGCATTTTTCACAAAGCTGGAACAAAAAATCCTACAATTTGTATGAAACCATGAAAGATCCTGAATAGCCAAAGCAAATTTGAAAAAGTAAGGCAAAGCGAATGGCATCACAGTTCTGGACTTCAAGTTATATTACAAAGCTGTAGTGATCAAGACAGTATCATACTGACAGAAAAACAGACACACAGAATCAATGGAATAGAATAGAAAACCCAGAAATGAGCCCACAACTAGACGGTCAATCAATCTGACAAAGCAGTAAAGACTATCCAATGGAAAAAAAAGACACTCTTTTGAAGAAATGTTATTGGGGGAAAATGGACAGCAATATGCAAAATAATGAAACTAGATAACTTTCCTATGCCATACACAAAAATAAATTAAAAATGGATGAAAGATGCTGGTGTGAGAAAGGAAACCATTAAAATCCTAGAGGAGACCACAGGCAATAACCCCCTCGACATTGGCCATAGCAACTTTTTGCCAGATATGTCTTCTGAGGCATGTGAAATAAAAGCAAAATAAACTATTAGGACTTCATCAAAATGAAAACATTTGTACAACAAAGGAAAAAATCAACAAAACTAAAAGGCACCTACAGAATGGGGAAGATCTATGTAAATGACATATCTGTTAAAGAGTTAATATTCAAAATCTATACAGACTTGAAAAACTCAATTCCCCAAAACAGTCCAGTTAATAAATAAGAAGAACAGAATTTTTTCCAAAGACATACAGATAGCTAACAGACACATGAAAAGGTGCTCAGTATCACTAATTATCAAGGAAATACAAATCAATACTACAATGAGATATCACCTCACACCTGTAAGAATGGATAAAAGTAACAGCAAAGAAACAACAGGTGTTGGTGAGGATGCAGAGAAAGGGGAACTTTCTTACACTGGTGGGAATGCAAACCATGTAGCCATTCTGGAAAACAGTATGGAGGTTTCTCAGAAAGTTACCTAGGCACCAGCTTTTTGCACTACTAGGCGTTTACCCAAACAATACAAAAATACTGATTTGATTCTCTCTGCTTGACTTATTTCACTTTGCATAATCTCTTCCAGTCCCATCCACGCTGATACAAAAGTTGTGTATTCATCCTTTCTGATGGAGGCATAATATTCCATTGTATATATGGACCATATCTTCTTTATCCATTCATCTGTTGAAGGGCATTTTGGTTCTTTCCACAGTTTGGCAATTGTGGCCATTGCTGCTATGAACATTGGGGTACATGTGGGTACCCACTGGGGTACTTCTTTGTACTGCATCTTCACCCTTGGGGTAAATACCCAGTAGTGCAATTGCAGGGTCATAGAGCAGCTCTATTTTTAATTTCTTGAGGAATCTCCACACTGTTTTCCAAAGTGGCTGCACCAGCTTGCAATCCCACCAACACTATAAGAGGGTTCCCCTTCTTCACATCCTCTCCAACATTTGTTGTTTACTGTCTTGTTGATTTTGGCCATTCTAACTGCTGTAAGGTGGTATCAAGCAGAGAGAGTCAATTATCTTATGGCCTCACTTATGTGTGGAGAATAAGGAAAAACATGGAGGGCATTGTGAGAAGGAAAGGAAGGGTGAATGAGGCAAATCAGAGGGGGAGATGAACCATGAGAGACTGTGGACTCTGAGCAACAAACTGAGGGTTTTGGAGGGGAGGGGTTGGAGGGTTGGGCGAACCTGGTGGTGGGTATTGAGGAGGGCATGTATTGCATGGAGCACTGCATGTGGTGAATGAATAATTTATCTTATAACACTGAAAAAATAAAATAGAAGTATTTGGGGAAAAATAAATAAAATTAAAAATAAAAATAAATTTTAAAAATACTGATTTGAAGGGATACATGCTCCCCAGTATTTATGGCAGCATTATCAACAATAGCCAAATTATGGAAAAAGCCCAAATCTCCACTGACTGATAAACGGATAAAGACAATGTTGTGTATGTGTGTGTGTGTGTTTACACACCACAATGGAATATTACTCAGCCATAAAAAGAATGAAATCTTCCCATTTCAAATGCTGTGGATGCAGCTGGAGACTATTAGGCTATGTGAAATAAGTCAGTAAGAGAAAGACAAATACCATAGGATTTTACTCATATGTGAAATTTAAGACATAAAACAAATGAACATAGAGGGGGGAAAATAGAAGGAAAGCAGAAAACAGATTCTTAACTACAGAGTAAAATTGGTGGTTACTGGAGGGGAGTTGGGCAGGGGGATGAGTTAAACAGGTGAAGAGTATTAAGGAGGGCACTTGTAAAAAGCACCTGGTGTTCTATGTAAGGGATGGATCACTAAATTCTACACCTGAAACTAGTATTACACTGTAATATTAACTAACTATAATTTAAACAAAAACATGAAAAATAATAAAGTAAAAAATTAAAAAAAAAAATAAAGGCCTAACATGAATCTATTATGATCCCTTCTCTCACAGAATGAATGAAAACCAAAATCAGATCTTTGGTTCGACTTTCCCAACTCCCCATCCCATGCGTGCCATTTCGTCTCTAAACAAAACTGGGCGTTGTGGAGAAGCTATATATAAAAGATTTTGTTTTTTCCCAACCATTCTTAGTTTGCTATTTCCTCAGGCTGATGAGCACAAGGAAAAAATAATCACCTGGTAATAGTCTAACTATCTACCTACCTCTGCAAACTACTATTTTCCAAAAAAAGAACTAAATCACCATTAAACAGTACAATTAAAATCTTTGAAAGATAGTGAGGTGTCATCGTGAGATTTGATTAATCACAACTTGATACAATGAAAATATGTCAAGCAATAACAAAACAAGATGTCAAGTCACAACAAAAGTGCAGCACATGCAGTTAATATCATAATCTACCTTACTCCATACTGATTTTGTTTATGACATTTATAATGAGCTTTTGACATTTGAGTGATAGCTACACCAAGATAAGGAATTAGAAGACCTGGGTATTGCTTTCCTTAAGCAAGAAGCACTGCTGAAACTAGAATTAAGAATTAAAAATTATTGACAACTAAAATGCTTTTAAATGTCTCAGAGATTTTAAGTTTCATGTCTGATGTGTGAAAAACGGAAGTTCCCATGAATCATCTAATCCATTGATTTTCATTCTGTTTTCCACCAAAGAGAGAGGACACTCTTAGGAAGACCATTCCTAGAAGGAGCCCAGCTGAGAAAACTGCTCATGAAAGGAAACTATGTTGTTCATATCTATCATGAGCCACTTGGAAGAATCATTTAAAAAGGAAATTTTAAATTTAACTATCAGGAAATAGTACTAAGTCCACCCCATGGAATCCACATCTCACCTCAAATAAAAGGCCCTGATAGGCCATCCTAGTTGCTCTACCCAAGAAATAGGCCAGCTTGTTGATTACTGTAGCAATGATTTTTAACATTACAACTGTACCTATTAAGGGGAGAGAGTATATGTCAAACACTACACATGAAAGAAATAAGATTTGAAAATCGTCCTCTAGGGAGTGTACACCTTCCATTCAGAATCACTCATTTCAATGAACCACTTAATTTCACAGATTAAGAAACTTAAGATTTACACAAAGTCCTACCTCAAATTAGTGGCAGATCTAAGTAAGGACCCAAGTTTCCCGACTGTAGGTTAGCCCTGAATACTGCCACTAATAATAAACCCTACACAGCTGTACCACTAGCTGGTTTATAAAAAAGCATTTCTATGTTCGTTACCTCATTTGATGAACATAATAATCCTGAAGGGTAGGCATACTAAGGATGATTATTAGTATTTTGTAGATGAGAAAGCAAAGAACCAGAAAGGTAAAATGACTTACCCTAGGTCACGTGGACACATTGGGATTGATAGATCTGAACTGCAGTATTTCTGATCCTAAATCCATTGTTGTTATCAAGCCATTCCATTAATTCATCTGAACTTAATAATTTTCTATTAAGTTGTACTGTTTCATTCTTAAGATACCAAGAAGTCTCAATCTAGGATCTATTCTATATTCATCACCTTTTAGAGGATGATCAGGTAATACAGCATAAGGTAACTTCATGAAAGCATATGCAGTTCAAAATTTGTCCAGATCTTCAATTAGACTTCAACATAGTCTAAATACAACCCAGGTATTGATCTGAGGTAATACCATCTAGCACTGAAAAAACCTCCATCTACAGAAGGTCACTTAGAGACCTGTTTATTCATAACCAATAATAACCTCAAGTCTCAAAATTGTCAAAATTATTTTATCCCTTCTTTACTGATATCGCCATATAATATACACAACTCCCTTCTAAAAATGGGAACACACATTCCGAGTTTTGTATTGCTGCTTGGTTTTTGTTCAGTTATTATTTTAACTGAGCACCATTAAGACTCTAAAAATAATTTTTAAATATTAATTAATAAAATAATTATACATATAAAGCACATATTATATGTTAAGCACAGAGATGGGCATTTATATACACTACTTCATTTATGATATCCTCACAACAATCCTATATATATAGGTATTATTAGTCATATTTTTGGATGTGGAGTCTAAGTAATGTTGATATTGTAATAAAGCTGAAATTTGAATTCAGACCTAGCTAACCATAGTACCTGTGGTCTTTCCACTATGTGACTCTACCTCCTAATAATAATAACTACAAAATATGCCTATGCCCAGAGATTAATAAAATCATTAAGAATGCATATATCAATATACCAATCAATATACCATTGATAACTATGGTTGTTCTTGCAGCTGTGTCTTTTAGTGTTCCATCTGCCTAGAAAATCCATTCTTTCTTTGTTTAGAGAACACCTAATATTCATCCTTTCAGATCAAGCTCAATTGTAAGACTTCAGAAGCAATTTCTTGTTACCTCTCAAAAGAGGCCATTGCCTCCTTCTCTATGCTCAAATTAAAATCACATTGCAAACAATCTGAATTATTTAAGGAGAGAGGCCACATCTTTTTAATGTCTACACTATGCAGTGTAAACTACCAGGACTTCAGTAAATATCTGTGGAGAACTAAAATTAAAAAGTACTGTTTTATATAACATAGAAAAGGGAAGGATATCCAGACCTCATCTCTGTTGTATCAGACACAGGGTCTTCAGATACTCCATTTTCATGCATTCACTCATTCAACAAAAGCGTACTATCTACCATGTGACACACACTTTTCTAGACACCAATGTTCAATGAAGAATAAAGAGGAAAAAGTTCCAACTTTCATGAACTTACATTCTAAAAGGAAGAGACAGAAAATAAGACAAACATGCAAAAATATAAAGTATGTTTATAATTATAAATGTGAAGAAATAGGGCAGAAGATGGGGATACTTAAAAGAACTGGAGTTTCAAATGATATGGTTAGTTAGATCTCACTAAGAAACTAAAATTTGAGAAAATATCTAAAGGAGATGAGATAATATGCCATCAGGATATACTGAGAAAAGCTTTCCAGTAAGAGGAAACAAATACAAAGATTCTGAGGTAGAACCTTACTTAGGGGACATATTATTGTGAGGGTGTTCCAGGAACAGCAGAGAAGCCAATGTGCCTGTACTCGAGTGAACTGCTAGGACAGAAACAGGATATAAGGTCAGAAAGTTAACAGAGCTCTATCTGTAGGGATTTGTAGACAGTTGTAAGGACTTAAATTTTACGCAGCATGAGACAGGAAACCACTGGAGGGTTCTGAAGAGAGAAATGACACAGTATGTTGAGAAAAGCTGAAAAAAGGGCAACAGCAGAAATGCAAGACCAGTTAGGAGGCTACTTTAATAATTTAGTCAAGAGAGAATTCTCCAGTGATAACAGCAGTACAAGTGACAAGAAGTAATTAGATGTGAATATATTTTCACAATTCAACAGACAACATTTACAGCTGGATTTAGGTATGGTGTAAAAGATAGAGAAAGAAATCCAGGATGCAGAGATGACTCCAGGATTAAGGCATGAACAACTGAAAGAACAGAGTTGACATCAACTGAGGTTGGAAATATAGGTTTTGAAATGAGTATCATGAACTCAATTTTAATCACTTTAGGTTTTAAATACTTACAGTAATCTAAATGGAAATTTCAGGTTAGGTAAACAAAACTGGAGCTCAGACACAAAGTTGGAGTAGACGATACAAATTTGATAGACTTTTAGATTGAAGATGGTAATATATTTAAAGTCCTATATTTCAAAGAAATTACTCAATCAGTCCTGAACTACACAAAAGTGAGAACCTGCACTATGTAGAAAACCTCACAGATTCCAACTGGGGAGGACTTAAGAAGATGGAAGTAGATTCCCACAAGAATCCATTTTAAATTATTTTTTGTAGAGGGCACTCAGATTGAGATTTATACCTCATTCATTTTAACAAGTCCGAATTTTACCAATAAAGAAACAGATTTTAAAAGAAAGAAAGAAAGAAAGAAAGAAAGAAGGAAGGAAGGAAGGAAGGAAGGAAGGAAGGAAGGAAGGAAGGAAGGAAGGAAGGAAGGAAGGAAGGAAGGAAGGAAGGAAGAAAGAAAGAAAGAAAGAAAGAAAGAAAGAAAGAAAGAAAGAAAGAAAGAAAGAAAGAAAGAAAGAAAGAAAGAAAGAAAGAAAAGAAAGAGAGATTGACTACAAGGATTTTAAAACGTTAAGCAAACTTAGAGGTCATATTTTATAGTTCTTTCACTTTAATATATCCCAATGAGGCAAAATGCCTTGACCAATATCCAAAGTGAGCTAATGACTGAACTAGGGCTAGAACCTAGTATCTGACTTCTACTTCCCAGTCCACTCAACAACCTAAGCAATCTTGTGTTCCTGTTTCCATTATTTGTTCCGGGTAGTATTTAAAAAGTACCATTGATTTCCTAAGCTTAAGATGACATAGAACATGTACTCCTTTCAAATTCTCACCTCCTTGTTGAGGAGTCCTGCATCAATCATTGAAGACAACAAGTATCTATCAATTGTAGGAATTGAATTTATTACTCTACTGAACAAATTGAGTTTAGTCAGGATGAAGAATGAATGATCTTAAAATAATCATTCTATAATCTCCTTTGGAAAAGGGGCTAGGTTCAAATAAGGGGTGTAAATTAGAGCTTGAGTTGAAATGATACCTACTGATGTGCCCATAGATGTTGAAGCATCCTACAATCTCTGGATTGCTTGTTTGTTGTTACTTGTTTTACTTTTATTTTGATATAATTATAGATTCCCAGAAAGTCGCAAAGATAATATAGAGAAGTCCATAAACTCTTCATTCAGTTTCCCCCAACATCTATATCTTACATAATTATAATAATATCAAAACCACCAAATTGACATTGGTATTGTGTGTGTATCATCCTATGTCCTTTTGTAACATTCATATATTAATGTACCCACCATGGTAATCAAGATACAGAATTATTCCATCACCACAAGGATCTCTTTCATGCTACTCTAATCCCTGGCAATCATTACTCTGTTTTCTGTACCAAAAGCTTTGTCACTCAAAAATATAAATGTAACCATACAGTGCATAAACTTTTGAGATTGTGGGGCTTTTTTCCATCCTCTGTAATGCCTTTGAGATCCATTCAAATTGTGGCATACATCAGAAATATACATTCCTTTTAACTGCTGAGTATTATTCTATAATATAGGTGTAACACAGTTCATTTTCCCATTAACCTATTAAGAGAGATTTTGATTGTTTCCAGTTTGGGCTATTATAAGTAAAACTATTATAAATAAGAGTGCTATAAACATTCATGTAGTTATTTTTGAGTGAACATAAAATTTTCACTTGCTGACAGAAATTCTAGGAAAAAAACTGCTGGATCATATGATGGTTACATATTCAGTTTCTTAAAAAACTGCCAAGCTGTTTTCCAAATTGGCTATCTAGTTTTTCCATATCCTACTATGTTTTACTCAAGTTGCTCTACTAGATATGTAGAAATAATTCATTGTCACCTGAACTTGCATTTTTCTAATGGATAGTAATGTTGAACATTTTTGTGTGCTTATTTTCATATGCATATTCTCTTTAGTGAAATGTGTCTTCAGATATTTTGCCTCTTTTCTAAATGAATTGTTTGTTTTTACTACTCAATTTTAAGAGGTATTTAAACATTCTAGATATGGCCTGTGTTACTTACTTAACATTAAATGTCAACTTGGCTGGGTCATGGTAGCCAGACATTTGGTCAAAATTATCCCAGATACCTCTATGAAAGAATTTTTTGGATCAGATTAACATTCAAATGGGTAAACTTTTGGGTTTTCCATAAAAAATACCATGTAATATATGAAGAGAGAGAATTTGACTTCTTCATTGCCAATTTGAATACCTTTAATTTCTTTTTGTTGTCTGGTTGCTGTTCCTAGGACTTCTAGTACTATGCTGAACAACAGTGACAAGAATGGGCATCCTTGTCATGTTCCTGATCTCAAAGGGAAGGCTATCAGCTTTTCCCCATTGAGAATGATATTTGCTGTGGGTTTTTCACAGATAGATTTTATGAAGTTGAAGAATGTTCCTTCTATCCATATACTTTGAAGAGTTTTAATCAGGAAATGATGCTGTATTTTGTCAAATGAATTTTCTGCATCAACTGAGAGGACCATGTGGTTCTTCTCTCTTCTCTTATTGATTTTTCTATCACATGGATTGATTTGAGAATGTTTAACCACCCTTGCATTCCAGGGATAACTCCCACCTGGTCATGGTGGATAATCATTTTAATGTAGTATTGGATCCTATTAGTGAGGATGTTGTTGAGAATCTTGGTAACCATATTCATCAGGGATATTGGTCTGAAATTCTCCTTTTTGATGGGGTCTTTGCCTGGTTTGGGGATCAGGGTAATGCTGGGTTCATAGAAAGAGTCTGGAAGTTTTCCTTCTGTTTCTAGACTCCAACCTCAAACTACTAGAACTCATACAGCAATTCAGTAATGTGGCAGGATAGAAAATCAATGCACAGAAATCAGTTGCTTTCTTAAACACTAACAATGAAAATATAGAAATGGAAATTAGAGAATCAATTCCATTTATGATAGCACCAAGAACCATAAGATACCTGGGAATAAACCTAACCAAAGAGGTAAAGGATCTGTACTCGAAGAACTACAGAACACTCATGAAAGAAACTGAGGAAGACACAAAAAGATGGAAAAGCATTCCATGCTTATGGATCGGAAGAATAAACATTGTTAAAATGTCTATACTGCCCAGAGCAATCTATACTTTCAATGCCATCCCAATCAAAATTCCACCGACATTTTTCAAAGTGCAGGAACAATTCTAAAATTCGTATGGAACCAGAAAAGACCCCGAATTTCTAAGGAAATGTTGAAAAGGAAAAAAAAAAAAAAACAACGGGCATCAAGTTGCCTGATTTTAAGCTTTACTACAAAGCGGTGATCACCAAGACAGCATGGTACTGGCACAAAATCAGACACATAGATCAATGGAACAGAATAGAGAGCCCACATATGGACCTGTGACTCTATGGTCAAATAATCTTCAATAAAGCAGGAAAAAATATCCAGTTGAAAAAAGACAGTCTCTTCAATAAATGGTGCTGGGAAAATTGGACAGCTATATATAGAAGAATGAAACTTGACCATTCTCTTACACCATACACGAAGATAAACTCAAAATGGATAAAAGATCTCAACATGAGGCAGGAATCTATCAAAATCCTAGAGGAGAACATAGGCAGTAACCTCTTCCACATCAGCCAAAGTAAATTCTTTCAAGATATGTCTCCCAAGGCAAAGGAAATAAAAACAAAAATCAATTTTTGAGACATCATAAGATAAAAAGCTTATGCACAGCAAAGGAAATAGTCAACAAAACAAAGAGGCAACCCCCAGAATGAGAGAAGATATTTGCAAATGACACCACAATGGGCTAATATCAAAGATTTATAAAGAACTCCTCAAACTCAACACTCTAACAAATAATCCACTCAAAAAATGGGCAGAAGACATAAACAGACACTTCTCAAAAGAAGACATACAAATGGCTAACAGACACATGAAAAAATATTCACAATCATTAGCCATCAGGGAGATTTAAATCATAACCACATTGAGATACCATCTTACACAAGCTGGAATGGCCAAAATCAACAAGACAGGAAATAACAAGTGTTGGAGAGGATGTGGAGAAAGGGGAATCTTCTCACACTGTTAGTGGAAATGCAAGTTGGTGTAGCCACTTTGGAAAACAGTGCAGAGATTCCCGAAGAAATTAAAAATAGAGCTCCCCTATGACCCAGACACTGCACTACTGGGTATTTACCCCAAAGATACAGATGCAGTGAAAAGAAGGGCCACATGTACCCCAATGTTCATAGCAGCAATGGCCACAATCACTAAACTGTGGAAAGAGCCAAGATGCACTTCAATAGATGAATGGATAAAGACAATGTGGTCCATATATACAATTGAATATTATGCCTCCATCAGAAAGGATAAATACCCAACTTTTGTATCAACATGGATGGGACTGGAAGAGATTATGCTGAGTGAAATAAATCAAGCAGAGAGAGTCAATTATCATATGGTTTCACTTACTTGTGAAGCATAAAAAATAACATGGAGTACATTAGGAGAAGGAAAGGAAAAGTGAATTGGAGGAAATTGAAGGAGGAAACGAACCATGAGAGACTGTGGACTCTGCGAAACAAACTAAGGGTTTTGGAGGGGGGGGGGTTGGGGTTAGGTGAGACTGGTGGTGGGTATTAAGGAGGGCAGGTATTGCTGGAACACTGCATGTGGTGCATAAACAATGAATCTTGGAACACTGAAAAAAAGGAAAAGCAAAGCAAAAAAGAAAAGAACGGAAAAGAAAAGAAAAAGAAAAAGAAAAGAAAAACAAACAGAAACAAAGGGGTAAATTTTGAGTAAAGTAAATTAGCCTTTATAATGTAGGGAGACACATCTGATCAGTTGAAGGCCTTAATGAAACAAAGAATAGCCTCCCCTGAACATTATGCCTCCATTAGAAAGGACAAATATCCAACTTTTGTATCAACATGGATGGGACTGGAAGAGATTATGTGGAGTGAAATAAGTCAAGCGGAGAGAACCAATTACCTTATGGTCTCACTTACGTGCTGAGCATAAAGAAAAACATGGAGGGCATTATGAGAAGGGAAGGAGGGGTGAATGGGGGGAAACCAGAGGGGGAGATGAACCATGAGAGACTGTGGATTATGAGCAACAAACTGAGGGTTTTGGAGGGGCAGGGGGTGGGGGTTGGGTGAGCCTGGTGATGGGTATTGAGGAGGGCATGTATTGCATGGAGCACTGGGTGTGGTGCAAAACAATAAATCTTGTAACACTGAAAAAAATAAATAAATAAAATTAAAAAAAAAAAAAAAAGAATAGCCTCCCCTGAGAAACAAGTTCTGCCAGAAGACTGCTTTTGGACTTAAAACAGTAACTTTTTCCTGGGTCTCCAACCTGATGGCCCATTTTTCAGCAAGCTTCTACAATCATGTGAGTCAATTCCTTAAAATAAATACCTTTCTCTCTCCCCCTCTCTCTCTCTATAGATTGATAGATGATAGATACATGCATACGTACATACATACATACAAATATATACATATATACTATTCCTTCTCTCACCCTTTCTCTCTCTCTCTCTCTCTCTCTCTCTCTCTTTAGATATTTATCACATACACACACTCTATTCATTCTGTTACTATGGATAACCCAGACTAAAACAGGGCCCTTCTGTCTAATGTGTATTCTGCAAATATTTTTCACAACCTATAAATTTCCCTTTCATCATCTTAATAAGATCACTGGCATAGTAAAAGCTATTAATATTCACAAAGTCCAGTTTTATTTTCTTACATAGGTTGTTCTTTTGATATCATATCTTCTAACTTTTTATCAAGCCCTAAATCTCTAAAATCTCCTATGATGTTTTCTAAATTTTTACACTTTTACATCTCATATTTAAAACTAGATCCATAATTTTGTATAAAATATGAGCATTATGTCAAGGTTCTTTCTTGTCTATAAATATCCAAATGCTCGAGAACTATCTGTTGAAAAGGCCTAATATCAAAGTATATATTAGTCAGGGTTCTTCAGAGAATAAGAACAAAACAGGATATATGAAGATTTATATATGTATTTCAATATATAATATACAACATATAGAATTCTAATATATATTTCAATATTCCAATTTATAGAGACGGACACAAACAAAAAAATACAGAGACAGATTTTAAGAAATTGGCTCACATGATTAAAAATGTCTGGCAAGTCTGAAATCTGCAGGGAAGGCTGTCAGGCTAGCAATTTTGGCAAGAGTTAATATAATATTGCAGTCTTCAATCCAAATGCAGTCTGGAGATCCTTAGGGAAGTCTCTATTAAGAAATCTGCTGATAACTTTATGGGGTTTCCCTTGACATAACAAGTTGCTTTTCTCTTCTGCTTTTAAGATTCTCTTTTTAACTTTTTATTATTATTATGATGATCAATGAGCCAACACATAGTACATCATTAGTTTTTGGTGTAGTTTTCAATGATTCATCAGTTGCAACAACATCCAGTTTAACACTTCAATGATAATGCATCTTGGTGTGAATCTCTTTGGGTTCATTTTATTTTGAACTGTCTGCACTTTCTGAACCTGGATGTCTAATTTTATCCCCAGGTAAGGAAAGTGTTCACTACTTCATCAAATAAGTTTTGGGCCTTTTATTTCCCTCTTCTCCAGAGACAAATATAATGTGAATGTGATTCCACCTGATATTATCCCAAGTGTCTCTTAAATTGTCATTTTTAAAAATTATTTTTCTATTTTTACTCTGTTGATTATGTTCTGATGCTTTGTCTTCCAGCTCATTGATATACTCTTTTGTCTACTATTGAACCCCCTCTACTGTGGTTTTCAGTTCAGTTATTGTACTCCTCAGCTCTGTGACTTTTGTTTGGTATTTTCTTATATTTCCTATCTCGATGTTGAAGTTCTCACTGTGTTGTTCTAACAGTACTCCCAAATTCAGTGAGCATCTTTATGGCCATTACTTTAAATTCATTTTCAGGTTGATTAGTAATCACTATAATATTAAAAACTTTTTCTGAGTTTTCTTTCTTGTCTTCTCACTTGGAACATATTTCTCTGTTTATTCATTTTGCTTGACTCCGTTTTTCTACTATGTACAAAAACAGTTACCTCTTTCATTTTTCAAGGAGTAGGCTTGCCTAGGAGAAGAAACTTCTTATTTACCCATACCCTAGTTCTTGATGTCTCCTGAGACTTTATGACTGTCTAAACAACCTGATTTATTCTGATATGTCCCCATTGATGAGGGTATGCCTATCAACGTTCAAAGGGGAGAAATCTTATTTAGCACCTAGTTTCAGGCTGACTGGAAGCCAGATTCTAGGCAATATCTGTTAAAGTATGCAAATACAGCACCTTCCAGCTGCAATCATAAACCCTCCCAGCATCCAGATCAAGAGATCTGGAAGTATCCCTTGGGTAACAGTGCCAAAAATCAGGGCTCCAGACAAGTAAGTATATAAGTTCTTTTCTGAAAGGTCTTGTCATGCTGTAATGAGACCAAGGAGCTAATAAGCAAGGGTGGTGTCCCCCTATTTACATTCTCTGAGAGTACCTCTTTAGCCTCTAAATGTGTGGGATATCTGAAGCTTGTCCCTCCATTTGAATCCTTAAGCTAAGTAAATAGGCCTTTTTCACAGGAAGATTGGTGTTGTTTTTCACACTGCTGTCTGTGCAATGCCCTGGGGGATGGTATACTGCAAGAATTGTCTTTCCAATTGCTACATTCTCATGGAGCTCAGGACAGCCAGCTCACTTGGCCACCAAGCTCAGAAGATCAAAGGGTATCCCCTGGGTTGATTTTGCATACTCACTGACATTAGCTAGGCAGTTAGAGAGTGCAGGGATGCAGGTATGCTCAGAAAGACAGTAGGAAAATGTCTTAACTATGTGCAACTGTAGGCTTCAGGAATAAAATAGGAGAGTGCCTTGTCTGTGGACTCACACCAATTTTAGGTTGAGAACTAGAAAATGACAACCATTCACTCACCAGCCTCAGTAAAGGAGCAGTAAAAGAGTGGGAAAAAATTATAACTGTCCTCACTCACAAATTATACCTAGGGATGAAAATGTCATGTCCATTTGTGCTCACTTGCCACAGCCAGTCTGCAAGAGAGTGAGACATCCACTTCTGCTGTCTGACTTCAGCAAGTCAAGAGGATAGTGCCACAGACCACTTACCCCTGCTTGTCTTAGCCTGTTGGTATTAGGGTTCCACATCCCTCCTCACCCAAGGATGGATAGCAAGGTAGGTAGGGGATGCAAAAATGGTGTCTTCCATAGCTTCCATCTCAGTGGAGAGTTTCAACTGTCCCCTGCCCCTCCAGTATATGCTTTTAGAATAGCAGATGAATCTCCCTCACATATAGTCTAACCATTGTTCAAACTGCTGTTTTTGCACTGGGTGTCAGAAAAAGTGAGATTACACATGAGCCCTTTAAAAGAGGAATCTCAAGGTTTTTTGTTTTGCTTTGTTTGGGGGGGGTTATTTATTTATATTTTTGAGAGAGAGAGAAAGAGCAGGAGCAGAGAGAGGGGTGGAGGCAGAGGGAGAGAGGGAGAGGGGCAGAGGGGAAAGGGCAAAGGAGAAAATCTCAAGCAGACTCTGCAAGCATGGAGCCCCAAGATGGGGCTCAATCTCACGACCCTGAGATCATAACCTGAGCCAAAACCAACCAACCAACTGAACCACCCAGGCGCCCCTGGAAATCTCAATTCATTATAACACTTTGATGTCTTTAAGGTCAGCCTTATTGGTTTCTTTAGACACATGTTCTGGAGGTTCCATCACTCTGGTGCACATCCCAGGAGATGGGATATTTGATATGGGGCATCAACCCCTTGCTCCTCAAGAAGTGCCAAACTAGTGAGATTTTCTCCCTATTATATGTTCCATGCTGGGGATGCAGTTTTTGGAAAGAGTGTGTCTCTGGCTCATCTATCCATCTTGAGGTAGTCAAGCCTTTGTCAAAGTCTATCAAATCTTTGATTCTTGAATAATAAACTAGCCTTCCATCAGTGAAGTAAACCATTTTGTCAAAATGTATAAATTCTTTCCACATATTACTGAATTATCATTGCTGATACTAATTTTTGCATCAACATTATATATGGGCATCAATCTACAATTTTGCTTTGTTTTGTTTTTACTCCCTTTTATTCATTTTTAATATCAGAGTAACACTGACCTTATGAAATTATTTGGAAAGTGTTTCTTCCTCTTATATTTTCTGGAGGTGATAGTGTAGAATTGTTAATTCTTCAAACATTTGGAAAAATTCTTCAGTGAAATCTTTTGGGCCTGGAGGCTTCCCTTCAGGGACTTCTTTTTTTTTTTTCCAATTACAAGTTTAATTTTTGGAATAGTTATAAAACTATTCAAATTATAAATTTCATATTTACCAATGTGGAGATTTATAGATTTCAAGAAATTGTTCCATTTCATCTAACTTCCTGAATGTATGTGTGTAGAGGTCTTCTCTGTACCGCTCTATCATCTTCTTAGCGTCCTCAGCGACTTTGGTGATATCCTGTATTTTATTCTTGATATTAACAATTTGTGTCTCCCATCTATTTCTTTGTCATTCTTACTAAATAGGATTTTTAAATTTTCTTTTATATAACGTTCTATTACATTATGTTAGTCACCATACAGTACATCATTGGTTTTTGATGTACTGTTCCATGATTCGTTGTTTGTGTATATCATCCAGCACTCCATGAAATACATGCCCCCCTTAATACCCAACACTGGACTCACCCATCCCTCATCCCCCTCCCCTCTAAAACATTCATTTTGATTACCAGAGTCCATGGTCTTTCATGGTTCATCTCCCGCTCTGATTTCTCCCCATTATTTTTCCCTATCTTCTCCTAATGTCCTCCATGATACTCCTTATGTTCCACGTATAAGTAAATCCATATGATAACTGTCTTTCTCTGACTTATTTCACTTAGCATAATCTCCTCCAGTTCCAGCCACATTGATGGAAATGTTCTGTATTCATCCTTTAGAAGGGTTGAGTAATATTCCACTATATATGGACCACAACTTATTAATCCATTCATCTGTTGAAAGCCATCTCGGCTCTTTCTCCAGTTTGGCTATTGTGGACATTGCTGCTATCAATACTGGGGTGCATGTGGCCCTTCTTTTCACTACGTCTGTATCTTTGGAGTAAATATCCAGTAGTACACTTGCAGAGTCATACAGTACCTCTATTTTTAACATTTTGAGGGACCTCCATACTGTTTTCCAAAGTGGCTGTACCAACTTGCATTCCCACTAACAGTGTAACAGGGTTCCCGTTTCTCCACAACCTCACCAATATTTATTGTTTCTTGTCTTGTCAATTCTTGCCATTCTAACTGGTATGGGAAAGTATCTCAATGTGGTTTTGATCTGACTTTCCCTGATGGCTAATGATATTGAACATTTTTCATGTATGTTAGCCATTTGTACGTTTTCTTTGGACAAGTGTCTATTTATGTCTTCTGCCCATTTTTTGACTTGAGTATTTATTTTTGGGGTGCTGGGATTGAGAAGTTCTTTATAGATCCTGGATACCAGCCCCTTTTCTGTAGCGCCATTTGCAGATATCTTCTCCCATTCTGTGAGTTGTCTCTTTGTTTTGTTGACTGTTTCCTTTGCTGTGCAGCTTTTTATCTTAAAAGTTCATTTTCGCTATTGTTTTCCTTGCCTTTGGAGACGTATCTTGAAAGAAGTTCCTGTTGCTGTCGAAAAGGTTACTGCCTATGTACTCCAGGATTTTGATGGATTCTTGTCTCACATGAAGGTCTTTCATTCATTTAGAGTTTATCTTTGTGTATGGTGTAAGAGAACAGTCGAGTTTCATTCTTCTGTATATAGCTGTATATAGCTTTCAGTCTGGATGTATCTTCAGGTTCAAAATGAGTCTCTTGTAGAAAGCATATGGATGGGTCGTATCTTTTTATCCAGTCTGCAATCCTTTTCCATTTCATGGGAGAATTAGGCTATTCAGGTTGAGAGCACTGAATGATAAGATTTTATTGTCATCATGTTGCCTATGATATCCTTGTTTCGATATAGAACAGTAAATTTCTGTTCTATATCACTCTTGGGGTCTTTCTCCTTTCATAAAACCTCCCTTAATATTTCTAGCAGGGCCAGCTTGGTGGTAACATATCTTTCAGTTTCTGCCAGTCTTTGAAGATCCTTGTCTTTCCATCCATTTGGAACGACAGCTTTGCTGAATACAGTATCCTTGGCTATATGTTCTTCTCATTTAGTACCCTGAACAGGTCTTGCCCGCCCTTTCTGGCTTGCCAGGTCTCTGAGGACAGGTCTGACATTATTATGATGTTCCTCCCTCTGGATGTAAGAAATTTCTTCCCTCTCACCACTTTCAAGATTGTTTCCTTGGATCTAAGGTTTGCAAATTGTACCATTATATGTCGTGGCATTGGTCTGTTCTCATTGATCTTGGGAGGGGTCGTCTCTGACTCTAGGACATGAATGCTTGTTTCCTTCCCCAGATTAGGGAAATTCTCAGCTACAATTTGCTCAAATCTATCTTCTAGACCTCTCTCTCTACCCCTCAGGGATCCCAATAATTCTGATATTGGAACATTTCATGTTTTCATTAATCTCTTTTAGTTTGATTCCTTGGGTTTTAATTTGTTTTTCCTATGCCACCTCAATTTCCTCCTTTTCTATCATCTTATCCTCTATCTCACTAATTCGTTCTGCCTCGTTTACACTGTAGTCAGTGTATCCAGCTTAGACTGCATTTCATTCATTGCATTTTTAAGTTTGGCCTGATTAAATCGCCCTCTCTGCCCTAAGAGATTCTATATTATCATTAATATTTTTCTTAAGCCTAGATATCACCTTGGTAATTGTTACTCTGATGTCAATTTCTGAGATCTTGGTTATATCCATATCAACTAGTTCTGTGGCAGAGGCCACAATCTCTGAATCTTTCCTTTGTTCGGGGTTGCCCCTCTTAGTCATTCTGTTAAGGAGTGGTTGAAGGAATGTACAGTCCAAATTATTTACCAAAACCCAAACAAGATGCACCTGTTTTATAGGGACCTTAGGGTTGTCAGCCTTTTGTTCTTCCAGTCTGTCTTCTGGGGGAGCATGCCCTGCCATGCTGTTACTCAGGTAACCTTGTTTGGGCAGAGTTGCCCTGCTCTGGGGCTGGGGGATGGGCTCAGTGAATTCCAGTTTGGGGGGCTTTTGCTCTTTGGCGGCTTTCCCTGGCAGTTTTCTGTGTGTCTTCTGAGAGTCAGAGCAGAAGTGACTGTGTCCAAACCTGTCTCAGAACAGAGAGATCACAGTCTGATCACTGATCTCTCCAAGCCACACTGTCTCCATTTCTGTCTGTGCTGCTAAAAACCAGTGTCCTGGGTTGTGCGCCCCACAGCAGCACTCCCAGCCCTTGTTTCCTGGTCAAGGCACGTCTTTGCCTTTTTTGCTTCCAAAACCACCAGCCACCTCCAGTTCTTATTCACACCCTCACAGCTCCAGTTTTCAGTCTGGTGGGCTGCCCTAAAATCCTTTCCTGATGCTGCTGGTCTGCAAGTCTGTGCCTGGTCCCCAGCGCAGTAGGCTTTTGTGCTCCTGTGTTATTTCACCTTCCTGGCTCAAGCGCTTATAGCAACTCCCTCCCCCTTCCATATCTGCTTGGGGAATCATGGCTCCCAACTTCATACCTTGAGACCAACTGCCAGAGATATTTTGTTTGTAGAGATCCAGATATATCTTCTTACATCTCAGACTGATTTCAAGGGTGTTCAGAATGGTGTGGAAGATACCTAACGCAATTCAAGGGTCCGGTTGAAAAAGGGTCCACTAATCTTCTGCCATCTTTTTCCTCATCTAGTTTTTTTTTTTTTAATCCTTTCTTTGCTCCTTTCCAAAGAACCAGCTTTTGTTATATTGGTTTTCCTTACTGGTATTTTCTTTTCAATTAATATTGCTTGGTTCTCTTTATTATTTGTTACTTTCTGCTTGCTTTAGGTTCATTTTGCTCTTCTTAGATTGTTCAGGGTAGTACTTTATATTACTGATTTTATACTTAATTCTTTTCTAACAATAAGCTTTTTATTACTATAAAAAAGTTTAAGCACTGCTTAAATTGCATCCAACAAATTTTGGATTTTTTTAGTTTTTTTTAGTTCTATCAGTTTTTGCTTCATACCATTTGCAGCTCTGTTGTTTGGTGCGTACATATTTATTGTCTTCTTGGTGAACTGACACTTTTATCATTATATAAAGTCCCTCTCTGATAATTTTCTTTGCTCTGAAGTCTACTTTCTTTTTTTTAAAAAAAGATTTTATTTATTTATTTGAGAGAGAGAGAGAGAGAGAACATGAGAAAGAGAACATGAAAAGGGAGAAGGTCAGAGGGAGAAGCAGCCTCCCCGCTGAGCAGGGAGCCTGATGCAGGACTTGATCCCAGGACTCTGGGATCATGACCCAAGTCAAGGCAGTCCTTAACCAACTGAGCCACCCAGGCGCCTTTAAGTCTACTTTCTTTGATATTAATATATCCACTCCTGGTTTCTTCAGATTGGTGTCTCTATGGTTTGTATTTCCATTGTTTTGTTTTCCAACAATCTATAATATTATACTTGAAGTGATAGCATACGATTTTATAAACAGTATATAATTTTTTTTAGCACTGTCAATTTCTATCTTTTAGTTGGTATATTCAGACCACTTACAATTAATATAATCACTGAAATGTTACGGCACAATCCTACCATTTTATTTTGTTTTCTGTTGGTTTCTTGGTATTTCATTTTTCTGTTTTCTTTTTTCATGTATTCCTCTTGATGATTTAGACTTTTATCTTTTCTCAAGAATGCCACTTGAATTATCTACAGTGTGTTTGAATGTATCTCTTTGATTAGATTTTACTGATTGGTTGTTCTAGGTATTGCTATACATGTATATATATACATGTTATGATAAATTAATACATATATGTAACTTATCATAATCTATTGACATCAATATTTACCAATTTGAGTAAAATGTTTAAAAACTTTACAATCCCTTGCATACTTTTGCCCTCTGCCATTTATATAACAATTATCAGAGGTATTTCCTCTACATGCTTTGAGACCCACATTTGATAGTGTACTAATTTTTATTTCAACTTTCAAACATAATTAATACTCATGATTAGAAAAATCTATTGTATGCTATTATATTTTTGCTCTTTGTTTTTTTCTCCCTTCCTAATTGCAAGATTCCTTCTTTTACCATATTCTTTTCATTCTGAAAACCTCTTTAGCCAATATTGCCAAATCTGCAAATAATCATATTAGTTTTACTTTAGCTGAAATGCTTTGATTATCTCTTTATTCCTTAAGGACATTTTCACTGGATACAGAATTCTGAGTTGGCAATTCTTTTCTACCAGAACTTGAATGTTCAAGCCCTTCCTTCTGGCTCCCATGGTTTCTGATGATTAATCTTCTATCATTCAAATTGTTTTTTCACCACAGATAATGAATTTTTTTCTCCTTATAATTTGACTACTATATATTTTGTCAGAGTTTTATTTGGTTTTATCCATTTTGTGGTTCACTCAATCTATAGGTTTGTCTCTGGCAAATTTGGGGATTTTTCACCTATTATATGTTTGAATACTTTTTTAGTCCCAACCTCTTTCATCTTTTCTTCTGGGGTTGCAATAACACAAATATTAGATCTTCTATTATATTCCTATATGTTCCTAAAGCTCCATTCATTTTTTACTTCTACTTTGTTCAGAATTTTTTACTTCTACTTTGTAATTTTTATGTTCTACATTCAAGTTCACTGTTTGTTGTTCTAATCTCTCCATTCTGTTGAGTCCTTTGAGTTTTTTAAATTTAATTTATTATAATTCCCAGTTCTAAAATGCTCATTAGTTACTCTTTTCAGCTTTTATTTCTTTACTGAAACTCATCGTTTTCCCATTTAGGTGTGCTGTAAAAGGTTGTTAAAGTATTTTTATAATGGCTGTTTTAAAATCCTTGTCAGATCATTGTAATAGCTGTGTTATCTCAATGTTGAATTTCATCATCTTATCTGTATGCAATCATTGTTCACTGGTTCCAAGGTCCCTACATATATTTTAAGTTGAAAAGAAAAAAAAAAATGCACCAGGCCTCTGAGTTCAGGTATAGATTCTGGCAGATAAAGCATAGATAGGAGAAGCAGATCAGCCTAAAAGGAAAGTGTGGATACCCCAAAAAGTGTGGAGCCTTAATGGCAGAAATGACACAGTACCAGGGTGTCAATGCAAAGACAGTTGCAAAACACATTCATTTTATTAACATATTTGTTTTTTAAAGGCAGGCATTTTATCAAATATTGAGAAAATCAAGATAGCAGCATTTTTATATTAATGTAATAATAATAATAGCTAAGTATTATTGATACTCTTTTTATTCTAGTATAAGCTCATTAATTCCTCACAACAAGCTCCATTTTGCAGAAATATAAATAAGAAATCTTCAAGTCTCTGTCCCTAATATAAATTAGCTAAAAATCCCGGGGGAGTGGGAGAAGAGGCATGCAAACCATCAGTTACATCTTGTGATAATGATGTTGTGTTAGCAACAGCACAAAAGCTGTAGGAGCACAATATAGAAGTAAGGAGAAGCTACTCAGAGAACAGACTTTTTACATGTATCTTAAAGGATTTGTTAGTCATGCAAATTGAGAATTAGTGAAAGGCTTTCCAAATTGAGGGAACAGCATGAATAATAAATGAATCGTCAAGGATGAACCTCTAAATTTTAGTTTGTATAACCAAATAGTGATGCAATAAACAAAAATAAAAGGAAGATACAGACTCTGGGGAAAGTTGTTGCTCAATATTGATGTGGAGACATCTAGGAAACAGCTAGAAAGATAGGTGAAACTAGAGTTCAAGATCAAAAAGTCATCAGTATTTAGTTTGTCACTCTACAGAATGCTAACAGCAAGCTAGTTGAAATTCAAAGGTATAAGGAGGGCACTTATCGCATGGAGACTGGATGTGGTGCATAAACACCGAATCTTGGAAAACTGAAAAAAAAAAACCAATTAAAAAAAAATAAAAAAGACAAAGATGAACAAAAACATAGGTAGGTTCCAAGCAGTTTGGACCATTCCAGATTCATATGGGAACATTATGGGAGTTTCTCAAAGTTCATCTAGTTAGACTTCAAAGCTTTCTCCATACATTTAGTAAGTCAAAGCCTACAAAAGTTTCAGTGCCTTTTCCTCATGATTTTATTGCTTTTGTTCTGCCAAAGCAAGGCTGAGACTACCCATGAAACTTTGCATAAAATTTAAATATCAATCTCTCATTCCTTTGGCAGTAGATCAGCCAAACAACCCAGAGTTTTAAGACTCATCTAGCCTAAGATGCTCTGTTTCTAGTACCCAGAGTTTCATTTGCATAAAGATCTTTTTCACTTTCTACATCTGTGTTTTATTTATATTGCAACAGCAATATTTATAAGTTTATGTCACAATAAGTTTCTAGTCTAAATTTGGATCTTCTTTAATTGTTTAGCAGTCAAACACCACACAAAAAGAATAAAAGAAAAAAATCCATCATAAAATTCCTCATAGTGAAACTCATATGAGAATTTTCCTTATAAACAAATAACCATTTCATATCACATCATAGAATGTTGATGTTAAAGTACAATAAATGGTAAAATATGACTTCTCTATGGCCAATTTTATAGTCTTAATGAAAATGGAAAGATATGTTTGCTTTATATAAATTGACACCATGATACAATTTGATTGTTTTTACCACTTATTTCCTATTAAATTGAAGCTTTTGGCTATCATATCAGGCTTATGATATTTATTTGACTAAGATGAGTTTTCCCTATTCAAGACTAGCTCTGAGGACCAAATCTAGTAATGTCTTCTCTCTATAACCCTCCTTTAAATATTCCCGGAGCCCTAGCCCAACTAAAAGTGGTAAGCTTTCATAATATTTTACCTCCATTTCTAGTACTAAACATTATTTTATTCATTGATTTACATTTTTTTGTATATTTGATTCATCCTCATTACTAGAGTACCTGCCCTGTTAGTGCAAAAAGGGACTTCTTTATGCAAATGCCTTGATTCATAGTAGGTCATGAACATTTGTTGAATAAATGACTACTCTCCCTAGTCATACTCCCATTTTTCATCAATGACTCAGTAATCTGTTTATCAATTAACAACACTGCAACAGTGTTCTATGATGCTTAAAGAATCATCTGAGCCTTAACTGTACATGTAAGATTTAGACAGTGAGTGTTATTACCTTGGAATCTAAAATAATATTTTAGATTAAATTATTTTAGATTTTAGATTTTAAATTATTAAGTTATTTAATATTAAAATATTTTAGATTAAATTAATATTTTAGATTAGTGATAAGGCTCACTGTCCTCATAAAATATATCACTAAACCAACATAATATTTTGTAGGTTCATTTACTTACCCATTTATGTTTCTCTCACTAAAATATAAGTTCAATGACTCATAGGACATTTTTTTGCCACTATATATTCAGTGCCTAGCATGGTGCCTGGCATATAACAACAGGTTCTTAATAAACACTTCTCAAGTAAGTTTAACAAATGTTTTTTAAAGTAAACTATGTGTCAGGGACTCTACCACATGCTCATTACTTAATTTCAAACAAAATTAACAAATGTACTTATTTTACTTAATATAAACAACAATGCCTTGAAATAAGATTATTTGGTATGCAAAATGAGACTCAGAGGTTAAGTAACTAGCTGAAAGCCAACAACTACTGAGTAGTTATTAAGCTTGAATTTAAATTCAGGCATGTTTAATTCCACTCTCCCTTATTTGTTTCATCCTCCCAAACTAAGCATTCATTACCTACTCAGATGAATTCAGTAAAAGATAGTAGCTCAGCTTCTTTGCTCCCAACTTTCTTCCATTCTTTTGAAGTGGAATTGGGTAATTAAGTATATTCAATCAACTGACTAAAGGAATTTTTAAAAAAAGAAATCAGTGAATATCAATCACATGCAGAAGTTAAATACCCTGAACCAAACATAGTTATTTTTTAGACATGTTTTTTAAATATGACACAGTAAATATTCTTGGATCATCAAATACTGTATTTTACAGATTAACTTTTTATCTTTGGACAAAATTAAAAGAATAAAAAAGAAAAGAAAATGCTTCCATATTGGTTGCCATTTATCCAGTCTACTTATACACTAGTGTTCTCATTTAATGACACACATTAACAATATAAAATTTCCAAATGTTAAAGAAAATTCCTGGATTATATCAACATCACTTTACTTTAGATACTACAAATTTGAAACAATTTAGAAAAATTTATTATAATCATTTCCAAAAGCAATTATTCTACACTCTACTTATAATTCAGTAGAGCAACAGAATCAATGCAACAAGAGTAATTTTGGTATTAAATTAGCTTTGATATACTAATTTTTTAAAGTGAAAGTTGTTTGCCAAAAATCTATATGTGCAACATTACCAGAGAAGTATCAGCAAAGTCCCCAAAATATTTGCGTTATGGGAGACAAAAGTAAGAAAAGAATCTGAAACTATATTTAAAATGAATACCAGATCAGACCTTAGAGAAGGGCCAAAAGAAATAGTAGGGAAGTCAAGAGAGCTAAGCTGTAAGCTTAGCTCTGCCATACAACTAAATGTAAAACATTGAGTGACTCATTACATCATTCTAAACCTCAGGGGTTTTATATATAAGAAAAAATATGAAAGATTAAAAGTGAAAAGGTATTCTAGAAACATGGATACAAAGGCTAAAAGACAAAAAAAAAACAAATATTAGGAGAATATAAAGTTGCCATAGCTGGCTGGACCACTAACTTTCAGCTAGTTACTTACCTTCTATTAGTCTCAGTTTTGTTGCCTAATTTAATGATACTTACTTCACTTTAATGATACATTTAATGATACATCATTAAATAAATAAATGAAAATCTAGTAAAGTCCCTTACATAGTTATATATATTTTAGTTATAGAGAATCATCATGTTACTCTAAGAATATAATTTTCAGGTGACAGCAAATATGCGGGCTTCACATATGAGGAAATGGTCATTAAGATTACTTTCAACTGTGAAATTTTGTGACTATGCTTTGCTTTAAAAGCTGAAAGGGCATTTGACAAAATTCAACCTCCATTCATGCTAAAACCTATCAGCAAATTCAGAGTGAAAGGGAATGCCTTCAATTTAATAAAGGACATCTACAAAAAAAAAAAAAAAATCTATGTAACATCTTAAGTAACTTTATACTTAGTGATGAAAGGCTGGAGGCATTCCCCTAAAATGTGGAATAAGACTATCAGGTCCACTCTCACTACTCCTATTCATCACTGTAATAGTGGCCATAGCTTGTAGAAATAATAAGAAAAAGTTTTTGAATTAAAAAACAAAACAAGTCATACAGATATAAACATTCTCTACTCCTAGATGACGTAATTACCTATGCAGAACATCTCTACTAACAAATAAGCTGCTAGAAGTAATTAGTCAGTTTAGCAAGGATGCAGATTATAAGGTCAGCATCATATTACTATATACTAACAAAGAACAATTAGCAATTAAAAACTTTTAAATAATTTTATTTACAATAGTACCAAAAAGTAAAGAAATATTTAGGCATGAATCTAACAAAACATAAGTGACATCTCTATGCTGAAAAAAAAAAAAAAAACCCTAGAAACAAAAAAATTGATGAAAGAAATCAAATTAGACATAAAATAAATGGAAAGTTATATATATTTATAGCTCATGGATTGGAAGAAACGATATTGTTAAGATGTCAATATGTCAATTTCTCCTACATGTCTAAAGATTCAATACAATTCCAATCACAATCCGAGCAGGATAGCAGGATTTTTTCTTTGTAGAAATCAAAAAACTTTTTCTAAAATTTACATGAGAAGGCAAAGGTGCTAGATGAATTTGGGAAAAGATAACAAGTTGAAAGTCTTATATCACCTGATTTCAAGACCTGATATTAAGCTACAGAAATCAAGATAGTGTGGAATTGGAGAAAGGATGATCATATAATCCAATGGAACAAAATAGAGTTCAGAAATAGACCCACACATATAAGGTTAACTGATTTTAAACAAAGATGCAAATAATTTTATAGAGAAATGGCAGGTTTTTTTTTTTAACAGATAGTACTGAAATAGATATCCATATGCAAAAGATACATAAAAAACAGCCTTCTAAGAAAAACTCAATCCATAGTTCACGCCATATGTAAATATTAATTTAAAATCGATCATAGACTTAAATATCAAACCTAAGACCACAAAATATTCAGAAGAAAACATAGGAGAGAATTTTGTGATCTTCAGTTAGACAGGGATTTCTTAGAATTAACATCAAAAGCATGATCTACAACAGAAAAATAACTGGACTTTACAAAAACCATAAATTTGTTTTGTAAAAGATACTTTTAAAGGAATAAAAAGATCAACCCCAGTCAGGGTAGAAATATTTGCAAAACAGATGATAATGATTTATACTTAGAATACATAAGAAACTCTCAAATCTTAATAATAAACAACCCAACTTAAAACACTAACAAATTTTGAATAGGTACTTCATCGAAGAATAAATACAGATAGCAAATAAGTACATGAAGATGTTCAAAGTTTTTAGTCATTAGGGAAATTCAAGTTAAAACCATAACATACAAATGCACATCTATTAGAATCAATAAATTAAAAAATAGTTAAAAACTGATGATATCAAGTGCTGGCAAGGATATGCAGTAACTGGAACTCTCATACATTGCTGATGGAAATGCAAACTGATATAGCCACTTTGAGAAACAGTTTGGCAGTTACTTACAAAGTTAAACATATACTTACCATATGACCAAGCAATCCTGCTCCCAAGTATTTGCCCAAGTGAAATGAAAACTTATATTCACAAACATAAAAAAGTACAAGAATTTTTACAGCAGTTTAACTTATAATTTCCAAAATTGGAAACATCTGCAAAATCCCCTAACTGGATAAACAAACTGTGGTAACATGTGCGACTTTCTATAAATATCTTATTTGTTTACTTTCTCCTATTTATCGACTTTCTTCTCATAATAAAACATAGGCTTCCCCAGAAAAGAACCTTGTCTTTTATTCAATGCTGATTGCTGACTACCCAGAACAGTGTCTAGCATATCATAGGTACACAATAAATATTTGTTAAATATTAATGCAAGAAGAATAACATTTATGGAGTACTTTCTAAGTGTCAGGCAAAACTGCAATAGCTTGGTTATACTGTATCACGTAGGTAGACAACTAAGACATAGTGAGTATAAAATTTCTTACCCAAGGTCACACAATAAATAGCTGAGTAGAATATGATCCCTGGCAGTATGACTCCAAAGCATGAACTTAATCCAAATAAAGAAGTATTGGAAGGGCATTACAGGAAAGAGCAAAATGCAGGGAGGTGAGAAACAACGTGGTCTCTGCAGGAAACTACAAGGCGGCCAATAAGTATTTATGGCAAAGAAAACTAGATAGAAGCTAGACTGTGAAGAGCACCATATGCCAGGCTAAGAAACCTGGACTTCAAAGAAATAGAGAACATTTAAGGGCTTTAACAGTGAAGCAGCAAAGTCAGATTTGCAGTTTATAGAGAATACTCCAGGTCAGTGTGAAAGATGTACTTAAATAGCACAGGACTCTGGACAAAGCTACATGTTGAAAGACGACTGCCATTGTCAGGCAACTTAACATAATGGACTGAACTTGAGTGATAGTAGCAGAGATAGAAAGACACACAGAAATTCAGGAAGTGGTTTTGGAAGCAGTAAAACAAGAAGCAAAGTAAAACAAGAAGCAAATTTGATTTTGTCATTTGTAAAACGAAGATGATAACAGTACCAACCTCCCAAAGTTGGTGTGAAGACTGAAAATAATGCATTTAGCATACTGGCACAGCATAAGTGATCACTAAATGGTGGTTACATTAAAATCATGATAATTATCATTACTACTATTTTTAGAAACAGATCCATAAGGAAGACCTCTAAGATAACTCCCACATTTCCAGTTTGAATGAATGCATGGAGAGTAGTAACATTCACTAGAATATACAGTAGACAGCAGATTTAAATTAGATAAAGAGCTCACTTTTGTAAATGATGAATGTGAGACATCATGGGACATTTCATGGTGATAAACAGAAAGCAGTTGAATCCAGGAATTTTAACCTCAGGAGAGATTTTCAGTTAAAGATACAAGTGGGAATATGGAAAAGAGATATAAATATAAGACATAATGATGCGAGATAGAACCATGGTGAGTATCAATGTTTAAGGGGTTTGTAGAATAGGAGAAGCCCATGAAGGACTTCTGAAGAATCAGAAGAAATAAAACAGGAGCTATAAGGAGAACTAAGAGAGGAGTATCAGGAAAGCCAAGGTAACAGAATTTCCAAGAGTGAACTATCAACAGTATCAAATGCAAGATAAATTAAAATAATGGGCATAGGGGCACCTTGGTGGCTCAGTGGGTTAAAGCCTCAGCCTTCGGCTCTGGTCATGATCTCAGGGTCCTGGGATCAAGCCCCGCATCGGACTCTCTGCTCAGCAGGGAGCCTGCTTCCCCCTCTCTCTCTACCTGCCTCTCTGCCTACTTGTGATCTCTCTCTCTCTTTTTCTCTCTGTGTCAAATAAAGAAATAAATGAAATCTTTAAAAAAATAAAAAAATAAAATAAATAATGGGTATAATATGCCTATTGGATTTAGTAACATGAAAATCATTCATGACTACTGTAATAGCAAAATACCTCTTTAAAAAAATACTACAAAGTATAATGCCAGCTAAGTTTATGTTTGAACGCTATCATTTTAAATTATACTAATAGTATCTGGTATAAGTGACATAATGGACAAATATACAAACTATATACACAAAGGCATTGATATAAATATATATCATTATCATAAATATGCAAGCAAGTAATTCCAGGTATAGTTCTTTTTTTTTTTATTTCTTTACTTTGACAGAGAGAGAGAGATCACAAGTAGGCAGAGAGGCAGGCAGAGGGAGAGAGGGAAGCAGGCTCCCTGCTGAGCAGAGAGCCAGATGCAGGGCTCGATCCTAGGACCCCAGAATCATAACCTGAGTCAAAGACAGAGGGTTTAACCCACTGAGCCACCCAGGCACCCCATCCAGGTATAGTTTTTAACTTACTAACATTTCCTAGAATCTCAAATTTACTGTATAAAGATTACAAGGAAAAACAATAGAAGCCAACTTGAAAAAATGATAATGTATTCACGCTGGCAATACTTGCACAAAAATTGAAATAATATAGTTGATACACAAATTCCTTAAGCTTTGCATATCTACTGCATATTGAAAGCTATTATCATCTTTTTTGTTCTTCTTTTTTCTTTCCAAGTTTTTATTTAAATTCCAGTTAGTTAACAAACTGTGTAAAATTTAGTAAATCAACACTTAGATACCCTATCTTCTGAATGTTTCCATGAAAAAAGAATTCCTCGTCTCATGAATCAGAAATATGGCTAACTTATGTTGTATCTTACAAAGACCACACTAAAATAAATATGCCACCAACCTCATCCAACAAATAAGGTTATTTAAGCTAAAAATACAAATACATGCCTATGTTTCAGACACTCTTAAGGTCTTTTATAAACATCTATTACTAATCTCCAAAACAATACCTCAAAAAAGTAATACTGACCCAAATTTAAAGATGAATACCTGATGCCTAGATAGCAGGGTTAGGTAACTTGTCGAAGGACACAAAGCCAGCAGGTAACAGAACACAGATCTTGATGCCAGAACTCATGCTTTTTCCCCCTATACTCTAATATGATCACTATACCTGAACATTCTGAAGCAAAAGATGTCTTTTTCATGCCAGTATACCTGAGAGAGATTTCTCTTCTCTTTCTTTTTCTCATTTCTAAGAAAATTTCTCTTCCCAATCCAACTCTTTTGAGAAAAGCTTTATCACATACATTTCAATGAGTTGCTTATTTATATCCTTGGTATACTTGGGTATTTTTCTTTTTCTTTTCTTTTTGCTTGTAGGAGTTCTGTATATATATGTTGGATACCAATCTTATATCTGTAATATATTGTACAAATTTCATTTCCTAGAATAATGCATAACTCAATTCTGGTTCTTTTGTCACATAGACCTTACTTTTACAAACTCTAAAAAGTTTACCTCTTTATGATTTGCTTTTCTATTCCTCGCATAAGAATTTTTTAAAGATTTATTTATTTATTTGAGAGAGAGAGCATGCGAGTGGGGGGCGAGGGTGGAGGGAGACGGAGAGAGAATCTCAAGCAGACTCCCCGCTGAATATGGAGCCAGAGGCAGGGCTCTATCCCACTACCCTGAGATCATGACCTGATCTGAAATAAAGTGTCTGATGCTCAACCAAGTGAGCCACCCAGGTACCCCTTATGAATTTTAATCCTACTCCCAAAACCAATAAAATATTTATGCTTATTTTTCACAACCTCAATTTTTTATTTCTTTTCATATTTAAGTACTTAATCCATCTATAACATGGGAAAATATGTGCCATTGATTGAATAGACCCTACTATTCTCATTTTCTAATGAAAACTGTTATATAAATAACCTTGTTTCTGATTTCCAGAGTGTCCATTTGAACTATTTGTTTATTATTATGCCAATACCACACTATTTTAATTACTGTTACTATAAATAAAAAATGTTAGCTGAAATATGAGTTTCTATATAATAGAATAAACATATACCCATTCTATAAAATAAACATATACCCATTTCTTATTCTTCAAAACTGGCTTGACTATTTTTGCCCTTTGGTTTTCCACATGAATTTTTAAACTAGCCTATCAAATTCTATGAAAAAAAAATTGGGAGGATTCTAATTGGAATTGCATTAAAATAATAGGTTGATTTGGGGAGAATTGACATCTTATAATACTGAGCTTTCACTTCCACAAACACACCTTTGAGTTTCAATTCATCTGATTATCTTTCCACTCTATCTCATTATTGTTAGCATCTCCCTACTCTGTAATTCCTCCTCATTTCTTAATGACTGCTGTTCAGGCCTCACTGTCATTTTTCCATTGTACACAGAGACAATCTTTCCCAACATTCTGGCTACTATATCATCCCTATACCTCTCTTATATTTTATCTTCCATTATATTTTATCTAGCTACACATACAGGCTTACTTTATATCTTTATATTACCAATAATTGTAATAACTGCATTCCCTTCAATTTCTTTCATTCATCTTACTCGCCAATGACCACCAATTCTCTTTGAAGCTTACTGTAGTACACTACCTATCAAACTACTCTCACTTCATCAGAACGTCGAACAAAGATGAATAAAGTCTCTGTTTGCTTAAAAAGTTTTGGTTTATTACTGTTATCTAGTTGTAATTATTAGATCATCTTTTACTCTCAAAATTGGATTTGGATAATATGGTCATCCTATCTTCAATGTATTGATCTATCATGTTTTCACCACCTTTCACCTTACCATTACTCCTTATCCCCTTAATGTTCTCTTTCTTCTCCAGGCTTTCTGGAATGTACCCTGAACTCCCATTCTTCTCTTAGTTTGTGGTCTCTACTGGTGAAAACACAAGCACTTTCTGTTTAAAACCATAACACAAGCACGTTCTGTTTAAAACCATAACAGACTATCTGGTACTGAATTTATCTGCCCAGTATAAACAATCAGAACAATGGACAAAATACATAAAACAGCTTTTTTTCAGCATTAGACTGCTGACAATTCATGACTGATCTCTGAGACAAGGGAAACAAATCAGGTAAGCCCTGAGATCACTAAAGTTTTCTGTCGAGGTACTTTCTGAACTATGATGCAAGGCAAAGGAACTCATGTAAAATGATAACTCACTGAGTTGAAGAAATAGAAGCTGTAGTTCCAGGAGTGGGCTTGGAGATAATATGGCTAGAATTATAGAACAGAGTACTGGAGAAGACTATGCACAGAAAAAAATTCCAGAAATTTGTTCTGGATCCAGCTTGATTCTTTGGCTGAATGCAAAGCTGTATATGCATAAGATAAGACTCCAGAAAAATAGGCAAAGAACCATTACAAGAAATTGGTGGAAGAAATCCAGAAACTCACACAGAGCCAGGAGACATTCAAATCCAAACAAATCAGAGTGGAAATCTCAATGAATACTTAAGCAAAGACTCCAGAAAGATCACATGTTAGTGGCAGGGTTAAACCAGCCCTAAACTAGAAGCTAATCTAGACCTGACTTAGCAACACTTAGAAGCAAGCCTTCATAATCACAATGAGAGTAACTGTTCCATATCTGCCCTCTTACCATGAACAACTAAAAAACTGGATAAAATATATGAGTAGATGTTTTCACACATTGGACACCAGGTATCATAAAGATAGGATATCTAGCTTTATGAGAAAAGAAACAAATGAGGTAATTCCTGTTATCACTTTGGCTTTCTAGACACAGGGATTGGAAACATTTCAATTGTCACCAGAATAGAGACCCCACTGAATATCTGCAGCATTCAGTAGATACTCTAAAAGGGCTGCATCTCACGCTACTAGAACTGAAGTACCATCACTAAAGTAGGCCTGCACTAACAAAGATTTAAAAGAAGCCTCAAAAAAGTCAAGCTTTTCCACAAATAACAACTGTCTGTAAAAAAAAAAACAAAAACAAACAAACAAAAAACCTCTGAATAATTTTCTTTAAAAAAAAATCTAAACAATCAACAACATAATAATAACAATGTCAGATTCGATAAAAAACGTCTAGATATTGGCGCCTGGGTGTCTCAGTCGTTAAGCGTCTGCCTTTGGCTCAGGTAATGATCCCAGAGTCCTGGGATCGAGCCCCACATCGGGCTCCTTGCTCAGCAGGAAGCCTGCTTCTCCCGCTACCATTCCCTCTTCTTGTGTTCCCCCTTCCACCGTGTTTCTCTCTGTCAAATAAATAAAATCTTTAAAAAAAAATGTCTAGATATGCAAAAAAGCATAGAAGTGTGACGTATAATCAGGAGAGAAATCAATTGATACAAATCTACCCAGAAATAACAAAGATTAATAGAATTCTCAGTCTTTAAACAGTTATAAATGTATACAAGTATATTATAAACATATTTAAGGATTTAATGTATAACATAAACATGATGAGAGAAACATAAAATATAAAAAAAACAAGTAAAAATTCTCATTTATTGCAGTTTAAAAGTTAAGACATATCATTTTCCCACTCTTATTGGCTGAAATTCTGTCATGAGTATTTAAATAGATTTGTTTCCACATCACATAAGTATTTTGTTGCATCAATAATAAATTTCCACGTAAGAATATTTAATGTAAGTTTTTCAGAGAGAAAATTACTTTTTAATAAAAATATCTTGATGTTAGTTCACATAGACTCTTGCAAACACACTATTTAGCAACCATTTTTGGGGTTTATATATCAGTCCTAGGATACAGCACCATATAGTCCAAGCTTTTATCATTTCTTACAAATCTCAAAGGAAACAACCAAAAACCTAGACCTATTTGTATGATATATTTAATGCTCTAATTTTAACATTCATTTAATGAACTCAGACTTTGATGTCTAATATTTCTTTTGCTTCCTAGCACTAAACCCTAAATAAGGCTTCTGACTAGATTACATTCATGAAGTTCTCATTTTAATGGAAATTAGAGAGATAGAAAAGAGCATAGGAAGAGACATTATAAAAACAGACCTCACAAGTCAAACTTAATAGTAAAACCATTCTCTTTCACGTAGACAACCATGAAAACAAATATCCTGTGAGGGAAAGATATATATTGTAACTTTCCAGCAGATCTTTATGCCATCTTGAGACAGACTTCCACAACTATATCATGTGAGTACAGTTGATGAAGCAATGGCCCAAAGAAAGAGATAGATAAAACATCACACTCCAGGAAACCAGATAAACATGTTCATGATTTCTAACTGAAACAAGAGTAGACTAGCACTGGATAAGAAGATAGACCCAGAGAGTCAAAGTAAATACTGGTTCCTCTAACTCTAAAAATAAGCATTCATAAAAACAACACCATCTCTCTTATTAGAATAATCCCTTGAAACACATTCATGTTACTTGCTTAACTGATAGGCAAGACTGTAAAAGAGGCCGTATGATTTTAGCATATAGTATAAAATTATAACACTCTGGAAGAGACTTTTGTTTTTAAAGATTTTATTTATTTATTTGACAGAGAGAGAGATCACAAGTAGGCAAAGAGGCAGATGGGGGGGGGGAAGCAGACCCCCTGCTGAGCAGAGAGCCCGATGCGGGGCTCGAGCCCAGGACCCTGAGATCATGACCTGATCTGAAGACAGAGGCTTTAACCCACTGAGCCACCCAGGTGCCCCGGAAGAGACATTTTAAACAATAAAAAGAACATAACTGTAAGCAACTTGAAGAGCAAAGAAGAAGAAACTGAAATTTATGAGGAACCTGTCCAAAAAACTATCTCAGACAGTTTAACAAGAAATACATTTTCCTGGGTACCTGGGTGGCTCAGTTGGTTAAGTGATGGGCTCTTGATTTCAGCTCAGGTCATGATCTCAGGGTTGTAACATAGAGCCTGTGTTGGGCTCCATGCTGGGCATGGAGCATGCTTAAGATTCCTTCTCTCCTCTATCTCTGTCCCTGCCCCTCCCCTAAAAAAGAAATTAAAGAAACACATTTTCCCTGTCTTCTCGAACCACTCCCTACCCCTCCTCCTGACCAGAATAGCTATGTAATAATATTATTTGTACAGAGACTAAAGTGCAAGAAAAACTGGGCTAAGAATTTAATGTGGCCCAAAGATAAAGAACCATAATAATTTTAGAGCTTTAACTAAGTCTCTATTTAGCAAAGATATAATTAGGATAGAGGATTCTATTGTTTGAAAAGTAATAGGTCTCATTTCTTAAGATTTAGTGAATTCCTGGATGCGATATGCAAGCTGAAGGATGTGCATGTGTTGTGCATAAAGAGGAAAGCAGTAAAGCCCTCTGGGAAATTAGAAATCCTTGCAGATTATACTGCTTTTAAGAAAATGTTTCCCTTCCTTCATATGAATTGATCATATTGCTTCAGAATTACTGTTTGTTTTTCAGTGGTATGTGTTACAACCATAAGTTACTGACATGAGACACCAATAAAAGAATGAGAGATTGCATGTCTGTCTCATGGTAGCAGAGAGAGCCTTGATAGGGGACCCAAAGTTGGAATGCCAAGACTGAGTCTTGCAGATGTGGCTAAAGTCTCCTACTTGGGTTATACTCTTAAGACTCAGTAACGTAGACTTGGAAAGTGCATTTTGATAATTACAAATTGTCTTGTTGGAACAAGAGGGCAATCCTATTGTCAGGTGAATCTCTGGTGAGGTAAAGTGTAGGTTTTCCTAAGGTGGGTGAGGGGGAGAATATTGTTATTCTTACTATGAAAGGCTATGAAAGGCTATGAAAGAAATTCTCTCATGGGAGAGTAAGTAAAACTAAGAAGAAAAGCTAGGAACTAAAGCATTTCCTTGAGCAGCTTTTTGTGATGGATTTAACATTTTTCTCACTCACCCTAAATCATGTTTAGCCAACAATATAGAGTTCTTCCATCTATTTAATTCCTTCCAGTAAACCCTTAAACTTCATTAAACATTACATACACCTGTGTCATTACAGTCATGTGCCTGTGGTGTTGTAGAGAATTAAGAGAATCAACAGTAAATTGAAGTGACTGTTCCTTGCACCCCTCACCTGCTGAAGGCAGCATGCCAGTAACAGTCCCTAAATTCCAGACACTGACCAACTGCCAGACACATGAATCTAATTGCAGTTGAGAAAAATGGAGAGAAGCCAGCAGTCAATTGAAAGAGCAAACAGGAGGGGTTAAGTTGGGAGGGAAACTTAAACTCCTTTTCTCTCAAGTGTTTTAGAAAAAGATGACCCTGAAGGAAGAAGGCAGATAGCTATTCAGTAATAGGGCTATGCTTTCATCTACTCAAAAAAAAAAAAAAATCATATCACTATATGTACAAAGTATGTGCACACTTCGATGACTAGCTATCCTAATATAACAGGAAACTGAATGATTTCTTAGGATTAGATGTTTATTAAGGCATATGCATTTAGTTCTATTTTCATCAATACTCTCTCACTCAAAATATTTCAACAGGATGATAAAAAACCAACACTGTTAGAAAATATAGATGAACAAATTGTGGTTAAAGAAGATTAATATGATCAGAACAAAAGAAAAATTAGTACACAGAAATATAAACCAAAAAGTTCATTAGCAAGTGCTATAAAACTGGATCTGAGTTTCTCAACAGATTAAAAAAAAAGGAGGGGGAGAAATAAGACGAGTTACAAGAATCATATTATTTTTAAGATATAAACACCTTCTTCTGAAACTGAGGGCAATGAGAAATGTCCCTTAACGATCCTTATAAAAAAATAATACAGAGAAAACACTCCATAATAAACATAATAGCAAGTCACTTCCAATGGTTCCTCGAGGAAACCCAGTATATTACACTAATTCTTTAATCAGTAAACACTTTTTGTTCTCAGATTATCTATTTGCATTATTTCATAACCACCAGATACCAAAAGACAGCATATTATACATATTAGTGTATATCTCTTAAAACTATATCATTGCTAGAGATACACAAGAATATATTCCTAATCTGGTCATTATATTGAGATTTTTAAAGGAAAACAAAAGCATAATACTCTTACCAAAACCACACTGAAGATATCCAATATTTCCCTCACCTGTGATTCTTTCACGTTTTCAACAGTAAAGTTGAACCAGACTCGGAAGCGTGGATTACAGGTATCCGGCCTAATGAATAAGTCATACTCAAATTCAGAGACCTGGTCCACCCGTCCAAGGTTACCTGGTGAGAAAATTTAAAAAACTGTATTTTAATAGAGGTTCAGGCAGCTCAGTGGCACATACACTTAAATATTATAAGCTCTGACAGCAACATTTGTCATTATTCAGTACTTGTAGGTTCAGCATTCACAATCTATAAGGCTGTCAACTCTGAATACAGCCCAGGATAAGACAAGCCTTCCAGCTACTCCATGCTGTGGTACAAACAGCTCTTCAGCTACTTATTACTCATATCTGTTTGTGCTAAAAGTGATAGATTATTACAGTGGGATGTCCATGGAGCATGTGGCAAGCACCAATAAACCAAAGAAGAATCACAACCAAACTTCTGTTTCCTAGTTAGAAAAAAGGACAATATTTTACATATTTTGTATTAAGCTTTATACAAAGTACTTCGATCTCTAATTTAATTATCACAACAATGCTCAGTATTGTACTATGCTTAGTACAAATTATTTTTGGTAGTTTCCAAACTTCTATCAGAAAACGTGAAAGTGTATGTAGAATAAGGTTTTAAAAAAAAATTATAAGTAGTTGCTCCATAAGAATAATGACAAATTCACAAACGGCCATGGAATTAATTTCCATTTTCTCCATGCACAGATCAATTACATCAAAAATGTAGGTTGCCAGAGAGGGGGTTGGTGAGGGAGGAGTGAAAAAGCAAAGGTGATCAAGAGTACATTGATCTTGATGAACACGGAGTAATGTATAGAATTGCTGAATCATTACATTGTACACCTGAAACTAATATAATAATGTATGTTAATTATATTTTGATTTTCAAAAAATAAAAAATATGTACAAATGTAGGTACTTGTGACTTCCATTCCTTGTATCCCCTCTCTTTGACTTCTACTCTAGTGAGCAGTGAATTGCCCATAATTGTCACAATGGGGTAGGATAAAAAGTAAAAGCAAAGAGTCTGGTGAATTCTCGAGCCAGATAATCAACATCTGAAGAAGAGTAAAGATGACTATAGACAGTAACACAGAAATTGACTGAGAAATCAGTGTTCTATTGCACCTGAAGAGCAAAGCAATACCTTGCTTTAAAATAAGCTCCAGTGTGTCTTTCTCCAAAAGAATACTAAAAATTAAACTTTAACCGATACATAACAAAGTTTTCAATTAACTTTTTTACTGGATCTATTGGCATGTTACTTGTTTTACTGAGCACCAGTTGTGTTGTCAAAGATGGAATACAAGCCTAGAAATCAGCAGACCTGAATTCTAGCTCAACTGAATCACTATGCAATAATACGTAAGTTACTTACCCTCTAAGGAATTCATCTTCTAAATATTCAGAGAATATTCAGTTACCTAACCTCAAAAGTTTCTTTCAGCTGTACTATTCTTTGACTGCCTGGATCTAGGATTCATCAGGCAGTGATACAAGATAATAAGATAATCTTCCCCCCAAAACCTTATCAATTAACCCTAGGGAAATTTTATCTGCTCTCATTAAAATTTGGCCTGAGAAGCCAGACTTATTCCAACTTCCAGAACAAAAACAATCAATTACCTCCAATTAAGAATACATATTGGAAAAAAATGCATTGATAGGAAAGTACAAACATGAACAAATTAAAACGAAAAATTTTTATTTCGATTTTTCCAGTTTTGTTTTCAGAATTCCCAAGGAGAATCCTCAATTACTTTGGTTCTTTCAATTATCATGCAAAAATATTTACAAAGCCCTATGTTGTACATGGCAGCAGAACACTTATTGCACAGTGGTACTGAACTTGCAATCAGAGATCAAGGCTCAAGTTTTGCACTTATTGAATGACACTGGAAAATTCAGGTAACTTCATCCAGCCTCTGTTTTTTCAACTATAAAGTGAGGATTATATTAAGAGAAATATGAATATTTATCTCTTAGTAATTACTATGAACATTAATTTTCAATTGAAAACATTTTCTAAGCATTTCAAAACTCCACATACTGTCCGAAAAGATAAGTGTACTAACCTACTCAATTCTAACAACAACTCCTGTGAGGTAGAAACTATTACCAACCCCATATTACATATGAGAACATCAAAGGAAAAGGATATAAAATAACTTATCTAAAGTCATATAACATGTAAGTATGTAAGAGTCAGATTTGGGATTTGAATTCCAGCAACATGACTCTATTCACTAGACTAACAGCTTTACTATATAACATATAAGCTTAGAAAAATACAGAGATAATATAAATTGAAAGTATACTATCAGATAGAATACTTAACAAAATTACTACCTTTAAAAGAAATGAGAGATGAAAAAAACGCTTTTTGTGCCATCTAAATTTTTTTGGTTAAAAAATTAAATACTAGCTTCAGAGGCAACATGGCAGAGGTGTAGGAGGCTGAGATAACATCGGATCCCAGAAGTTCAGCTAAATAGGTACCAAATCATTCTAAAAGCCAGCAAACTCAACAGGAGAGAGAAGAGAAGAATAACAGCAATTCTAGGAGCAGAAAACTGACCACTTTCTGAATGTAGAGAGTGTGGAAAAGTGAATCCAAAGCAACGGGAAGAGAGAACCCAGGGGGAAGGGCCAGTTCCCAACAGCCACAGAGCCTTGGAGCACAAACTCAGAACTTTAAGTCTGCTCCACTGAGGGACATCACTCCGAAGACTAAGCAGGGGGGTTTAGCCCTCCTGGGAATAATGTGGTTTCAGGACCCGAGGGGTCAGAGAGGGACCAGGGGTGCCCAGTGTGGCAGAGCTCCCAGGTATTGGGACAGAGAAGCTGGCAGGAGAGAAGGAGCTGGGCAGCGCACTGCCAGACTAGGTTGACCTTGGACTATATGAACTGACACACAGTTGGGCTGCTGCTCTTCAAGCAGGGACCCCACGGGAGGCAGCTCCGAAGAAACCCCCTCCTTTTTCCTCCGGAAGAAGCGGTGCAGGAGCACATAACAGGAATATGCTAGGTTTGGAGACTCCAGACAGGGATGCGAACATGCCACAGATAGAGGCACTCCACCATGGGCTAGCTGAGCATAGAGCACAGGCCACAGACAAGGAGACGGGAAGGATTGACCACTTTCCTCTGAGAGTGTGATGAGGAGTGGGGCGCCCAGCACTCGGCTCCTCTGAGCAAGAGACTGGGAGGCCGCCAATTTCTTTCCCGGCCTTCAGGGCGGTACGGAAAATGCTCAGGAAACAAAGACTCCTGAGAGCGAACCTGAGCAAAGTGCTTGGTCCAACCCTTGGCAAGGGTGGTACAATTCTGCCTCAGGCAAAGACATTTGAGAATCATGGCAACAGCCCCACCCCCAGAAGATCAACGAGAATATCCACCCAAGACCTGGTTAATCAATCAGTGAAAACTGCAGAACTCAAGAGTATCTTTCTCTCTCACTCATCTATTCTTATCTTGATAAAAGGAGGCAGAAAACAACACCCAAAAAAAGAAGAGACAGTACCAAT
>CM053606.1:33248954-33273300 GCA_028646535.1 Procyon lotor
GGGTGTGGAGAAGGGGGCACCCTATTCCACTGTGGGTGGGATTGCAAGTTGGTGCAGCCAGTTTGGAAAACAGTGTGGACATTCCTCAAGAAATTAAAACTAGAGCTCCCCTATGACCCTGCCATCGCACTCCTGGGTATTTACCCCAAAGAAGCAGATGCATTACAAAGAAGGGCCACATGTACCCCAATGTTCATAGCAGCAATGGTCACAATTGCCAAACTGTGGAAAGAACCAAGATGCCCTTCAACAGATGAATGGATAAAGAAGATATGGTACATATATACAATGGAATATTATGCCTCCATTAGAAAGGATGAATATCCAACTTTTGTATCAACATGTATGGGACTGGAAGAGATTATGTGGAGTGAAATAAATCAAGCAGAGAGAACCAAATACCTCATGGTCTTACTTACATGCCGAGCATAAAGATAAACATGGAAAGCATTGTGAGAAGGAAGGGAGGAGTGTATGGGGGGAAACCAGAGGGGGAGATGAACCATGAGAGACTGTGGACTCTGAGCAACAAACTGAGGGTTTTGGAGGGGGGGGGTGGGCGTTGGGCGAGCCTGGTGGTGGGTATTGAGGAGGGCACGTATTGCATGGAGCACTGGGTGTGGTGCATGAACAATAAATCTTGTAACACTGAAAAAATAAAATAAACATATCTGGGGGAAATAAATAAATAAATAAATATATACATACATAAATAAATACATAAAAGAATAATATATATATATATTTTTTAATTAAAAAAAAAAGACCCTTTGATCTGTTTGATCAGTCCCTTCCCCTATTATCAGTCCCTTCCCATCTCACAGCCACCTGTCTCCAAGCTATCACTGGTCCCCAAGTGCAGGGCACTTTGGCAATGGGATATTAATTTCCAATAGCTCAGGTCTGGTGTCTCCCACCCCCTTCTGTTTATCTTCCAATACCTTTCTGCATAATCCCATTTCTGTCTTTTTTAACTCTCAGCTGATGTCCCTCTACCCCCGTAGAGATGGAGTAGTGTATAATCTTCCATCTCCAGCTGATTTCTTGGGTGTTCAGAGTGCTCTGGTAGATATCCAGCTCAATTCAGAGGATCGGTTGAAACAGGGTCCCCTACTGCTCCACCATCTTGCCCCCTCCTCAAAACATATAATTTCTTTTTTTTTTTTTAAGATTTTATTTATTTGACAGAGAGAAACTCAATGAGAGAGGGAACACAAGCAGAGGGAGTAGTAGCAGGAGAAGCAGGCTTCCTGCTGAGCAAGAAGCCTGATGCAGGGCTCGATCCCAGGACTCTGGGATCATGACCTGAGCTGAAGGCAGACACTTAACAACTAAGCCACCCAGGCCCCCCAAAATATATAATTTCTTATAAGAACACAACCAACTAAAAAAAATCAGCAATCCAAATACTCATTTTTATAAAATGAGAAACAAATATGTTGTATCATTAAAAGCAGAAAAAGTATTTGATAGAAAAAAAATCTATACTTTTGGTTAAGCCATGTTGGAGTAACCATTAAGAGATCAGCACCATTTTAAAGAATTATAAAGCAGATAAAATATATGAAACAACTCTTTCCAGACATTAAAAAATAAACATTATATAGCAATCACTGAGAAAAGAGACATTCACAAAGTGAACTCCCACAATAGTATGTTGTTGGAGGTGAAGTCTGTGGAGTAGGTCATCAGACAGGAGGAAACTATACATGGTGGTGGTGGTGGTGAACTGGTATACCAGAAACCTCTGAGGTCATTTCCTGTAAGTCTATGGCTCAAAGCTAGGCAGGCACATGCACACAGTGAAACTACATTAGTTTTATCAGCTATAACATACTACAATGTTGAAAACAAAACAGATACACAAGAGATGAAACTATGCTGGGTAGTAGGGTGTGGGGAACACAGGTATAAGACCCTGTTGAGATAGCAATAGAGATATCCCTTAGCAATAAAAACCATGTCGTGAGGTGAACTATTCTGTATTTTCCCTAATAAAACTGAAAACCAAGCCCTGATAAATCTCCATAGGAGACAAAATTTGGGGCCAAGTTAGAATAGTCCATAAATACCTAGGTTTTCCATCAGATCTGTATCAATGAAATTTAAAACCATGTATTGAGAAGTTTAAGGAAATCAGTCTTGAATTGATAAGGAAATGAACTGCCTTCTACAATAAACATTAATAGACTCAAAAAGATAATATGAACTGTCTTCTAAAATAAACACTAATACACTCAAAAAGATAACACAATCCACTCTCTAAAATGTATCTTCCATTCTGTCAATTGTACAATCAAAAGTTATGAGACACTCAAAGATATATATCACCCATAATCAAAAGGGTGAAAGAAAACAATATAAATCCACACTAACATCACTTGTACTATTTAGCAGAAGAAAACCCTTTAAATTAATTGATTACAAATATTGTCAAAGAACAAAAACATGTTAATAGAACTATGGAAAAATATAATTTTCATATTTAAAAAATATGGAATTTCTAAAGAAATAAAAATGCCTATAAAGACCACACAAAAATTCTTTAAGTAAAAACACAATACTTAAAATAAAAAACTAAGCAGATGGACTTAACTATAGATTAGAGATGATGAACAGTCAATGAACTTGGAGATAAATCAATAAAAAAATCATGTGATCTGAAGAACAAAAGAAAATTGAAGAAAAATTAACTGAGGCCTAGAAACTTATGGAATAATAAGTGGTCTATAACACATGTAAATGGGTCTGAGAAGACTGAGTAGATAGAAGAAAAAATTGCTTTTAATAATGCCAAAAATTTCTCAAACATAAATTAAAAAATAACTTAGATATCTTAGAATCTCAAGAAGCCTTATGCAGAATAAGGAAAACTCAATCTAAGTACACAATTCATAAAAATTAAAAAGAAACAGAAAATCTTAAAAGCAACCAGAACAAGTCATAAAACATAAATGTGAACAACACCAAGAATAACCATTGACTCCTAAGAATAACCATATAACTTCTCAGAAAGAACATCTCTAAATGATGAAAGAAAAAAGTCTCAACCCAGAATTCAATATCCAGTGAAAACATACTTAAAAATGAGAGTAAAATAAAACATTCTCAGATTAACAAAAACTGAGAGAATTCATTACCAACAGACATGTACTATATGTTAAGCTAAGAGGAGAAATTATATTACATAGAGCTACTACCAATAAGAATAAAACATCATTAAAAACACTAAATAATGGGGATGCCTGGGTGGCTCAGTGGTTAAGCACCTGTCTTTAGCTCAGGTCATGATCCCAGGGTCCTGGGATGGAGTCCCGCATTGGACTCCCAGCTCGGTGGGAAGCCTGCTTCACCCTCTCCCATTCCTCCTGCTTGTGTTCCTGCTCTTGTTATCTCACTCCCTGTCAAATAAATAAATAAAATCTTTTTAAAAAAATTCCAAGTAAGTGTATAAATCTAAAAGACTACTTTTATTTGTCTCATAATTTTCCTACAAGGTAATGGTTCAAACTTTAAAAGCTGGTAAAGCCAGTTTACAAAGTACAGAGAAGCAAAATATATGGCAAAATAGAAACAGGAATTGAAATGATAAATAGAATTAGACTGATATGAAGTAACTACAAATTTATGAGATGGAAAGTAGGAAGTAGGAAGAACTTTGAGAAAAAAAAGGAAGTAGTAATTACAAGTTCAAGATATCAAGTGTGAAGTATTAAATTTGAAGTGGTAAAATAAAAGCCCTAAAAATGGTTTGATAAGTTATCAAGACATATAAAAGACATGAAAAAAATTAAATACTAATACGCAAAGGTTACTGATCTAAAAAGGCCATATATGGTATGATTCCAACCATTTGACATTCTGGAAAAGGCAAAGCTATGGAGATCAGAGGTTGGAAAGAAGAGAAATTAATAAGCTGGGAACAGAGAATATATAGGGCAGTGAAAATACTCTGTATGACTATAATAATGGAAATGTATAGTTATATATTTATCCATAACAACAGAATATAAAATAACAAGAGTGAACCCTAATGTAAACTATGGACTTTGGCTGATTATGATGTGTCAATGTAAGTTCATCAGTTGTAACAAATACTTAAAATTATAAACTAACTTTTTTTTAAACAAAATATTTTAAAAGTTTAATAAATTATGAGTGAATATTGTTTTAGAGCAGCCACTAAAATAAATATAAAATAATTTTATTAAAAATCCAAAGAAAAGGGTTTTTTTTAATTATAAATTCAGTAAAACAATAACAAAGTAATAGAAACAGAAGGGGCAATAAGAAAATAATAAGACCATTTAAGCCCAACATATCAATAATTACATTAAATAGAACAGATATATGAATAGAGTATCTCAATAAAAAGCAGACATTGTTAGATGGCAACAAAAAGCTAGAGCCAACAAGACACAAGTAGCCTAAAATTTCATTATTTTTTAACAGATTAAACACTTCCTTTTTCCACCTATGAAAAAAGTGTGATCCACACTTAGACATACCATAAACTGTCAAAAGCCAACGACAAAAAGAATCTTTAACTCAGCAACACAGAAGCAACTCATCACTTACAATGAATCCACAATAAGATTAATGGTTGATTTATCATCATGAATAATGGAAGTCAGTGGAATAACACAAAGTGCTGAAAGAAAACATTGTCAAACAAGAAGCTGATAACCAGCAAAAAATATTCTTCATAAATGAGAAAGATAAGACATTATCAGATTTAAAAATCTGCTCTACAAAAATACTACCAGATATGCTTATGGCTAAAATGAAAGAACACTATAGCATAACTGAAATCCACATAAAGAAATAAAAAGAGCATCAGTAAAAATAACTACATAATAAAAGACAGTATAAACATTTTACAATTGTAGATGTTTTTCTCCTACTAATATAAAAGACAACCACATAAAGTAATCATTGTAAATCTGTATGGAGTATATATAATCTATCCAGATGTAGTTTGTATAACAACAAATATATGTTATGAATGACATAACATATCATAACAAATGATACTATATATATTATTGAAATTAACTTAGTATTAATTAGAACTATGCTGTTACCAATTAAATTAAGTTCATTTTAATCCTCAGGGCAATTAAGGAAAGAAATTTTAAGATATAGTAAAATAAAAAAAAATAGTAAAATCAGTAAGAAAGGAATTAAAATGGTACACTAGATAATATCTATTAAACACAAAGAAGGCAGTAATGGAGGAATAGATGGGGAAAGATATAAAACATATTGAAAGTGGCAGCAAAATAATCTTAGCTTCTCAATAATTACAATAAATGTAAAAAGCTTAAATACTAGGCAGAAAATATCAGAATAGGTTTGTGTTTTAATGAACGAACCATATGCTTTCTGCAAGAGATGTACTTTATTTTTTTAGAATTTTTTATTTATTCATTTGATATAGAGAAAGAAAGAGACAGCATGAGCGGAGGTGGGGAGGGAGAGAGAAGCAGATTCCCTGATGAGCCAGGAGCCTGATGTGGGGATTGATGCCAGAACCCAGAGACCAAGACCTGAGTGAAGGCAGACACTTAACCATCTGAACCACTGGAGAACCCCAGAGATGCACTTTAGATACAACAAACTCACACCTAGATTGAGAGAAAGAAAGAAAATAAACATACCAAATACAACAAAAGAAAACTGGAATACCCATACTAATATCAGAAAAATAAACGTTAAGACAAAAGTTGTTAGAGACAAAGGAAAATGTTTTATAATGAAAAAAGAGCAATCTGACAAGACAAAACAAGTACCAGTATAAATGCACCCAACAAATGAGTCCCAAAATAAATAAAACAAAAACCACTAAGAATTAAACTACTTTTTATATTAATGTTTCATTTTGGTAAGAGGTCACTCATTAAAACGACATGTGGGAATTTAAAAGATAAAACCAGAGCATAAGACGGACAATTAAAAATTTTAGGAAGACCATCTTATCTACTCTTATGTATTAAAAAGATCAAAAGCCTCAGGCTTAGACAGAAATAGATTAGAGTCCTAGCACCACTGCTTACTTGTTTTGAACTTTGGGCAAATTTAACTGCTCTTGACCTCAGTTTTCTTGTCTGTAAAACATAAAATATTTTCTTGGTAGTATTATTATCAAATGAGATTATGTACATAAGTTACATAGCCAATGCTTAATTAAGCCCAAAAGTATTGCAGTAACTTTAGGTCTTAATATCATATTTAATAAGTAAGTATATCCATCAAAGAATCCTTTCAAGTATATATATAATCCAAACACTTTTCATTACTCACACAGGCATCACTTTGAGCCAAGCCACTATATTCTCCCACCTGGATTGTTTGTAACTGATCTCCTTGTCTGCTCCCCTATCATCTATTTTCAACACAATAGCCAAAGTAATCTTCCCAAAACATAAAAGAAATTATGTCACACCTTAGTCAAACCCTTAAGAGGTTTAGCATTTATTTCAGAGTAAATCTGAAGTTTCTATAAGATTCTACATGAGGAGGGCCTGGGTGGCTCAGTCAATTAAGCATATGACTCTTGATTTCAGATCAAGTCATTATCTCAGGGTCCTGGGATGGAGATTCCCCTATCCTCTGTCAGGCTCCACGCATCTAGGAGTCTGCTTAAGGATTCTCTCCCTCTGCCCCTTTTGTTCCCATTCTCTCCCTCTCTCTCCCTCCCTCTAAAATAACAAAAAAAAACCACAAAAAACAAATAAATAATAAAAAAGATTCTATGTCATCTATCTCCCTTTCAACTGTCTGCTCTTATCTCCTATTGTTCTAATACCACTTGACCTCCTTATTATTCCTCTTATTTCTCAGGCACATTCAGTTTTAACGGATTGTCAATAGCTATTTCCTCTTCCTAAACTTCTTTTGCCACATTTTCACATGGATGACTCTCCAACATTATCCAAGTTATTGTTCAAATCTCCTTTCTTCAATGAGGCCAACTGACCACCATATTTAATATTGACCACATTCCTGATTCATCTCACTTACCCTAAATTTTCTCACAATGTCACCACATTCAATTATACCATAAAAGTTACTTAATTTTAATGACTATTGTTTATTTTTGTCCCCACTAGTAAAAATGTAAGCTCATGAATATTTTTCTGTTTGCTTACTGTTATACCCTCAGTACTACTATCTAACCCAAACTGGGTACTCAATAAATATCTGTGGAATAAATGTATAAATAAGAGAAAATTCCCAAAATTATTAAGTAATATAAACGGCAGTTATTGTGGCAAAATTTGAAGGTCTATTTCAAAGCAGAACTCATGCTGGGAACTGGAAATACATACATGAATAAATAAGTACTTGTCTTCATGGAGTTTATAATCAAGCTGGAGCAATAATCACACAGGTGGATCATTTCAACACAAGCATCAAATGTTATGATGGAGAAATTCCCAGAGGAAATCATAAGATGCTGTGCAAAAGTGAGTTATAGTTATATCCATAATAGAGAAACATAAGCTGGTGGAAAATAAAAGCCCTAAAAATCTCCAATAATGGATATTTAAATCTGTGAAATTTATTTTATTTTTCTGTTTCTCCACTGAAAGTTATCTTGAGAAGTCAGTCAACTTAAATAAGATTTATACTTGACCTTAAGATATTGGTTTATTCTTTATGTAAAATCATGATATCCATTTTACTTTATTTTCCAGAATAATGAGGTACCTATTTTTCTTCTTTATTTTCCTGTATTTTTTTTCCAAGAATATAAGGGAGTTCTCCAATCCCCTACCCCAAAAAACTTCTCCTTACAGAGAAACATGTAAGCTTCTGATTTAAAAAAAAAAAAAAAACACAAAAAAACACTATATGCAAAAATGTATTTCTCTGCTTTCTAAAGGACTGTTTTCTTGGTTTTTTTAAATTCAGATCTTTTATTTTACACAAGACATTTTAAACTGAAAACCAGCTAAATTATCAAGGAAGAAGACAAAAATCAATGTATAAGTATATTCTGAATTAAAATGCCTACTGGAGGACACCTGGATAGATCAGTCGTTTAAGCCTCTTTCTCTTTTTTTTTAAAGATTTTATTTATTTATTTGACAGATAAGGAGAGCACAAGTAGGCAGAGCAGCAGGAAGAGGGAGAGGGAGACCAGGCAGGGAGCCCAATGTGGGGCACCATCCTAGGACCCTGGGATCATGACTTGACCTGAAGGCAGCCAGTTAACCAATTGAGCCATCCAGGTGCCCCTAAGAGTCTGACTCTTGATGCGGGCTCAGGTCATGATCTCAGGTTCCTGAGATTGAGACTCAGGTAGCACAATGTACTGAACAAGTAGCCTGCTTGAAATTCTCTCTCTCTCTCTCTCTCTTTTTCTTTCCCTCTGCCCTCCCACAACTCATTCTCACACTCACTCTCAATCTCCAAAAACATTTTTTTAATTAAAAAATAAAATAAAATGTCCACTGGAACTGGCAACTTGAGATTCAGGGTCCTTACAACTGACCTTCGGAAGCCTCTTTCAGTTATGTGATTCTCTGAAAGAAGGAACCCCAAATCATACTAGTATCACTGAAATACGAAAGAAAGAAGAGAAGCCCTTCAACATAGAAAAAAAAATAACTTCATTACACTGTAAAATTAGCAAAGGTCATATGACTTTCCCATCCTGTCCAGTCTATTATTTTCCAAAATTTCACCTGCTATAGAAAAGTAACCACACTGATTTAACTAGTTGGATGGGGAAGATCCTCTCAGAAAACAAAGTGATAATTCATGTGCGAGAAATGTCTCTCTGTATATCATTCAGAGATCTGGATAGGGCAATTTTCCAAACAGTGCCTGCTTCCCTCGAGGAGTTAAACTCCCTCTCCTGGGTAAATCCACTTCTTGGGAACATTTGTGATCTTGGACCACGAGTATATTTTTTACTTTTTTTCTTTTCTTTTATTTAAATTCGATTAGCTAACATATAGTACTTCATTAGTTTTTGATGCAGTGTCCATTAGTTGTGTATAACACCCAGTGCTCATCACATAATGTGCCCTGCTTAATGTCCATCACTGAGTTACCCCATCCCTCCACTGACCTCCCCTTCCACAATCCTCGGTTTGTTTCCTGGAGTAAAGAGTCTCTCATGGTTTGTCTCCCTCTCTGATTTCTTCCCATTCAATTTTCCCTCCCTTCCACTATTACCCACTGCGCTAATTCTTACATTCCACATATGAGTGAAACCATATGATAACTGTCTTTCTCTGGCTGACTTTTTTTTCACTTAGCATAATACCCTCTAGTTCCATCCATTTCAATGTAAATGGTAGGTATTCAACCTTTCTGATGACTGAGTAATATTCCATTGTATATATGAACCAAATCTAATTAATCCATTTATCTGTTGAAGGACATCTCAGCTCCTTCCACAGTTTGGCTATTGTGGAAATTGCTACTATGAACACTGGGGTGCAAGTGGCCCTTTGGATCACTCATCTGTATCTTTGGGGTAAATACCCAGTAGTGCAATTGCTGAGTCATATGGTAGCTCTATTTTTGACTTTTAAAGGAACCTTCATACTGTTTTCCAGAGTGGCTGCACCAGCTTGCATTCCCACCAACGGTGTAAGAGAGTTCCCCTTTCTCCACATCCCTGCCAATATTCGTTATTCCCTGTCTTGTTCATTTTAGCCATTTCAACTGGTATAAGGTGGTATCTCATTGTGGTTTTGAAATTTATTTCCCTGATGCCAAGTGCTGTGGAGCATTTTTTCATGTCTGTTGGCTATTTGCATGTCTTCTTTAGAGAAGTTTCTGTTCATGTCTTATGCCCATTTATTGACTGGATTATTTGTTTTTTGGCGCTGAGTTCAATAACTTCCTCATAGATCTTGGATACCAGGCCTTTATCTGTTTTGTCATTTGCAAATATCTTACTCCATTCCAAAGGTGGCTTTTTAATATCACTGTTTCCTTTGCCATGCAGAAGCTTTTTGTTTTGATGAATTCCTTATAGTTCATTTTTGCTTATGTTTCCCCTGGTTTTACAGACATATCTTGCAAGAAGTTGCTGTGGCCCACCAGTTTAAAAAGGAGGCTATTAAGGGCACCTGGGCTCAGTTGTTAAGTGTCTGCCTTCTGCTCAGGTCATGATCCCGGAGTCCTGAAATCGAGCCCCACATCCTGCTTCTCCCGCTACCATTCCCTCTGCTTGTGTTCCCTCCCTCGCTATGTTTCTCTCTGTCAAACAAATAAAATCTTAAAAAAAAAAAAAAGAAGGTTTTTAAAGCTATGTGTTTGCCTGTTCAAAAGACTAGAAAGACATATGGGCAGAAATCACTGTAGTCATATTACTGTTATATTGCAGTGTCTAAATAACCAACAATGCAGAATCATAATTAGCTCTTTTTCAAACAAAGGCTGAAAGTAAGAAAAAACTTGAAAAAATGAAAAATTCGTCGTGATTGGGTGAATATACTGAAAATACACCCACGAAAAGGACAAAACCAATAGATATACTGACCCTAGCAATTAAGTATATACAAATACAACAATGTGGTAATACATTTTGGCTACCAAAAGAAGCTAAAGAAATCTTGTGTCCCTTTGGTTCAATCACCAAGTATTTATTAAGCACTTACTATGTAGCAGGGATTCTGCTATTCACTAGAGATTCCAATTTGTTGGTATAGAATAGTGATTAGAAGCACAGACTCTGGAATGAGACTGCATGGATTCACAGCTCTATTCCTTACTAGCTGTGTGTCCTTAAGACTAAAGATTGTACCTCACATGTTCCAACTGTAAACCCATAAAGATGTCAGTAATAATTAAATGGGATAATACAGGCAGAAGGGTAAGAACATTTCCAGTGAACAGAAGTAGTGAGCTGGAATATAAGAGGCTACCAATAAAATGATGGCAACTAACAAAAAGTAGTTATTATAAAACAGATTAAGAATCATAGTCTAAATACGCAAAAACTCTTACAGGGACTTGGAAGTGAAACGCCTAACCCTATTTGAGGTTGCAAGGCTGGCAAACGGTCAAAAGAAGTGACACATGAGTTGTATATGAAAGAGGAATAGGGCCCTTCAAGATGCAAAATGGGAGGGGCACCTGGGTGGCTCAGTGGGTTAAAGCCTCTGCCTTCAGCTCAGGTCATGATCTCAGGATCCTGGGATTGAGCCCCACAATGGGTTCTCTGCTCAGCAGGGAACCTGCTTCCCCCTCTCTCTCTGCCTGCCTCTCTGCCTACTGTGATCTCTCTCTCTGTCAAATAAATAAATAAAATATTTAAAAAAAAAAAAGATGTCAAATGGGAGAAGGCAGAAGGAACATTATGTGGAAGAGCACAGAGCAATGAGACAGGAAGGCTAGGCCAGGGAATTGTCAATATGACCAAGGTCTAATAATGTAAGAAATGCTAGGACATAAGGTTGAAGAGGTAATATTAGTGTAAGGAAATAGGGGCCTTTGGAGGATTTTAAACAAAAGTAGTAGTAAAAAATTTTCATTTTGTGAAAGCTGGGATAGTATAAAGAGAAAATGAGAGACTTGGATAAAGCATGAGACAGAAGCAGTGATAATACACTGGAATATATTGCAATAGGTCAAGCAGGAATTGATAGGGACTCATGAAGCAATGAAAAGAAAGAGTATATTACACAGAATTCACAGGTGTTTGTTAAGGGATAAATCCTTCTTCCCCACTTGAAAATTTTATTTAAATGTTTCATTAACTTTCATGGGAAAGAAGGGGCAAACCAGCCACATTTATGAAAAATAGTAATGATGACTTTTTTTTTCATTAAAGAACAATGAAGCCAGCTTAAATGTGAATTTATTATCAGTACAAAACTTGAAGTAAGGATTTAATGACAACTTGGCAGGTTTTACTACACAACCAAAGTTTCCTTCCAACTAGAGATGAATTTACTGAGAAGCAAATGACGCTTAAGTTTTAAGGTTCAGGAATTGCAGATATTTATGATAGGAAAAGAAAGCAAGCCTTCACTTCTTTGAAGCATTTCTTGTAAACAGCCTAAAGAGCTTTCTGCATAAGGTGAACTGAATCCCCAAGATTCCAGTAGTATGTTGTGATTCCCATTATTATTATGGAGATATAATTTTATGTTCATAAATTTTTAGATATTTTTCAAAAATCTAGTTAGTTAGTTAGTTAGTTAGTTAGTTAGAGAGGGAGAGATGATGAGCAGGGGGAAGGGAAGAGGGAGAGAGAGAATCCCAAGCAGACTCTACCCTGAGGGTCTAGCCCAACTCAGGCCTGATCTCATGACCCTGAGATCATGACCCTAGTCAAAAATCAAGAGTCAGACACCCAACCAACTGAGTCACACAGGCACCCCATACATTCATAATTTTGTAAAAAAATTTTTAAAGAAGATTCTCTGAAATTATATAAGCTACAAGGTCATATGAAATTTAAAACAGTGCTTGCTTCCAACCATAAGCTGCTGTGACTTCAGAAATGAAGAGATTTATACTCTGACTTCTAAGGTTGAGAGTGTATTTTCATCTTGATATACAGGAATTGATTCTCCCAACAAACATGCTTACCTTAAAATATATTATGACCTATTAGCCAGCAATCAAACATTGAATACATGATGAATAATTAACGCTTTATATCTCACCATACACTGACAGTAAAAATAGAGATTTGAAGATTGGGTGAAACTTTCAGTCATTCTACTTCAAAGATTAAAAATGCTTTATGGTTTTCTTTTTCAACATTCCTTTGGCTATTTGGGGGCTTTTCTGGTTCTATACAGATTTTAGGAATATTTGTTCCAGCTCTGTAAAAAATGTCAATGGTATTTTGATAGGGATTGTACTGAATGTATATATTGCTCTGGAGAGCAAAAACATTTTAACAATATTTTTTCTTCCAATCCATAAGCATGGGATGTTTTTCCATTTCTTTGTGTCTTCCTCAATTTCTTTCAAAGTGCATCTCTTGTAGATAGCATATTGATGGGTCTTGCTTTTTTATCCAATCTGATACCATGTGTCTTTAGATTTGAACATTTAGTCCATTTACATTCAGAGTAATTATTGAAAGATATGAATTTAGTGTCATTACATTACCTGTAAAGTCAGTGTTTCTGTATATTGTCTCTGTTCCTTTCTGGTCTGTTATTGGGCTCTCTCTTCACTTAAAGGATCCCCTTTAATATTTCTTTCATGGTTGGTTTAGTGGTCACAAAGTCTTTTAGTTTCTGTTTGTCCTGAAAGCTCTTTTTCTCCTAATTCTGAATGAAGCCTTGCTGGATAAAGTATTCTTGGCTGCATGTTTTTCTCATTTATCACCTTGAATATATCATGCCAGTCCTTTCTAGCCTGCTAGGTTTCTGTGAATAAGTCTGCTGCCAGCCTTATGTTTCTACCTTTGTAGGTTAAGGACTTCTAGTTCCAAGCTGCTTCCAGGATTTTCTCTGTCTCTGAAATTTGCAAGCGTCACTATTATAGGTCAGGGTGTTGATCTATTTTAATTGATTTTGAGAAGGGTTCATTGTGCCTCCTAGGCTTGAATGCCTGTCTCCTTCCCCAGATTAGAGAAGTTCTCAGCTATAATTTGTTCAAATATACCTTTGGCCCTCTCTCACATGCTCTTTCCTCTTCCTCTGGGACCTCAATTATTCTAATATTTTGCTTTATGGTATCACTGATCTCTTAAATCCTCCCCTCATGATCCAGGAGTTGCTTATTTCCCTGTTTTTCAGTTTTTAGTCTCCTTAATTTTATCTTCAATGGCACTGAATCTCTCTTCTACCTCATTTATGCTAGCAGTAAGAGCCTCCATTTTTTATTGCATCTCATTAATAGCCCTCTTGATTTTGACCTGATTAAATATTAGTTTTTTTATTTCTCCATAAAGGGATTCTCTATTTTCTTCTATGCTTTTTTCAAGCCCAGCTAGTATCTTTATAATTGTTATTCTGATTTCTAGCTCTGACATTTTACTAATACCCATACTTAAGAAGTCTCTGTCAGTACTGCCAATTGTTTTTTTCTGGGGATTTTTCCATCTTGTCATTTTTGTCCAAAGAACAGATGAATAAGAAAACAAAATACAAAAATATCAATCCCAACACAACCCCAACAAAATAGACACAAATCAGAAGAGATCGGAAACCAAAAAAGCAATAAAAAGGAAAAAAACAAAGAATATAAGCAAACAGGTGGACAGAATAGGATGACACACCAGGTCCTGGGTATATTTTGGTCTGTTTGTTAGAAGACACAAGATCCCAAAATAATAAAGAAATAAACAAATACAAAAATAAAACTGAATACAATGAAAGGAAGCCAAAAATGAAGAATATATATATATAAAATGTAAATGTAAAATGAAAATTTTAAAAGACTTTTAAAAAAAGAGTTGATAAAAATAAGAAACTAGTTGAATAGAAACTCTACTCCAGTTACTGTAAGGAAAAACAAGAAGCTTTTAGAAGCAAAAGAAAAACATCAGAAACCAGCACAACTTTAAGGAGCACAAAGTTTGGCACAGGTAATTTAAATGCTGTTTGCATTCTTTCTTCCACTTTCATTAATATTTGTTCACTTAATTCTCTGCTATTGTAGATAAACTTACACCATACGAACAAGTAGCATGGCCACAGAAAGCCCCAATCTTCCAGCTACATGACCCTAAAAGCAAGAAAGTACTTCTCTCTATATTTACAATATTTAAAAAAATAAAATTAAATTAAAAACTCTTTAAATTCTTTCTGCTTCTGATTGGTTCACACATGGGCCATATGCCCACCTCATCAACCAATCTACTGGCCAGATTAATATAACCCAACCTAGTTATCTGCTGACCCCCTAAGTCAAAGGAATGTAATCTGTTATCAGTAGGGGAAGGATATGAACATACAACATCCAGCCAGCCACATCAACTTGTATCAGTCACAAAAGGAGTAAGGGACTAATTTAAGGTGACTGAGAGTTCCAGCTTGGTGACTCAGAACATTAGTGACACATTAACTGAAATAGGAACAGGAAAAGAAAAAGGTAGGAAAGGAAATTTTTTTAGAAATGTTAAGTTTGAGGGGTGCCTGAGTGGCTCAGTTGGTTAAGCAACTGCCCTCGGCTGAGGTAATCATCCTGGAGTCCCAGGATCAAGTCCTGTTGGGCTCCGAGCTCCACGGGGAGTCTGCTTCTCCCTCTGACTTTCTCCCCTCCCATGAAAAATCTTTTAAAAAAATGTTATGTTTGATATATCATGGTTCCCTCACAATATAATACTCAATAATCGCTAAGTTTTTCTTTGCACAAGATCACTGTTCATGATTTAGAAGAACACTAAAATCTCACTTCTGAGAAGAAAGCATTAAATCCAGGGAATATCCCCTTTGATATAGTAAAGACTAGTAGCAAATAATGTCCTAGGAGTCTCTAAAAGTATTTTGATAGAAATTTAATGTGATGGAGATTTCAAAAATATCTATTGAAATGCATATAGTGCGTATTATTTTTATGAAAGGGGGGGAAAGGCTGCATCATAGGTAGATAAAAAACACCACGTATCTACTAAACAGAAAAATAGCTGTCCTAACTGCAATTTTGTCCTGAGATGTATAAGATTTGTTTACTTATTTATTTTGAAAGAGAGTGCACATGCACAGTGGGGAGGAGCAGAGGGAGAAGCAGAGAGAGAATCTCATGCTGACACCCCACTGATCATGGAGCCTGATGCAATGCTCAATTTCACAACCCTGAGCTCATAAGATCATGACATGAGCAGAAATCAAGAGTCAGATGTTTAACCAACTGAGCCACATACATGCCCCTGTCCAAAGATTTAGAAACCCATGAAGCTTCCTTCTTTCTCAGAGTAAGTATCATAAGCACGGCCCATTAACAAAAAATTTGGTTGAACCCATCTTGGAAAATAATAGTTCAAATCTTCTGAAATAATTTGGAGGTATGTTATAAAAACTCTAAGTATTAAACACTACAGAGGTTCTACTAAGTAGACTTAAACATTTTGGCTTCTTAATGTCTATAACCACATTCCCTAAGGTGAAATGAAGTTTCTTGAAACCCTCCATTTGTGGTTCAAGATATTTATAGCAACAGAGAAGAAAAAAAAAATGTATTGTAGGAGTTTTGCATAGCCACTCAAATCAAAACTGACAATTACCTTGATGCAAGAATAAACCTTGAGAGTTTTATTGGCCCCAAAGTAATTTTCAAGTTGCATAAAATGTTACTTCTCTCCATATATATTAAAGTACTTCTACCTCTGCTACCCTATACATTTAGTCTTCATAAAATATTCAACATGTTGCATCCACAGTCAATAAAAAATTATGCTGTTACTGGAAGAAGGAAAATCCATTTTGCAAATGATAGGGCGATTACCCAGCATAACTATAATTATCATTTTTTAAAAAGGAATAAAAAGAGTTGTTGAACAATTTGAAGATCTTCTTAAGCCACACACTGTGTTTTCCTACAGAGGACTTTTAAGATGAGAAATATACCTTGAGGGTCTTAGACAGTCCTGAGGCAATATAATAAAAGGTCAAACATTCTGCTAAAAAGCACCACTATCTTCAAAACAACTTATCAGCCAGCTTCCAGCACCCCTTTATTTACAACTATTGGTCCCAAAGGAACTGGACTTGAGTGTAGGCCATGATTGTTTGTAATAAGCTTGCCAGAAATGATACAAGAAACAAATTTGTGACTATGTGCCACTCCCAGCTCAGAAACCCCAGTAGACTTTTTTTCTGGTGAGGAAGAACTAGGAGGAGAGATGCAAAGGAAGAGAAAAAGTGCAAAGAGATTGAGAATGGAAGAATAACAATGAAAGAGCCATCCTCAGTTATGCTCCTAAAGAATGAGTTGTAAACATAATTTGGAAAACTCAGCGATTATCTAGCTCAGCTGTACATTCCCAGCTCAGGGGCTTAACCTTGAGACTGCTCCATAAAATGCTAGTTTCAAGGGGCAGGCTTGCACTCTCAAATTGAGCCCATTAAAAATAAAAACAAAATATAAATAGGAAGAAAAACTCTGCACCTGTCACAGATTAGTAACAAAAGGTCAAATACTTCCCCATACACCTAGGCCACTTCTATACTGTGTGTTTATTTACTGGAGCCTAATCTGCCTCTCTTCATGTAGAAAAGTATACACCATGATAAATGGGGGAAGGTAAAGAATTAAACCTTATCTAAGAGCTGTCAATAAATCTATTGTTGGAAATACATGTGAATACAAGTAGCAATAGCAATCTTTGTCTTTTAAAGAGGTAGTTTTTCAAAAAGAATTACACAAAGTGCTCTTCTATTTTTGTCAATATACTGCCAGGTTTTGAAATACTATTTTTCAACCAAACAATAAAAATCTTGACAAGTAAGCAACAGAAAATCACTAACACACTTGCAGCTGCATTTCAATCTATACAAATTCTTTAAACAAGAACAACTAAATAACAGCCTGGCCTAGAAAAATTATTTTACCATTTGGGCCTCAAACCCAAGGTAATTAAGAAACCTTAAAAAAAAAGAAATTAAGATTTTATATTTTCACTGAAAATTTTTGACAAATAGTCAAATGAAAAAAAAATCCACATGAGAAGATAAAGACCTATACGTGAATTAGAAGAGCTATTACTCAGGAAAAGTATTTATTTGTTGTTGCGATTGTTGTTTTTTCCAGTTTCAGGTTAACAAAAAAAAGAATCTTCAATTCCTTTATTTCTGAAAAATGTAAGGGTGTGTGGAGGTGAGGAAGAGAAAAAGAATTTGAAATCAGAAGATTTAAGCCTAAACCCCAGCTTAACTAGCAGTGGAGAATATGAAGGAAGAGATTATTTCTATCATGTAATCATGAGATGATAAAGACCCTAAGACAGGGATAATGAGAGTGGAAATAAAGGACATTTATGACACTTTTGTAGAAAGAATTAATGGGATTTAACAATGAATGAGGTCAGTAAGCTGAGTATCTTCCATTTGTTCTTCCAGAACCACTCTCCAACTTCTCCTCCATGATTTGTGCTCTGGAAGGTTGACCTCTATAGAATGCTTCCTCTTCTCTAACCTATGGTTGAGGTCAGTTAATGGAAGTCTCCAGCCCAAGATGAAGGACAGGGAAAAAGTGAATTAGATTACTTGTTCCCTTGACTCCCTCACTACTTAGTTACAACTTGTTGGATGTGTTGTTCCACTGAAGACCATTATCTCCTGTCAGGTGTCCCTCTACATTGAGCCTTATCAATGGCTCCTGGTAACCGCTGTCTCTCCTTTTTCACTGAGATCTATGAACCTAATGTGGTTCTAATTAGAATCTAATTCTAATTAGGTTATAATCCTATGAACTTAATTAGGTCCAAGAACTTAAAATGACATCGTGATTTCCCTAAACCCTATCCATATCTTTGTACATAATCCCTTTATTAAATTATCAAAAATAACCTGATTAAAGCAGGACATTTGTGCTTTCCCATCATCTGACTGATACAGTGAAACTGTTCTATAAATTATAAGACATTATGCATAAGGCTCATTTACTTGGTTACTTCGTTACTTCGTTAGTTGAAAAAACTTTATGGCTACCTCTAGCACACACAAAGTGACCAATTAATATTTCTGAATCAAGTAATAATAATTATACATGGTTAAGATTGAAAGTCAAGTTATGGTTAAATATCTGAAATCTCAAGAATAGTAAGAAATGGGTTGTGAGGTACATCAATTAGAAAACAAATTCTTATGAAAGAATATATAAGCTACAAAATAAACCAATAATTTCTAGAAGACCTTTGGTAATTATTAAAAATATGTATTATTCAAGGAAGTTTTCTAAGTATATACAGCCTTTCATAAAGGTGAAAGGAAGTAGGTATAAACCTTCAAAACTTATACCTCAAAAATAAAAAGATGAAACTAGAAACAAGTTTGGAGAGAAGTAAACACTCCCTGAAAAGCAAGTATAAACAATACAAGATAATATGAATAAGACTGATAGCTAAGTTCCCATCAGAGACAAAGGAAGCCACAAGACGGTGGTATGACACATTCAGAGTGCTGAAAACAATTTTCAACCAACAATTTCTTATCTAGCACAGTTATCCTTCATAATAAAAGAAAAAATAAAAATATTCCAGATAGACAAGGACTGAGAGAATTAACTGCTAGCAGATATGCCTTGCAAAAAATATTAAGGGATGTCCTTCAAACTGAAAGAATAAGATACCAGAAAATAAATTAAATCCACAATAAGAAATGAAGAACACCAGAAATGGTAAGCATGTGGGTAAACAGTATATATATATTTCTCATTTCTTCTCTTTTCTAAAAGATATGAGATCATGTAAAGAAATTATAGCACTGTATTTTTAGGTTTTCAACATATGTAGATGGAATATACATGACAATAATAGCATAAAAAAGGAGGAAGAGAATGACCTGTATTAGGAAAATTTTCTATTACAAATTTTAAGAAATCAGTTCACAGTTTCCTTAACTAGATTATAATAATTTAAAATACATATTGTAATCCCCAGAGAAACCACTAAGAAACATAACTCAAAATACACAGGAGAAAATGGAAACAGGGAAATTTAAATAGTACAAAACTATGTACTTAAAGAAAAAAAGTGAAGGAAGGACAGAAGCCCCAAAAGAGAGGAGACATGTGAGCAATATAACAAATATAAAGCAAGTATAAAAATAATTGTATAAATGTGGATGGCCAAATCATCCCAAAAGACAGAGATTGTCAAACTGAATTTAAAAAGTAAGATCTAACTCCATACTGTCTACAAGGAACACACATTAGATTCTAAGATACAATAGGCTGGTAGTAGAAAAAAAAAATGGGACAAAGATATAACAGACAAATCATAAATATAAGATAGCTTAAATGCTATATACATATTAGAAAAAAATTAAATAAAAAACATTAAAGACAGTACACATTCAAAATGATAAAAGGGTCAATGCTTCAGTAAGAGGTACATGCATCTAATTTCAAAATGCATATAGAAGAAACTGAACACAATTTTATAAAAAAATAAACTATCAAAATTTATAGCAAATGCTTTTGCATCTCTACTCTCAATAATTGGTAGAAATGTTATATAGAAAATTAGTGAGGATAGAAAAGATTTGAACAACACTAACAACTTACGTGAACTAACATGTACAGAAAACATCAACTAATGACCACATCATATAGAAATGATTTGTAAGAACACAAGGTACATTCTGCAAGGTAGATTATATTCTAGAACATAAAATTTTTTTTTTTGGTGCCTATAATGAAATTTTTTTTTCTTTTTTTTCCCCCCAAATATGTTTATTTTTTCAGTGTTACAAGATTTATTGTTCATGCACCACACCCAGTGCTCCATGCAATACGTGCCATAAAATTTTTTAAACAAATTTTGAAGCTTAAAATCATAAAAAATCATTCTCTAATAAGACAAATAAAATCAACAAAATGAAATCTGAGAAATACTCAAACATTTAAAAATTAAATATATTTTAAATATTGATCAAAAAAGAAGTCACAAAAGAAAACAGAAAATATTTGGAACTTAAGGAAAATGGAAAAGAAAACATACAAAAATTTAAAGGGCTGATTATAAGTATAAATGACTATATCAGTTAAATAAAGGTAAAAATCAATAATCTAAGATTTCAATTTAAGAAATTCGAAAAACAAGAGCAAACTAAACACATGTTATGCAGAAGAAAAGAAATAATAAATATTGGAGCAAGGATAAATAAAATTTTTTAAAAATAGAAAACCAATATATAAAGTCAATGAAACTAAAACCTGACCTTTTAAAAATATGATAAAAATTGAAAAACCATTAAATAGATCAGTAGTCAGTAAATTAAAGCCTATTGACCATATGTGGACCACAGCTGGCTTTTATAAATAAAATGTTATTGGAATAAAGTATACCTATTCACTTATATATTGTCTCTAGCTGCTTTTATGATAGAATGATAGAACTGAATCGTTGTGAAAGAGGCCATCTGGCACACAAAACCAAAATTAATTAGTATCTGATCCTTTACAGAAAAAAATAGTTTTGTTATATACTGTTACATCAAATATGAGAAAAAATTGCCAAAATCAGGAATGAAAGATGACACAATGCAGACCACATTGTAAGGACATTGTGACACTACAGAAATTAAAATGATTATAAAGCAATAGTAAAAACAACAGTATGCCAACAATTTAACAACTTAAATAGAGTTATTTCTACAGATAAAAAATTACCAAAACAGGGGCGCCTCGGTGGCTCAGTGGGTTAAGGCCTCTGCCTTCAGCTCAGGTCATGATCTCCGGGTCCTGGGATTGAGACCCACATCGGGCTCTCTTCTCAGCAGGGAGCCTGTTGAGAAGAGAGGGCCCTCTCTCTCTGCCTGCCTCTCTGCCTACTTGTGATCTCTCTGCCAAATAAATAAATAAAAATCTTTAAAAAAAAAAATTACCAAACAGTCTCAAAAAGAAAGAGATAACCTGAATACAAATACAACAAATAAATAAACTGAATTAGTAATTTTCAATCCTTGCACAAAAAAAAACTTCAGGATCAGGTAACTTCACTAGTGAATCTTAAAAAATAAATGATGAATGAATACCAATACTTCACAAAATCTTGCAGGTAATATATGAGGGTGGAAGACTTAGCTCATTCTCTGGGCCAATATTATTCTGATACTAAAACCACAATCAAAAAAAACCACACATTGATATCCCTCATGATCACAGACTCAAGAATATTTAACAAAAAATTCGCAAACTAAATTTCAGCAAAATATACAAAGGATTATACATGTGACTAAGTGAGATTCATTCTAGCAATGCAAAATTAAGTTCAAAACCCATTCATAATAAAAAAAACTCTCAACATATCTACACAGAAGGTAACTTCTTCAACCTGATTAGGGAATCTATATAGAACTACTTTTAACATTTAGTATGTTAAATACTTTGTTAAATATGTTAACATATTAAAGTATGTTAACATACTTTAACATAGATAATGTAACATTATACATAATATGGAAAGACAAAAAACTTCACAATAATGGGAACAAGACAACTATATTAACTGTTGCTATCAACATTAAATACTTTAATGGAGATTCCAACTAGTGCAATGAAACAGAGATATAAAGGGGAAAAATGTTGGGGGGGGAGAGGAAGAAAGAGAAAGTGGAGAAAGAGGAGGAAGAAGGAAGGGAAAAAGAAGAGGAAAAAAAGAAAATCACGTATATTGGAAAAGAAAAAGTAAAAATTTTCTAGCTCTCAGATGATATGATCCTATGTTGAGAAGACCCCAAAAAAAAATCCATCCAGTGCAAATACTAATAATTGAATTTAGCCAGGTAATGGGTTCTAAAATCAATTGTAACATTCTATTGCATCCCTATACACTAGCAACAAATCACTGGAATTTTAAATGAATGAAAATTTTAATTCAAAACAGTATCAAAAAGAATGGAACATTCAGCAGTAAATTTAACAAAAATGTGCAAGAATTTTGCACTGAAAAATAGAAAATATAGTTTAGAGAAATTAGAAAATATCTAAATAAATGACACTGGAGGTCTATTATTATGAAGATACCAATTTTCTCCCAAATTAATCTGCAAATTTATTATAATCCCTACCAAAATTCCAGTAGGGATTTTATAGAAACTGAAAAGTTGACAATAAAATCTGTATAGAAATAAAATGACCTAGAAAAGCAGACAATTTTGAAAACAATAATAAAATTGGAGGAATTACACAATTTAATTTCAGAACATACTCTCAAACTATAGTAATTAAAACACGGTAAGAGTTGGAACAAGAACTCTGAGAAACAAACCGAGAGTTTTGGAGCAGGGTGGGGGGTTGGGAGAGCCTGGTGGTGGGTTTGGAGGAGGGCACGTATTGCATGGAGCACTGGGTGTGGTACATGAACAATGACTCCTGGAACACTGAAAAAATAAAATTTAAAAAAAGAGTTGGCACAATAATAAACATATGAATCAATAGAAGACATTTCAGTTATGAGAAATAAATTCTTACTTTTAGGATCCATCTGAGTCTCCACAAATATGTCAACTCAATTCAATGGGAAGAGGACAGTCTTTTCAAAAAATGGTGCAAAATGAAAATATATTATGCTACTACCGTGCAGAATAATGGCCACTCACTATTAGGACTGTCCATATCCTAACCCCCACAACCTGACAATATGTCAGGCATATGACAAAGGGGAATGCAGATGTGATATGAAAAGATTATCTTAGATAATCTACATGGTCCCAAGGCAATCACAAGAGTCCTTAAAAGACAAAATGAGGGAGAAGGGGGAAAGACATAAAGACAGAAAGGGAGAGGAGACAAAATTTTTAAGATTCTATATCTGTGGCATTGAAAATGGAAGAATGGTCCATGAGTCAAAGAATGCAGGTGACCTGAAGATGATGGAAAAGGCAAAAAAATATATATTCTCCCTAGAGCCTCCAAAACGAATGCAGCTCTACCAAAGCCTTTATTTACCCTAATAAGACCCATTTCAGACACTTCGCTCAAGAAATGTTTGTGTTGTTTTAAGCCACTAAGTTAGTGATTTTTATAACATCAATAGGACATATACACTTAACCCACAAGATATATAAAACTAAACTAAAATGTATTACAGACCTAATATAAGAGTTCAAATTTTTGAGATCTGGAAGGATGGCGGAGGTATAGGACACATAGAAAGCACCAGGTCCCAGAAGTCCAGCTAAAGAAGCAGAAAACCACTCTAAAAGCCAGCAAACACAACAGGAGAGAGAAGAGAATAAGAACAGCAATTCTAGGAGCAGAAAATCGACCACTTTCAGAAAGGTAGGATTGGAAAAAGTGAATTTAAAGCGACGGGAAGAGAGACCCCGGGGGGAGGGGCCAGCTCCCAGCAGCCGCAGAGCCGCGGAGCACAAAATCCCGAACTTCTAGTCCGCTCCACTGAGGAACATCGCTCCGGAGGCTAACCGGGGATTCAGCGCTCGTGGGAACAGTGTGGTTTCAGGACCCGTGGGGTCACCAAGGGACCAGGGAAGCCCGAGTACAGCAGAGCTCCCAGGTATTGGGGCAGAGAAGCCGGTGGCAGAGAAGGAGCTGCGCAATGCCACATAGGCCTACATTGGACTATAGGAACTGAGACATATAGTTCATATAGGGTTGCCGTACTTCCAGCGGGGACCCCATGGGAGGCAGCTCCAGAGACACCCCCTCCTTCCTCCTCCGGGAGGAGCGGTGCGGGAGTGCGCAGCAGGAATTTGCTGGTTTGGGGACTCCAAACGGGGACGCGCCC
>CM053606.1:33273800-33308041 GCA_028646535.1 Procyon lotor
GATTATACATGAGAAACATAATCCTCCACCTTAACTAGGAAAAGAGCAAACTCACCCAAATGAAGCAGAACAAAGGATATAAAAAAATTAGAGCCAAGTCAAGAATAGAAAAACTAAGAGTGAAAATCAATAAAACCAAAAGTTAGTTTATTAAAAATAAACTAACAAACCATTATTGTAATTTAGTTTTAATTAGTTGCAATTTAGTTTTTTTTTTTTTTTTTTTTAAAGATTTTATTTATTTGACAGAGAGAAACACAGCGAGAGAGGGAACACAAGCAGAGGGAGAAGCAGGCTTCCCGCAGAGCAGGGAGCCCGATGTGGGGCTCGATCCCAGGACCCTGGGATCATGACCTGAGCCGAAGGCAGACGCTTAACGACTGAGCCACCCAGGCGCCCCAGTTGTAATTTAGTTTTAATCTAGCTCTACAAACTAACAGAACAAACTATTAGCTAGACTGATCAAGGAAATATATGACTCAAATTACCAACATCAGAAATGAATCAGAAGCTAATATAATACAGTATCTTGATTATACTTTAATTTTTAAAGAGATTTTAAAAAAAAACTGAACATTACTACTGATCTTGCAAATTCATAAGAATTATAAGAGAATACTATGAACAATTGTTTGCCAATAAATTAGATAACCTAAATGAAATGGACAAATTCCTAGAAGGACACAAGCAACTGCAAGAAACTCAAAAAGAATCAGAAATAGAGCAATCAAAAAGCTTCCACAAAGCAAAGCCCAGGACCAGATTGTTCATACAGTAAATTCTATCAAAAAACATTTAAGAACAATAAAAATTCTTTTTTTTAAGAACAAGAAAAATTCTTAACAAAGTCTCCCAAACAAAAAAAGAGGGAACACTTCCAAACAAATTTTATGAAGCCTGTAACACCTGGATACCAAAGCCAAACAAAGGCATCAGAAGAACACAGAACTATGAGGAGAAATTTAGATGGCAGAGAAGTAGGGGGACCCTGGGCTTTTCCTCATCCCTCCAAAACAGCTGCACTGAGGTCAGATCACTTGGATAACCCAGGAAATTGATCTAAGGATTGGAAGAAGGATCTCCATGGCTAGAAAGAGATTATGTGGCAGGTTAGAATTGGGTGGAAGTGAATCGGGAGAGAGAAAAACTGCCATGCTGTGGAAGGGAAGGAGCGCTTCCCACAGGGATCGAAAAGGGAGAGAATGAGAAAGGGGTTGAGATAGTGGCACTAGGTCCCAACAAGAAGAAAACTTCTCTAGACCATGAACTGAGGAGCAAGAGGAACTGAGTGTCACAGATTTTTTGAAAACAGTGTGTGGAGCTCAAACTCTGAGGTTTGGGAAACGCAGAGCAGAACTGTGTGGCAGGCTCCTGCAGAGAAGGAGGGCACTGGCTGGAGAGCGCACAAAGTAATATAGGGATCTCCTGAGTCACACTGGAAAAAGACATTCCCCTTCTGGAGTACATTTGGAAGAGGGTATATTTCTTACCTCTTGAAAGACAAAAAACCCTGCAGGTGTGAGCAAATGGCCTTTCATCTGCAGGGGTCAGAGGAACATGTAGAGGGTGGATAACCTGGGCATTGCCTTTCCAGGTACTACACCATGGATTCTAAGAACCTCATAGAATTGGGGCTGTTGTTCTGGGACAAAGGACACAAGAAATAACTCAGTGAGGAGTCGAAACTCCAGAGAAGGGAGTGGATCCGTGCAGTGCCCAGTCCTTTAAGGATTAGGAGTTTTGAATCCCAGCTGCAGGCCAAATATAAACCAAGAGAGTTGTGGCAGCAGGAGCACTGACAGACTTAGCTTTTCTGTGAGGGCTTCCTGAACACAACGGGTGATGTGACATCCCCTGTCCAAGGGCAAGAGAGTGGGGTGGTGCCAGTTACCTCTCACCACTAACGCATTCATACTTCAGAGAACACCACAGTGGCCCCAGTGGAGATAGGAGCTACTTACACCAAACCTCAATGCCCCTGTGCCTGGGAAGTGCATACATATTTAGTGGGAGAGGACTGACTCTAAGCCAACAAAGTAGGACTCTCCTACAGAAGACCAGCACAGGAAACACCCAATATGCACCCAGTCTGCTGCTCATACAAAGCTTCAAAGCATCACCTACAATTTTGGTGGAAATAAGGCCAGGCTGTATTTTTTCTCCTTTTTTATTCCTTTGGAAATAGGCTTATAGTTTTTTGCTTGTTTTTTTCATTTTCTTTTCTCATTTTCTGTTTTTGGATCAGGTTTCTATTTTTCTATTTTTTTCCCTTTCTTTTTCTTTGGAATAGGCTTCTAGTTTCTTGATTCTCTGGGTGTTTTGGTTCCTTTTTTGTTTATTTTTTTTGTTTTCAATCAGGCTTTTTTTTTCTTTTCTTTTTTACTGTCCAGATTTATTTTAAAAAACTAATCAAAACAAACCTAGTTAAAGGTCAAAACACTCCCAACTGCAAGCAAGAAGGAACTCTGAAGAGAACTGACTAGTGGAAAGGGGCAAAAAACACAACAGCAGAGTGCACACAGCATATGCCAGAAACACTTCCTGAGGTGCCAGGCCCTGGACAATGTATGATCCCTTTTTAATAGAGCATTACACTCAGTTTCAGGAAACATAACAAGCTTTCATAACATGCAAATGACAGAAATGTAGCCAAAATAACAAAAAAGAGGAACACTACTGAAAATAAAGTTCAAGAAGAAATCGCAGCCATGATTTATCTGATTTGTTGCTCAAAACAGATATATGCAATATATTTGAAGAAGAATTTAAAAAATAGTCATGAGAATACTAGCTGGACTCGAGAGAAGCATAGAAGACACCAGAGAAACCCGTACTGCAGAGATAAAAGACCTAAAAACTAGTCAGGTCAAAGTAAAAAATGCTATAACTGAGATGCAAAACTGATTGGATAATATCATATTGAGGATTGAAGAAGTAGATGATTGAATAGGTCATATAGAAGAAAAAATTATGGAAAATAATTAAGCTGAAAAAAAGAGGGAAAGAAAACTATTAGATCACAAGGTTAGGCTTAAGGAAATCTGCGATTCCATGAAGCAAAATATCCATATCATAAGAGTCTCAAAAGAAGAAGAATATAAAAAAGGTGCAGGAAGTTTATTTGAACAAGTTATAGCTGAGAACTGCCCTAATCTGGGAAAGTAAGCAGGCATGTCCAAGTAAAAATCAACAAAGACAGGGCAACATAACAACATATCATAATGAAACTTGCAAAATACAAAGATAAGGAAAGAATTCGGAAGGCAACTAGGGACAAAAGTTCCTTAACTTATAAGGGTAGGCACTTAAGGTTAGCAGCAGACTTGTCCACAGAGACCTGGCAGGCAAGAAAGGAGTAGAAGGAAATATTCAGTGTGCTAAATGGGAAAATATATAGCCAGGAATACTTTATAAAGCAAGTCTGTCATTCAAAACAGAAGCAGAGATAAAGAATTTCCAAGACGGACAAAAACTAAAGGAGTTGATAAACACTAATCTACTTCTGCAAGAAATATTAAAGAGGACCCTTGGAGTGGAAAAGACAGAACAAAACCAACAAAGACTAGAAAGGAACAGAGAGAATCTACAAGAACAAAGAATTTACAGGTAATGCAATGGCACTAAATTCATAACTTTCAATAATTACTCTGAATGTAAATGGACTATATGATCCAATCAAAAGACAAAGGGCATCAGAATGGGAGGAAAAAAAAAAAAAAAACAACAACAAGACCCAATGATATACTGCTTAAAAGAGTCTCATTTTAGACCCAAGGACTCCTCCAGTTTAAAAGTGAGAGAGTGGGGAACCATTTATCAGGCTAATGGACATCAAAAGAAAGCTGGATTAGTCATACTTACATCAGACAAACTAGATTTATTTTTTTTTCATTTTTCTTTATTTTTTTATTTTATTTTATTTTTCAGTGTTCTAAGATTCATTGTTCATGCACCACACCCAGTGCTCCATGCAGTACATGCCCTCCTAAATACCCAGGACCAGGCGCACCCAACCCCTTGTCCCCCTCCCTCCAAAACCCTCAGTTTGTTTCTCAGAGTTCACAGTCTCTCATGGTTCATCTCCTCCTCCAATTTCCCCCAATTCACCCTTTCTTTCCTTCTCCCAACGTTCTCCATGTTTTTTCTTATGCTCCACATGTTTAAGTGAAACCATATGATAACTCTCTCTGCTTGACTTATTTCACTCAGCATAATCTCTTCCAGTTCCATCCATGTTGATAAAAAAGTTGGGTATTCATCGTTTCTGATGGAGACAAACTAGATTTTATTTTATTTTTCTAGATTTTATTTATTTGACAGAGAGAAACACAGTGAGAGAGGGAACACAAGCAGAGGGAACACAGGGAGAAGCAGGCTTCCCGCCAAGCAGGGAGCCCGATGCAGGGCTCGATCCCAGGACCCTGGGATCATGACCTGAGCTGAAGACAGACGCTTAATGACTAAGCCACCCAGGCACCCTGAGACAAACTAGATTTTAAACCAAAGACTGTAATAAGAGGTCTATGAAACAAGATCTAACAATTATAACTATATATATTTAATATATACATTTTATATAAGTATATATATATATTTTTTATATAAGTATATATATAAGTATATATATAAGTATATATTTATATAATATATATATTTATAATAATATAAATTTATATATTTATATATATTATAATAATATATATTATAATATATATATTTTATATATATAAAATATATTATATATATTTATATATATATAATATATTACATTTTCAAATATATATATTTATATATATATAAAATATATATATATAAATAAATATATAAATATATATATTTATATATTTATATATTTATATATATATATATATATATATACACACACACACACACAAATATACACATACCCCTAACTCGGGAGCAGACAAATATATCAATTAATTAATAAATTTAAAGAAACTCATTGATAATAATACAATAACAGTAGAGGAAATGCACAAGTCATCTAAGCAGAAGATCAACAAGGAAACAATGGCTTTGAATGACACATTGGATCAGATGGACTTACAGATATTCAAAGAATTTCATCATAAAGCAGCAGAATACATATTCTTACCTATGCACATGGGACATTCTGGGTCACAAACTGGGTCACAAATCAGGATTCAACTTGTACAGAAAGACAGAGATCATACCATGCATATTTTCAGAACACAATGCTATGAAATTTGAAGTCAACCACAAGAAAAATTTTGGAAGGACCACAAATACATGGAAGTTAAAGAATATGGTATGGGTGGGTAGGGATAGGGTGACTGGGTTGTAGACATTGGGGAGGGTATGTGCTGTTAAGTGCTGTGAAATGTGTAAGCCCGGTGATTCCCAGACATGTACCCTGGGGCAAATAATACATTATATGTTAATAAAAATTAAAAATAAATAAATAAGAATATTCTATTATTGATGGATAATAATATTAATGAATGGATCAACCAGGAATTAAAGAATTAATACATGGAAACAAAAATAAAAAGGAAATGTGACAGTCCAAAACCTTTGGGATGCAGCAAAAGCAGTCATAAGAGCAAAGTATATAGCAATATAGGCTTACCTCAAGAAGCAAGAAAAATCTCAACCTAACCAAACTTTAAAGAAGCTAGCAAAAGAACAACATATGAAGCCTAAAACCAGCAGAAGGGAAGTAAATGAAGATTAGAGCAGAAATAAGTTACATATAGAAACTAAAAAAAAAAAATCAATGAAAAAAATTAATAAAATTGATAAACCACAGCTAAATTTATCAAAAAGAAGAGAGAAGGGACAGAATAAATAAAATCACAAATGATAATGGAGAAATCACAACCAATACCACTGAAATACAAACAATTATAAGATGATATTATGAAAAATTATATGCCAACAAATCAAACAATCTGAAAGAACTGGATAAATTCCTAGAAAAATTTAAACTACCAAAACTGAAACAAGAAAAAATAGAAAACTTGAACAGACATAACCAGCAAGGAAATTGTGTCAAAAATAAAAAACTTCCCAACAAACAAAATTCCACGGCTAGACAATGGCTTCCCAGGGGGAATTCTACCAAACATTTAAAGAAAAGTTAATAACTACTCTTCTCAAACCATTTCAAGATATAGAAATGAAAAGAAAACTTGCAAACTCATTCTAGAAGACCAGAGTTACCTTGATTCAAAAAACCAGACTCTACTAACAAAGAGAACTATAGGCCAATATTCCTGATGAACATGAGTGCAAAAATTCTCAACAAAAAACTAGGAAATTAAATCCAACACTAAAGTAAAAGTCTCCTTCACCAAGATCAAGTAAGAATTATTCCTGTTCATCCAGGGTGGTTCAATATTCACAAACCAATCAATGTGGATACACCATATTAATGAATGAAAATATAAGAACCATATGAGCCTCTCAGTATATGCAAAAAAAAAAAAAAAAATTTGGAAAGTACAATATCCATTCATGCTAAAAAACCTCAAAAATGTAGGGATAGAGGGAACATACCTCAGCATCATAAAAGACATATACAAAGAACCCACACCTAGTATCATCCTCAATGGAGAAAAACAGGGTTTTTCATTTGCCCTCTAGAACAAGATACAAATCTCCACTTTCACCACTTTTATTTAACACAGTACTGGAAGTTCTATCCTCAGTAATCAGACTACAAAAAGAAATAAAAATCACCCAAGTTGGCAAGGAAAAAATCAAACTTTCACTATTCTCAGATGATGTAATACTCTTATCTAGAAAACCCAAAAGACTCCACCAAAAAAAACTAATAGAACTGGTAAAAAAAATTCAGCAAAGTGCAGGATACCAAATCAATATACAAAAAGCTGTTGCATGTCTAAACATCAATAATGAAGTAACAAAAAGAGAAATCAAGTAATTGATCCCACTTACAACTGGGATACCTAGGAATAAACCTAACCTAATATGTGGAAGATCTGTACTCTGAAAACTATAAAACACTAATGTAAGAAACTGAAGATGATATAAAGAAATGGAAAAATATTCCATGCTCATGGATTGGAAGAACAAATATTGTTAAAATATCTATGCTACCCAAAGCAATCTACACATTCAATGCAATCCCTATCAAAATATCACCAGCATTTTAAACAGTACTAGAACAAACAATTCTAAAATTTATATGGAACCACAAAAGACTCTAAATAGCCAAAGCAAATTTAAAAAAGAGAAGCAAAGTAGGAGGCATCACAATTCAGAATTCATGTAATATTACAAAGCTGTAGTGATCAAGACAGTATGGTACTGGCACAAAACAGACACACAGAATCAGTGGAATAGAACAGAAAACCCAGAAGTTAACCAACAACTAGATGGTCAATCAATACTTGACAAAGCAGGAAAGAATATCCAATGGGAAAAAGTCCCTTCAACAAATGATTTTTGGAAAATTGGATAAGCAACATGCAAAAGAAAGCAACTGGACTCTCTTATACCATATACGAAAAATAATTTTAAATGGATGAAAGATCTAAATGTGAGAAAGGAAACCATCAATATCCTAGAAGAGAACACAGGCAGTAACCTCTTTTATATCAACTATAGCAAGTTCTTACTAGATAGGTCTCTGAGAAAAGGGAAACAAAAGCCACATTACACTGTTGGCGGGCATGTAAACTAGCGTAGCCACTGTGGAAAACAGTATGGAGGTTTTCCAAAAAGTACATGCAATCCTACTATTGCACTACTAAGTATTGAGAGAAAGAATACAAAAATAGTAATTTGAAGGGATATATGCACCCTGATGTTTATAGCATATTTCTCAATAAAAGTCAAATCATGGAAAGAACACAAATGTACATCATCTGATGAGTGGATCGTGAAGATGTGGTATTTACATGCAATGGAATATTCCTAAGCCATAAAAGAGAATGAAATTTTGCCATTTTTCAAGAGTAGATGGAGCTAGAAAATTAGGCTAAGTGAAAATTAGGCTAAGTGAAATAAGTTAGAGGAAGACAAATACCAAATGATTTTACTCATACATTGTATTTAAGAAAGAAATTAAATGAACATAGAGGGGGTAAAAAGAGGCAAACTGTAAAAGACTTAACTATAGAGGAAAAACTGATGGTTACTGGAGGGGAGATGGACTGGGTGATGCGTTAAACAGGTAAGAGTTTTAAGGAGGGTGCTTGTGAAGAGAACCTGTAAGTGATGAATCACTAAATTCCACAACCAAAACTAATATTACACTGTATGTTAACTAGGTGTAGTTGAAATAAAACTTGAAAAAGATATACAATTTGTTTAGTAATTTTGTATTCTACAACTTTGTTTTTTAGTTCCAACAGTTTTTTGGTGGAGACTAATTGTATATTGTTGTGTCATCCGAAAATAGTGACAGTTGTATTTATTCCTTTCCAATTATGAGAACTTTTATTTCCTTTGCTTGCCTAGAACTTACAATACTATGTTAAAATAAAGTGGGAAGAATGTCCATCCGTGTCTTGTTTTATATCTTAGAGGAAGATCCTTTCAGTAAGATATTAGGTATGGGATTGTCGTATATTTCCTTTATTATATGAGGTATTTCCCTCTGTAATCACTTTGGGGAGTTTTTAATCATAAAGGGATGTTAATTTTGTAAAATGCACTTTCTGTATCTTCTGAGATGGACACATGATTTTTATCTTATATTTTGTTGATGTATCACATTGAATGATTTTCAGATGTTGATCCATTATTGCATCCCAGTAGTAAATTCTGCATGGTCATTGTGTATGATTCTTTCAATGTATTGTTTAATTTTGTTTGCTAACATTTTGTTGAAGTGTTTTGCATCTATATTCTCCAATGATATTGGCTTGTAATTTTCTTATTTGTGTTGTGCTTGTTTAATTTTCATATCAGGGTAATGATGGTCTAGCAAAAAAGGTTTGGAAACATTTCTTCCATTTCAATTTTTTGGAAGAGTTGGAGAAAGATGAATATTAAGTGTTCCTTGACTGGTAAAATTTGTCAGTGAAGTTGTCTGGTCCTGGAGTTTTTTTTGTTAGGAGGTTTTTGATTACTGACTCAATCTCCTTACTAGTGATTGGTTCATTCAGATTTCTATTTCTTCATGATTTAGTCTTGAAAGATTATAAGTTTTTAAGAGTATCCATTCTTCTAGATTGCCCAATTCTTGATGTATAATTGTTCATAGTAGTCTCTTATGATCCTTTGTATTTCTGTGGGTATCACTTGTACCCTCTCCCATTTATGACTTTATCTATTGGAGCCCTCTCATTTTTTTTTTCTGGGTGAGTCTCGCTAAGGGTTTTTTGGTTTTGGTTATGTTTCCAGCAAAACAGCTCTTTGTTTTATTTGTCTTTTCTATTGTCTTTGTCATCTTTATTTCATTTACACTCTGATTTTCATTATTTCATTTCTTCTAAGTTTGGATTTATTTTGTTCTTTTTCTAGTTAACTTAGATGTAAAGTTAAATTGTTTGCAATTTCTCTTGTTGCAATAGAACTCTATTGCTATGAACCTGTCTCTAAGAACTGATTTTGTTGCATCCCATAAATTTTGGTATGTCTTATTTCTGTATTCACTTGTCTCTGCACACTTTTCATTTCTTTTTTGTTTGTTTAATATCTATTAGTTGTTCAGTAACATGCTGTTTTAACTCCATTTGTAGTGCCCCCAACTCAGTTTTCATCTTGTAATTTTAGTTTCATACCACTGTAGTCAGAAAAGATGCTAGATGTGATTTCAATCTTTTTGAATTGAGATTTCTTTTGAGATCTAACATATGAGCTGTCTTGAAAAATATTTCCCATGCACTTTTGAAGAATATGTATTCTGTGTCTTTAGATAAATGTTCTGTATGTATCTGTTAAATTCATCTAGCTTGATGTATTGTTTATGGATGATGTTTTCTTACTGATTTTCTGTCTGGATGATCTATACTTTGATATAATTGGGGTGTTAAAATTTCCTATTATTGTATTGCTGTTAATTTCTCAGCTTAGGTCTGTTAATATATGCTTTATATATTTTGGTGTTCCCATGTTTGGTGAATACATCCTATGTTTGGTGAATCTTCTTGCTTGATTGATCCCTATATCATTATGTAGAGCCCCTCTTTTATTAAATTCTTTGATTTAAAGGTTTTTTTTATCTGATAGGAGTATAGTTATACCAGCTTTATTTTTGTTTCTATTTGTATGGAGTATCTTTTTCCATTACTTTACTTTCTAGTCTACATGCGTCCTTAAACTTAAATTAATGTTTTGTTGGCAGTTTACAGATGAGGGGTATTTTTTGTTTTGTTTTTTCCTGTTTTTAATCTATTTAGGCACTCTATGTCTTTTGTATGGCAACTTTAGTTCCTTTACATTTGAAATAATTATTGATAGGTATGTACTTATTGCCATTTTGTTAATTGTTTTCTAAATATTTTGTAGGTCCTTTCTTCTACTTTATTCTTCTCTTTTTTTATTCTCTTCTGTTTTGATGACTTTCTTTAGAGTGATATTTAGATTCCATTCTCATTCTTTTCTGTATTTACTGCAAGTTTTTGATGTGTCATTACTGTAAGATTCACATGTCATCTTATGTATATAACAGTCTATTTTCTGTTGATAGCAACTTACATTTGAACACACTCCAGAAGTGTATAATTTTACTGCTCTTTCTATCTTTTTGCTTTTATAGTGACTTTTTTTACCTCTTTTTACTTTAACCCTTAACAAATTATTTTAATTTTTATTAATTCCTTACTTGTATCTTAGTAGCTTTACAAATTACTAATCCACTACCTTTACATATATTAATCCTTGTTAGTGATATTTTTACTTTTGTATATTTTCTTGTTATTATTTATGCCATTTCTTTTTCAACATAAAGAAGAGCTTATAACTAGTCTTGTAAGGCCGGTGTAGTTGTGATGACTCCTTTACCTTTGCTTGCCTGGAAAACTATCTCTCAGTTGTGAATGACAACCTTGCTGGCTACAGTATCTTTGGTTAGAAGTCTTTTCCTTTCAGAACTTGAATATGTCATTCCATTTCTTCTGACATATAAAGTTTCTAATAAGAAATATCCTTACAGCTTTATGGGCTTTCCCTTATATGTAACAATTTTTTTTTTTCTCTTGATGCCGTTAAAATTCTCTCTTAACCAACTCCCTTGCACATCAGGGCCTGCTGATCAAGAGATATCCCTTATATGGATTGTGTGTGCCTGCTAACTTTAGCTAGGCAGTTGGTGAGTGTAGGGGACAGAAAATGCTCACTAGCCTCAGAAAATTGTGGGAAAATGTTTTGACTGGGTGTATCCACAGACTTCAGGAATGAAGTGTGAAAGTGCCTTGTCTGGGTACATGTGTTGGATTTAGGGTGGGAGTGTGACAGGGCTACAACTGTTTGTGCTTACTACTGCAGCCAGGTAGTAGGGGAGTGCTATAGCATCTGCTCATGCTTGCCAACTTTAGCAATGCTGCTGGATATTGTCTTAGCAAGTAAGTGGGAGCACTCCATGTTTTAGCTTGCCTACCTGTGATAGCAGGGTAGGTGGAAAGTACAAAAATAGCATCTCCCAATACATGTATTTCCTGGGAGAGAAACCTGCTTCTAAAGCAGATACTTTAAAACTAGCATGTGCATGTCTTTCACATTTCTAGGAACTTTAAAAAGTGCTGTTTTTTCACTCTCTCAGCCCTTCTGATTTTCCTAGCCAATGCCTTTGGGGAAATGTTCTCCTTGTCATATCCCTATGTATTCCACCCTCTCTCTCATCCTTCTCCAAGACCAGGGCTCCCTACCCCACCACAGCACCCATGATCCATTTCTCCCCCAAACCACTTCTCCCCACTTTCTACCTTTCTCAATGTGGCTTCTTCTTTCCCTCTCCTTCTGCAGTTTGTTGTATAAGTCCTCAGGTTGGTCTCTTGTGTATTTATAATGATTTGATAGTTATCTAGCTATGCCTGAGGGATACAGCAAGCCTAGGGTCTTCCTATAATGCCACGATCTTAGCTCCACCTACCTAAAATTATATTGTTTTTATACAATAATGAACTATCAGCAATAAAAATTGTTTTTAAATCCCATTTATGATTTCATCAAAAAGAATAAAGTATCTGGGAATAAATTTAGCCAAGGAAGTAAAAGAGCACTGTAAAATTTTAAGACATTGTTGAAAGAAATTGAAGAAGACACAAATAAATGGTAAGCTAGTCCATGTTCATGGACTGGATGAATTAATATTATTAAAATGTTGATAATACCTAAATCATCTAGAGACTCAATGCAATCCCTATCAAAATTCCAATGACAGATTTTACAAAGGAAGAACAAATATTTCTGAAATTTATATGGAAATACAAAAGACATCTGAGTAGCCAAACAATTTTAAGAAGAACAAACCTAAAGGTGTCAGAATCCCTGATATCAAACTATACTACAAAGCTCCAGTAATCAAAACACTATCATATTTCCATAAAAATAGACACATAAATCAATGGAACAAAATAGAAGCCCCAGAAATAAATCCACACATATATGTTCAATTAGTTTATGAATAATGAGGCAGGATGCTAGAAAGATAGTCTCTACAATAAATAGTGCTAGGAAAACTGTACAACCATGTGGAAAAGAATAAAAACAGAACACTATTTTATACCATATGCAAAAATAACTCAAATTGGAATAAGTACTTTAATACTGAAGGCATAAAACTCCTAGAAGAAAACATTGGTAGTAAGTTCCTTGACATTGGTCTTAGTGATATTTTTTGGATTTGACTCCAAAGACAAGGGAAACAAAAGCAAAAATGATCAAGTGGGAGTACATCAAACTGCAGTTTCTGCACAGCTAAAGAAACCATCAACAAAATGAAAACGCTGCCTACTGAATGAATGAAGGTATTTGCAAATCATATATCTGCTAAAGGGATAATATGCAAAATATATTTAAAAAACCATCAACCCAATTACAAAAATATCTGATTAAAAATTGGTCAGGGATCTAAATAGACAATTTGCCAAATAAAATAAATAAATGGTCAATAGGCACATGAGAAGATGCTTATAACCAGTAATCATCACAGAAAACAAATAAAAATCAAATAAAAAACAAACAAAATCAAAATCACAATAGATATCACCTCATATCCATCAGAATGGCTACTAGGCTATCATCAAAAAGATAAGAAATAACAAATGTTGGTGAAGATGTTAAAGAAAGGGAGCCCTCATGCACTATTAGTAGTAATGTCAATTCATGCAGCCACTATTGAAAACAGTATGGAAGTTCCTCAAAAAGTTAAAAATACAATTATCATATGATCCAGCAATCCCACTACTGGTTATCTATCAAAAGAAATTGAAATCACTAAATTGAAAAGATACATGCACCCCTATGTTCACTGCAGCATTATTTAAAATAGCCAAGATATGGGAAGGAATTAAGATGGCAAGGAGTAGTGGGACCCCTAAGTTTGTCTTGTCCCTTGAATACAACTAGATAATTATCAAATCATTCTCAACACCCGAGAAATCAATCTGCGGTATGAGAAAACAAATATTGCAAGTCTAAAAGTAGAAAACCTACCACCTTTTGGAAAGTAGAAGGTACAGAGATTTGAATCCAGGGTGATATAGCTGTGCATACAGCAGCAGGGAGTGAGCTTACTTAAGGAGTTTACCACAAAGTATTATAAGCAACAAAGCACAAAACCGGAACTTTTAGAAGTCTGCTAGAGTGGAGGATGTGCCTGACTTAAAGATGCTCAGATGGTGAAGCAAGATGTGACACCATGATGTGTGGATCCCCTAGTTTGCAAGAAGAATGGGTAGTGCCCAAATGCTGCACTGTTTCTATGCATAGGAGCATAGAAGCTAGCTGAGAACAGCAAGTCTAGGTGCCAGCTTTCTGCTCTGTGTTGCCATAAACTGTGAACTACTGTGTGACCATTAGACTGCTTTCCTGGGACAGATCCAGCAAAAGGCAAAAGCATGGCGACACATTCCCTGGGAAGAACAGCACAGGCCCATGCCGTGGAAGTCCCTAATACTTTGAGTTCTGAAATTCAGTCACATGCCTAAGCTAAAAAAAACTCAGATATAGGCAGGGTGAATACAGGGTTCTGAAACAAACTGGGAAGGCAAGAGTGATTGCTCTTCTGTTGAGGGCTCACTGAAGAGTAAGGGCTGCGAATTTTCAGCTCCTGGACTAGAAAGTGGGGCACCACCATATTTATCCAGCCCATCAGCACTGAAAGCCTTCAGGGAAGAAAACAACACCAATTAATGGAATCTGGAGCCATTTACATGAGGCCTGACCTCCCTGTGAACTCACAGTGCATTTCCACTAGGGCACATCCCCACCTCAGGAGCAGCTAAAAGTATAAATAAAATAATAACAAATTTTTAAAAAATTATCGGGAATAGTAGGGGATTTTTAACACCCAACTCATAACAATGGACAGACCATCTAAGCAGAAGATCAACAAGAAAACAAAGGCTTTGAAATACACATTGAACCAGATGGATTTACAGATACATTCAGAGCATTTCATCCTAGAATAGCAGAATACAGATTCTTTTCAAGTGCATATGGGACATTCTCCAAAATAGATCACATCCTGCAAGTCAGGATTCAACTGGTACAGAAAGCCTGAGATCATACCATGTCTACTTTCTGACTACAGTGCTACAAAACATGATGTCAACCACAAGAAAAATTTTGGAAGGACCACAAATACATGAAGGTTAAAGAACAACGTACTAAAGAATGAATGGGTCAAAAAGAATTAAGAAAATACATGCAAGCAAATAAAAAGGAAAACACACTTCAAAACCTTTGGGATGCAACAAAGGTGGTTCTAAGAGGGAAGTAAATAGCAATATAGGCTTTCCTCAACCAGGGTGTGTCTCAAATACATAACCTAACTTTCCACATAAAGGAGCTGGGGAGAAAAAAACAGTAAATAAAGCCTAAATCCAGCAGGAGAAGAGAAATAATAACTATTACAGCAGAAATTAAGGATGCAGAAAAAAAAAAAAAAAAACAATAGAACAGACCAACAAAACTAGGAGCTCCTTCTTTGAAAGCATTAACAAGATAGATAAAGCCTTAACCAGAATTAACCAAAAGAAGAAAGAACCCAAATAAATAAAATAATGAATATAAGAGAAAAGATCACCATCAAAACTGAAGAAATACAATTACAAAGAATATTATTAGCAATTACATGCCAACAAATTGGCCAGTCTGGAAAAAAATGAATAAATTCCTAGAAACATATAAACTACCAAAACTGAAACAGGAAGAAATAGAAAACCTGAACAGATCCACAACTAGCAAAGAAATTGAGTCAATAATCAAAAATCTCCGAACAAACAAGATTTCAGGACTGGACAGCTTCCCAGGAGAATTCTACTAAATATTTAAAGAAGAACTAATACCTATTATTCTCAAACTGCTCCAAAAAATAGAAATGGAAGGAAAACTTCCAAAATCCTTGTAAAAGGCCAGCATTACCTTGATTCCAAAAATAAAGATCCCCATTAAAAAAGAGAATTACAAACCAATATCTCTGATGTACATGGATGCAAAAATTCTCAACAAAATAATAGTAAATCAAATCCAACAGTACATTAAATGAATTATTCACCAAAATCAAGTGGGATTTATTACCTAGGCTACAGTGGTGGTTCCACGTTTGAAAATCAGTCAACATGATACACCATACTAATAAAAGATAAAAGCTGTATGATCCTCTCAATAGATGCAGAAAAAGAATTTGACAAAATACAGTATCCTTTCTTGGTAAAAAAATAATAATAATAATAAAGAAAAAGAAAAGAAAACCTTCCACAATGTAGGGATAGAGCAAATAAACCTCAATATCATAAAGGCAATACCCATAGCTGATGTCATTGGCAACAGGGAAAAACTGAGAGCTTTTCCTGTATGGTCAGGAACACGACAGGAATATCCACCCTCACCAGTGTTGTTCAGCGTAGTACTGGATGGAAGTCCTTGCCTCAGCCATCAAACAAAAAGAATTAAAAGGCATCCAAATCAGCAAAAAAGAAATCAATCTTTCATTCTTCACAGACAACACAATCCTCTATGTAGAAAACCCAAAAGATTCCACAAAAATTTGCTAGAACTGAAACAAGAATTCAGCAAAATCACAGGATATAAAATCAACACACAGAAGTCTGTTGCATTCCTATACACCAACAATGAAACAGTAGGAAGAGAAATCAAGAAATCAATCCCATTTACAATTGCACCCAAAACCATAAGATACCTAAGAATAAATCTAACCAAAGAAGTAAAAGATCTATAAACTATAGAACACTTATGAATGAAATTAAGGAAGGCTCAAAGAAATGGAAAAACATTCCATACCCATGGATTGGAAGAACAAATAATGCTAAAATGTCTGCTACCCAAAAGAATCTACACACTAAATGCAATTCCTATCAAAATACCACCAGCATTTTTTCACAGAGGTGGAACAAACAATTCTAAAATTTGTATAGAACCAGAAAAGACCCCAAATAGGCAAGGTAATGTCAAAAAAGAAAAACAAAGCTGAAGGCATCACTATTCCAGTCTTCAAACTGTATTACAAGGCTGCAATCATCAAAAAAGTATGATACTAGCACAAAAACAGATACATAGATGAATGGAACACAGTAGAGAACCCAGAATTACACTCTCAACTCCATGGTCAACTAATTTTCAACAAAGCAGGAAAGAATATCCAATGGAAAAAAGTCTGTTCAACAGATGGTGTTGGGAAAACTGGAGATCCACATGCAGAAAAATGAAACTGGACCATTTTCTTACACCATACACAAAAATAAACTCAAAAAGAATGCAATATTTAAGTGTAAGACAGGAAACCATCAAAATCCTAGAAGAGAAAACAGGAAGCAATCTCTTTGATCTCAGCCATGGCAACTTCTTACTAGACATATCTCCAAAGGCAAGGGAAACAAAAGCCAAAATAAACTATTGGGACTTCATCAAGATAAAAAACTTCTGCACAGCAAAGGAAACAGTCAACAAAACTAAAAGGTAATCTATGGCATTGCAGAAGATATTTGCAAATGACATATCAAATAAAGGGCTAGTATCCAAAATCTATAAAGAACTTATCAAACTCAACACCCCAGAAACAAAAAATCCAGTCAAGAAATGGGCAGAAGACATGAACAGACATATCTTCAAAGAAAACATACAAATGACTAACAGACACATGAAAAGATGCTCAATATCACTCACCATCAGGGAAATACAAATCCAAACTGCAGTGAGATATCACCTCACTGGTCAGAATGGCTAAAATTAACAACTCAGGAAACAACAGATGTCAGTGAGCATGTGAAGAAAGGGAAAACCTCTTACAGTGTTGGTGGGAATGCAAACTGGTATAGCCACTCTGGTAAACAGTATGAGGGTTCCTCAAAAAGTTGAAAATAGAACCTTCTATAACCCAGCAATCGCACTAGTAGGTATTTACCCAAAAGATACAAACATAGTGATTTGAAAGGGCACATGCACTCCACTGTTTATAGCAGCAATGTCCACAAGAGCCAAACTATTATGGAAAGAGCCCAGATGTCCATTGACAAATGAATGAATGATGAATAAAGAAGGTGTGGTGTGTGTGTGTGTGTGTGTGTGTGTGTGTGTGATGAAATCTTATGATTTGCAATGATATGGATGGAACTAGAGGGTATTACACTAAGTGAAATAAGTCAGTGAGAGAGTCGAATACCATATAATTTCACTCAACATGGAATTTACGAAACAAAACAGATGAACAAAGAGGAAGGGATGGAAAAACAAATTAAGATAAAAACACAGAGGGAGGCCAACCATAAGAGACTTAACTATAAGGTACAAACTAACATTGCGGGAAGAGTAGTGGATGGGGGAATGAGGTAATTGGGTGATGGGCATTAAGGAGGCCACTTGATGTAATGAGCACTGGGTATTATATTCAACTGATGAATCACTAAATTCTACCCCTGAAACTAATGATACACTATATGTTAAGTAAATTGAATTTAAATTAATAATAATAAAATAGCCAAGATATGGAAACAACTTAGGTGTCCATTGATGTATGAATAACATATTTTTATCCATTCATCCCTCAATAAACAATACACACATATATATACATATACACACAATGGAATACTATTCAGCCACAAAAAATAAAATCTTTCTACCTGCAACAACCTGGATGGACTTTGATATTATGCTAAATGAAATACGTCAGATGGAGAAATATAAATACCTCATGATTTCACTTATACATGGAATCTATAAAACAAAACAAAACAAACAAAACCCAGACTTATTAACAGAGTAAACAGATTGTTCATTGCTGTGGGGGAGGATGAAATTGATGAAGAAAATCAAGAAATAAGAACTTCTAGTTATAAAATAAATAAGCCATAGTAATGTAATTTACAACATGAGGAATAAGTTGATAATATTGTATTAGCTTTGTATGATGACAGATGGTAACTAGATATAGTGTGATCATTTCTCAACCAACACAAATGTCAAATCACTATTTTGTACACCTGACACTAATATAATTTTTTTAAAGATTTTATTTATTTAAAATCTTATAAATTATAAAATAATTTATAAATTATTTATTTATTTTATTTATTTATTTTATTTATTTATTTGACAGAGAAACACAGTGAGAGAGGGAATGGTAGCGGGGCTCGATCCCAGGCCCCTGGGATCTGACCTGGGCCGAAGGCAGACGCTTAACGACTGAGTCACCCAGGTGCCCCCTAATATAATATTTTATGTTAGTTATACCCCCTCAAAAAAAGATAAAGTCAATTATGTTGAAGGACTATATCAGATTCTGTGTGGTATTCCATACCTTGTTAATAACTGTAGATAATATACTGATAATTATGTGCTATGCACTGTGCCAGGCGCACTTTTTAACACACATACTGTCTCTAATTCTCACAACATCCTTGAAAAGTAGGTTCTATATCTATTCAAATATACCCAGACCACATTTCACACCAATTTTATTGCCACCAACCTATTTTAAGCCATCATCTCTAATAGGGACTACTGTAATGGCCTCCTAACAAATCTCCGTTTCTACACTTACCTCTCTTTAGGCCCTTCTCCAATGAATACTCCAAAATGTAAGATCACTCAAATTACTCCTTTACTCAAAACCTCCATTAGTTCTCCATTTCCTTCAAAGTAAAAGCCAATATCCTTACATATGACCTACTCAAAGACTATATGATCTGCGGCTCCACCTCTACCTCTACCTCTCTGAACCCATTTCCTACTATAAACTCTCCCTTACTCTCTCTGTTCCAGTCACACTGGCCTGCCTACTGATCTTTGAACTATCTAGGCACAGTTCAAGCTCTGAGACTTTCAATTAATGTTTCCCTTTGCTTCTCTCAAATTGTTTAGGGCTAACTCCATCTAATTTAAGACTTTGCTCATATCTCACCTTACAATAAGGACTTTTAACATTCAGTCTGCCCCCAACCCCTTCAATTACCCTCAGTTCTTATTATCTTGACCTACTTTTTCTTTTTTCCATAGCTTCTATAGCCCTCTAATGTGCTATACAACTTATTTTTTGTCTATTATTATCTCTCCCGTAAGAGAACATAAGTTTTATGAAAGCAAGACCATTTTTTTGGTCATTTTTTGTTCACTTTTTGTTTGGGTACATCCCAAGAACATAGTAGCTGATGTGTGGTATATTTTTAATAAATACTTTTTGAGTAAATGAGTTTTTCAGATTAAAAAACTGAAACCACCAAAATATGAATAATTTGTCAAGATCACATAACTTGTAATTGGTGGAGTTGACAATTTAACCCAGATTTGTCTAATCACAAAGCCCATGCTTTTTCTGTTATATCACATTGCCACTAAAATTTTATCAAATACACTTGCTTCAGAAAAAATAATGGAATGTTGTGTGTTTTAAGACAATTATAGATTATAAATGATTATAAAGAGACATGAGACATCACAAAATTAAAAAGGAGGAAATGAAAGTGTCTCAAGAAAGGATAGAGAGTAAGCAAAAAACAGTCATCATATTGACAGAATTTCAAGAAGAAAGAGCTTTAACATCACCCTCCCAGTCAGTTAAATAATACTTGCTATAGCAACTTAGACATAGTAATCCAGTTTCACACTGTAAATTCTTGACTTGTTTGTTCAATTTATTTAATTTTATCAAGCACACACTGATTATTGACCAGTGTATCCTCAGTATCTCCATTTGCATGCCATTGCATTCCTGGAAAGCTATTTTTATTTATTAACTAACTTTTATTTATATTATTACTTACATTAAACTGAACTTTGCTTCTGTGCATTGATTTGAGTTAGGCTTTCTGAATTCATGCAGAAAAAACTTCACTGCTGTTCTATATGATACATAATAAATATTTAATGATAATCATTATATTCAAGTGAAATTGTCTCTCCTCAAAACTCAACACCTCCAGCTCCTTCAACTACTCTTCGAATGTCCTGGTCTCCCACTGACTCAGTACCCTGATCACATTCTGGATAAATGTTCTAGTTTCTCAATGTCTCATGCCAAGTACTATCCTAATAGCAGGTCTGACCAATCGAATGTCCTGATCCCTATTTTATCAAGAAGATTTCATTAATGGTTTTTAAAAGAGCCAATGTTTTGGCTCTTTTTTTTTTTTTAACCTTTATTTCAGCCCCCAACCAGCACCCTGATGTTGCTTAGAGGGATTAGAGGGATTAGATTTTTGGTGACATACTAAGATTAACTATGAATATTTTGAAAAACCAAGTAAATGAATTGCAACCTGTCTACATGAACCAATGGGCTGATGTAGTCAGTATGTATCTTAGAGAGAAAGGAAAACCAATCCTTATCAAATACGGGGCTTGATCCTAAACCAAGCAAGTTCTGAGAAACTGATGTATATCCAATCCATTTTCCAGCTCAAATAATTACCTTTAACTGAGATCATACAATTTGTGTTTAACATATTGATGATAAAACAAGGCATATGTAAGACAAACATTATCTGTAACTCATAATGATGTTCAGTGGACTCCCACAAGTTGAATAAAAGCAAAATCCCCAATATAATAAATACCAGAGAAATATTTCTAGAGTAAGAAAATACTTGCTCCATTATACCACTTAAAATATTGAAAACAGATCAGCCATGGACAAGGCTAGAAGCCAAATCCAGTGACTCTGAGTCAGTCAAACCCACTTTATAGCATACCCTTGATAGGTTTACTCAAGGATTTAACAATTCAAGAATAAATTAATGTGCTATCTTCCTACCTTCTTGTCAAGGCCTTTTCCTTCATCCCTTTTACACAAACTCTTCTTAAAAAAAGAACACCAGAACTGAGTCTTATACCTGTATTTTTCTCACTGCTGACTCAGCTCTGCAAACAGACAACCTAAATCTCAAGCTGCTACTAGAGCCCCATCTTCATGAAATTTTTTCGGCAGCATAGGGTAGTGGGAATAGGAGTACATTTTTCAGACTCTACTTCTTAAAGTCATGTAACTATGGGACAATTATTACTTCTGAAAAACTTTGACTAAAACACAGATAAAAATGCCTGAACCCACAAGAGCCAAGTATCAGAATCTTCTGGAATTAAAATGTTACAATTAATTAATATTGGCTTTTTTCCTTTAATAAGCTTTCCCTACCTATAAGGGTCAACTGTACTTATCAATATGTATATATTAATATATATATTATCAACTAATATTTGCCAACTAACCAGAGACTTACCATATTTTTCATATTTTGTCCTCAGATTATTTAGCTATCTCCACCCCCAAACTACTAGAACTCATACAGCAATTCAGTAATGTGGCAGGATACAAAATCAATACACAGAAATCAGTTGCTTTCCTATAATTTAATTAATTGCTCACAATATTAAGCCTTGTCTTTCCAACTAAATTGTAAGCTCACACATAGAGACACTTCCTTATTCATTGATAAATCTCCCATAGTTCCTAGAATATAAACAAATGTTTAATAATCAGATGATGCAAATAATTTTCAAAAACTATCGAATTTGACATAAAACATTTATTTTTTATTTTGAGAGGTATAAAATCCAACTGTAATAGAAGTCTGGGTTCTCCAGGGAAACAGAATCAACACAGTTTGTGTGTATGTGTATCTGAATGTGAGACAGAGAGAAAGATTTATTTTAATGAATTGGTTCACAGGATTGTGGAGGTTGGCAAATCCAAAATCCACAGGGTGGCTCATCAGGCTGGAAACCCAGTAAAAAGGTAATGTTACAACTTGAGTTCAAAGTAAGACTACAGACAGGATTCCTTCTTTTTTAGGGGAGTCAGTCTTTTTCTGTTCTTCAACTGATTGGATAAAGTCTACCCATATTATGAAGTATAATATGCTTTACTCACTTTACTCAAAGCCTATAGATTTAAATGTTAATCTCATTTAAAAGGTACCTTCACAGCAGCATCTAGACTATATTTAATCAAATATTTGGACACTGTGGCCCAACCGCAGTTGACACACAAAATTAGCAAACCAACCCTTACGATCAGCAGTATCTATCTCCTCTAACAATCACAATACCTCTATCAGTAGGCCAAAATAACATAGGAGCAATCCAACATTTTCATTTTTGTAATTATTTCCCCCTCACTACACCCTTAGTAGAAACTTATGATCTGGTGAGTATTATAAGAAATCTTAAGAGTTCATTCTACAGGGGCGCCTGGGTGGCTCAGTGTTAAGCGTCTGCCTTCGGCTCAGGTCATGATCCCAGGGTCCTGGGATCGAGCCCCGCATCAGGCTCCCTGCTCAGCAGGAAGCCTGCTTCTCCCGCTACCATTCCCTCTGCTTGTGTTCCCTCTCTCGCTGTGTTTCTCTCTGTCAAATAAATAAAATCTTAAAAAAAAAAAAAAAAAAGTTCATTCTACATAAAAGAAAAACTGGATGATGCCCAAATGGGAAGTGACAGTTTAGTCTTTCACTGTATTCAATCAGGGTGGATCAATTCTGGTTCTCTGATTTCTAACCCCATCTCACATCAGCTGCCACTCACATAGGCCTGGGTTTCTTTTTGTTCCTCAACCTTATTTAAATGCTGGCATTCATCCTAGAAAATGCTAAACTAATATAAATCAATTATTATAAAAAAATTTCTAATCTCCCTTTTTACTCTTTCTTAAATAATCTTTATTTCTCCAAACATATCTCTTCTTGAGTACAGAATTAGCTCCATCTCTCGCTCAACGTAGGAAAATCTTCCTGGATTCCATCACACTGCAAAGTTTAACAAAGACTCTCAAAAAGCAGCTTGATTTTGTCAAGTGATAATTTTATCAAACTAATCAGAAGAAAAGAAAAGCCACATCGCCTTCCATCCTCTTGCACTGCTCTTAGTCAATACTTCATTTCTCACCTAATTGTTTTATCTCTTACTTGGTTCTTTGCCACTAACCCAACGCATCATCCATATTGCTGCCAGAGTGATCTTTTAAAATGCAAAGCATTCTTTAATTCCATGTCAAATGACTCATTCAGCAAAATACTCAACGCTGTCATTATCTTTACTTCTAGCCACATCTACCACAATGCACCTAATATCTGCCATATTCCATTTAGCCTTACCAAAAATTTACTTTATTCCAAAAACTTTATACTAATGTTTCTCAATCTTTTCCACTTGTTCCACATCCTTAAAATTCCTTAAAATTATTTGAATTTCAAATAATTAATTTTTTGGAATATCAATATACTGGATATTATACTACTTAAGAAAAGATATTTTGACTTCTGATCAAGATAACTCAGTATCTTCCTATTTTATACACTCTCTCTGCTCCAAATATATAGCAATTATAGATACAATAACGAAAATAAATCTCAGTTTAAAAAAGTAAGAATACCTGTATGGACCAGAAATGAAAGAACTCAAAATGAATGCAGGTAGAAGCCATGAGCCTACTGGGCTCCAGACTGAGAAGCAGGGCAAGATGACCAAGAGCTATGTTCTATTAAATTAATTGAGAAGGAGGCATGTTAGACTGCAGTAGCTCTAAAGCCTTAATGGCCTATGTAAGAAAATCAAAATCTAAGCCTGTAATACATGAAGTTTAAGAAATATAAACTTACGGACAACCAAACACAAAGAGCCAGCTATACCTTCCCAAAAAAAGCAACCACTTACTATAGCCAATCAAATAATTTCCTTGCTTTGCTTCCACATCTTCTCTATAAAAATCTTTCTCTTCTCTCCTGTGCATGGAGTGCTTTTAACTACTTCTGGCTTGGCACTGCCCAATTTCAATCAGCTTTCGCTCAAATAAACCCTTATGATTTTTAATATACCTCAGTTCATCTTTTAACAGTTTTCTTGTGGTAAAAGGCACTAAAATCACTCCACTGAGGGTGACTGAAGCGAGTCTTCTAATTTAAGTCAGACTCTAGGATGGAGTTCAGTGATATGTCAAAGAAAGCTAAGGAAAATTGCTACTACCTATTGCTGTAGGTCTCAGTAAAAGACAAAAACAGTACCAGAAATAGCTTTCTTCTACCTTAGTGATCAGATCTTTGATACTCCAGTATTATTGCCAGATAGAAGCCTCAAAGTGCCATTATAACTTTTGGGTTGAACTAGAAATCCTGTGAAAAAACACAGGGACAATCAAAAAGAAGGAGTGAGCACAACAGGAGAAAAAAGGAATTAAACAAAACTATTTCCCAATAAAAGTAAGCCAATAAACCAATTTAAACCAATTTAAAAAAATACTAATATTAAGGAAGGCAGCTCACAAATGAATAATGAGAACACAAATTTTACTCCAGTCAATTATACAACAGTGTAATAAGACTTTGATACACATAAGTTTAGGACATAGAATTATGTTAAATTAATGTTAGATATAGATGAAACAACAGAATAACATTAGCCAAAACATTTTTTAAAGAATAAGGTAGGACTCAGCATAATAGCTATTATGAATTGCTTTAGGAATATAGAATTCATATAAAAGGGAATTATTGCACAGAAACAGCCAAGCAAATAAAATGGAATAAAATAGATGGGAAATGGACAGGCATATGTGAAACTTCATGTGTAACAGAGATGACACTACAAAACTTGGGGGCAATGATGAATTACTCATTGAATGGTGTTGGAAAAATTAACTATCCATATTGGAGAAAATTAGATCCTTACCTCATACTACATGTAAAAATCAATTCTATATTAATTAAAGCACAAAATATACAAAGAAAACTTTAAATATTTTGGAAATTAATATAAGAATATCTTGGTTATTTTGGCATAGGCAAGAATGTATGTCATAAGACATGAAAAGCATAAACTCTAAATAATTCTAGATAAATCTAGCTATATTAGCATTTTGAATTTTTGCTCAAAAATGGAAACCATAAACAAAAGTAACAGTCATAAACAAAGATAGCTTGTCATATAGAAGAATTAATATTGAGACTATCCGAAAAATTCCTTGAATCAGTAAAATAAGTCTAACAATTCAGTTTTTTAAATTGAATGTATAAATGAGAAGGAAATTCACATAAGAAATCTGAAATACCAATAAATATATGAAAGCTCATAGGAAACATGGAAATACAAAGGAAAACCACATGATATACCATTTAATATACATCATATTGGCAAAAATGTAAAAATCTGACAACACTAAGTATAAAAATGCAAAGAAATGAGGACTTTCATAAACAACTGTTAGTATAGTACAATGACATAAGTGAGTGCGCTTTAGCAGTAAACAGAAGATGTTACTATCTTTTGACTCAGCAACTGCATCTATAAACATATACCATGGGAAAGTTTGGCACATACAGAATTGTTAATAAGAAAAAGAAATTATCCACTAATGGGAAATTAGGCATAGTCACATAATTGAATACTATACAATATTTAATTAAATAGACTGAAACTACATGTTTTAACATAAACAAAACATATATACTTAATTTTAAAAACAAATGCAAGCTGGAGAATGATATAAAATGATATAAATTGTTTATAACTACAAATGTGTAGGAATAGTTTAAAGAAGACATAAATATATTAAAGATGAAATTCAGAGGAACTACTACTTCTGGGGAAGGAAGAAAGAGATGTAGAATTACTAATGATAAATGGGAACAGCTCCCAAAATCATGTGAAGTAAATATGGCAAATTTTTAAGTTTTAATAAGACTTATAAAAAGATTAAAATTAAAATAGAATTATAAACATTATCATAAAATGACAGCCACAAAAAAAAAGATAGCCAAAATACATTAAGCATAAAACATATTAAGTATATTTTTTAAGACTCTTGGCAAGAAAAATAAATCAAAGTAAGATTAATTTTAAATATGATGTTCCGAAATAAATCCTCCACTCTATTCTTCCATCTTGCTTCATAGGTAAAAATTCTCGCTGAAGAATTTCTTGTGGCTCCATATTCTGCAATGGTATTCTATCTGCCTAGAATTCCTCAGCTTTTTGAGCTTGCTGGAAATTTTATATTTCTCCATAAATAATTCAGCTGAAATATCAGCTCTTTTAGATAGCCTTTCTCAATCTTAACAACCCACCCTCAAGCCAATTAGTTTCGGAGCTGCAGCTCTTAGAAATCTATCCCTACCTCTACCATGTATTTCAATCCTCCATTTACATGTCTGTAAGCCCTCATAAGAATCATGTCTGATTCTTCCCCATAAGGTCAAAACCTAGCACATGCTGGCACATTATAGGCACTCTGCCAGTGCTTAATACATGACAAAGGTGAACTAGAACTACTGAAGGAACGTGACTATCTCTGTCAATCAGTCATAGCCTGTAGGCATAAAAATTCAGATGTCTGCAATCCTGTCATCACAAATTATCACTACAAATATACAAAAGAAATGCATTTATCCTTTCCTTACCTCCTGGCTCATTCTTTATTGTTCCCAGCCTATCCAGGTCATGCCTCCTGCTCTCCTAAGTACCTCTAAACCAGAGATATAAAAGGCCAAAAAATATACCAGAAATCTTCTCAGAACAATCCTATCACTTCTCCTAGGTCAGCTTATACCCTGGAGGTAGTAGCACAGCCTTACAATCTGAAATTTAAGCCTGATGATCTACTCTTGTTTCTCGAAGTGTCACAGACTATTTGGATTAGGTGATGCTTCTGGGTTCAAAGACTTCACAGCTAACATGGCTGTGATTTCCTACATGTGGAAGAGACCAGTTCTTCTGCTCCACCAAAACCACGTGGAGACTAACAGGGTGCCACTAAAGCCTCATCTTCTTTGTTTCACACATCATTTGGTCCAATATACTTCACATAATAATAAGATCAGGATAGCTCACTGTTATATAGCACTTACTATGCAATATATATATATATATATTGCATATATATATATAAATATAAAATATATATATAATATATATATATAAATATAAAATAAATACACACATTCAATCTTTACAAAAGAACAAATGTTGATTCCATTATCACCCACCTTTCACTAATGAGAAAAGTGGAACAATTTTTTTTATTTACTCTGAGCCACATAGCTTGGAATTAAGTGGTAGGGCTATGTGCACTGCACCCAAAATGCTATACATTAAGTCAAAAAAACAGTCATTACCTTTACCTGGTTGTGTACATACCTAAGTTGTCATATCGCCCTGATAGGAAGGTGGAGGGAAGCACATAATATATTAGAATTAGAATAATAAAAATGTTACACGCACTTCTTACAAATGAATTAAGGCCCTGAAGGGGAACTAAGTCTAGCCAAGGTCACATCATGGTGGGTAGCTATGCATCATTACGTCATTAGAATGTTTTTCAGTATCCTACTTTGAAAATCCCTTTATAGCTTTTGGTAGGAAACAATCTTGGACTTCTGTCTTAAAATCCATCATAGTTTCTTTCAGTAAATGTCACTTCTGGGTAGTTGGACAAGCTGCCTCTTTTGATGAAAATCTTAGGGTTCAAGTATATTTATTACAGGCTATATGTCATAACCACATTATTAAGCTGTCTTCTTTCTAAAACTAATAACCAAATGTTTTTTATATGATGCCATGCCAGAATAATTAGGGTTGAGAAGCTGAAATAAATCACTCTAGGGACTTAACCCTAGGAATCAAAATTTTATATAGGAAAAAATCAATTTTTAAAAGTAAAAGATTGTCAAACCACATGGAACATTATAGCCAAAGACGAACCTTAATGTATGCAATTTTTCAACCAAAGAAATCAAAGAAATGAATAATTGGAGAGAGATTATGTATTCATGGATAAGAAGACAATACTATTAAGATAACAGTTCCTCCCAAATTAATCTATAGGTTCAATGCAATCCTAGTCAAAATCCTAGCAAGTAACTTTCTGCATGTCAATAAACTTTTTCTAAAGTTTATATGGAGAGGCAGAAGTCACAAAATAGCAGCATAAGATTGAAGGAAAGGAACAAAGTTGGAAGATTCAGATTACTTGACTTCAAAACTTACTATAAAGCTACAGTAATCAAGACATTGTGGTATTGACAAGAACAGATAAACAGATCAATGGAACAGATTAAAGAGTCTGGAAATAAACCTATATAAATACAGGCAACTAATCTTTGAAAAAGGAGGCAAAGGAAAACTGTTTTCAAGCAATCTTTTCAATAAATGGGTTTTGGAACAACTGGACATCCATTTGTAAAAAAATTAATCTAGACAGACATTATACTCTTCTCCATAATTAACTCAAAATGGATTGTAGACATAAATATAAAACACAAAACAAAAAATTCCTAGAAGATACAATAGAAGAAAATCTCAGTGACATTGGAGATGGTGATGACTTTTAAGATATAATACCAAAAACACAATCTATGAAAGAAAGAACTAATAAACTGGAACTCATTAAAATAAAAACTTCCAGGAAAAAAAAAAAAAAAAAAACAACTTCTGCTCTGCAAAAGACAATGTGAAGAGAATGAAAAGACAAGCAACAGACTGGGAAAAAAGATTTGCGAAAGACATATCTGATAAAAGAGTGTTAACCTAAAATACACAAACTCTTGAAATTCAACAATAATAAATTAAGCAACCTTATTAAAATTTAGGCCAAAGACGTGAACAAACACCTCACCAAAGGAGATATACAGGTGTCAAATAAACTTATGAAAAAGATACTAAAAATCACATGTTATTAGAGAATTGCAACTTAAAACAAGATACCACCACACACCTACTAAAGTAACCAAAATCCAGAACACTACACCACCAAACACTGATGAGGATGTGAAGCAACAGGAACTCCTATTCACTGCTAGTGGATATGCAAAATAGTACAGCCACTTTGAAAGACAATTTGGCAGTTTCTTACAGAACTAAACCCACTCACAGGGCGCCTAGGTGGCTCAGTGGGTTAAAGCCTCTGCCTTCGGCTCAGATCATGATCTCAGGGTCCTGGGATCGAGCCCCGCATCCAGCTCTCTGCTCAGCAGGGAGCCTGCTTCCCTCCCCCTCTCTGCCTGCCTCTCTGCCTACTTGTGATCTCTCTCTCTGTCAAATAAATAAATAAATCTTAAAAAAAAAAAAAACAAAAACAAAAACTAAACCCACTCTTACCACATAATCCAGCAATTTCACTCCTTGGTATTTACCCAAAGGAGTTGAAAACTTAATGGTCACACAAAATTATGCACAAGGATATTTATATAGCAGCTTTATTCATAATTGCCAAAACCTGAAAGCAACCAAGATACCCTTCAGGAGGTGAATGAATTAATAAACTATAGTATACCCAGACAGTGGACTATTATACAGTACTAAAATTACATGAGCTCTTAAGTCATGAAAAGATATAGAGGAACCTTAAATGCATACTTAAATGCATACTACTTACTAAAAAAGGCCAATCTACAAAATCTACCTGCTATATAATTCCAATAATATAACATTCTGGAAAAGACAAAACTATGAAGACAATAAAAAGATAAACGGTTCTCAGGGGTTGGGGAGGGAAAGAGGGATGAAAAGTTAGAAAACTGTCTTTTTAGGGCACTGAAACTACTTTACTTGATATTATAATGGAAGATACGTGTCACTATATATTTGTCAAAACCCACAGAACATAAAATACCACAAGCGAACACTAACAAAAACTAGGGATGTTTGGTGGTAATTATGTGTCAACATAGGTTTGATTGTAATAAATGTTACAATGTTTTTGGTGTGGAATTCTGATAGTGAGTCCTATAGAATGAATGTGTTCTCCCAGAATTCTTATGTTGAAACCTAATCCCCAATGCGGCAGTATTTGAAGGTAAGAGTTTTTGAGAAGTAATTGGCTCTGCCTTCATGCATAAATTAAGTGTTCTTAAAAAAGAGGCCCTACTGAGCTCCCCCATCCCTTCTGCCTTGCAAGGCTACAGCCAAAAGACAGCCATTTATGAACCAGGAAGTTATTTCTCATCAATCTACTGGTGCTTTGACCTTGGAATTCCGAGCCTCCAGAATTGTGGAAAATAAAGTATAAAGTGTAAAGTATGTGGAAAATAAATTTCTGTCGTTTATAAGACATCCAGACTGCTATTTTTGTAATGATGCCAGGATAGACTAAGATAGAGGGAGAAGCTGTGTAGACAGGAAATATATCAGAAATCTCTGTACTTTCTGCTAAACTTTTTTATGAACCTAAAACTACACTAAAAATTTAAGTCTGTTAAAAAAAACTATCAAAACCCACAGAATTTTATGGCACAAAATATGAACCTGAATGTACACAAATTTTTAAAAACTCAATTAGAAAGCAGGGAACCAAGGATGGAATATAGAATGACAAAATAATATAACTGTTATTATGAATGTATGAATAACACTGTTGATAAGGACGGTGCTGACCTAAGCAATGTTGAAAATAAGAGTAGGCTATAAGACTAAAGAAAAAAGAAAATGTAAATAGGCATACTCTTTTTGGTGAAGTTGTTTCCATGGGAATACAGGTTCACAACTCTGAAACGTCTGTACAAATATACTATATTGAACAAACAAGTAAATAGATGGCAGATGGTAGGAGCCAGGTTTCTCCCTGTTGGAGGAGGACATGAGCAAGGAGGGAAGACTAAAATAAACCATGATACAAAACTAGAATTGAAGACATCAACATCTATATTACTGTAATATAGATATAGATGGATAAATACAAAAATAGTTAGAGGTATACATGTGTTAGTATACATACATTTATTTTCCAGCTCTGTCCACTGATAAGGCCTAGAAGCAATGTCACCCCAGGAACAACAAGCATACCCAGCATGCACATCTTGGTTTCTAATACCATTGTCCAATAAAAGGAACCAGAACTTCTTGGAATAATTGCTTATTCAAGGGTTGTGATAGTGAATGTACAAGATGGGCCTGGAACATCTCCCAATGCTGGAAAATAAAGAAGTGCTCAAAAAAATGATGAGGGTTAAGTCAAAGGGACACAGGAACCAAGTAAAAGAGCTGCTAATCACCAAAGCTGGAACAATTTGAGTAACCAAATAAAGTAGGATCAGATTATAACCCAAAATATAAACTAAATATAAGTTCACATAGAGGTAAATGAATAAAGAGGGGAGAAGAAACAAATATCCTATGGAGAATTCCAAATAATTTGTACATAAAGCAGGTGGAACATAACTCTTCATTTTTTATGTGTGGGCTGCACATAGTGACCTTCCAAAGAGTATGGAAGAGGGAATGTATGGAAAGGGTTATTTGAGTTACTTCATAGAGAAGAATCTGGACAAATACTAGTTTAAGCAAGTGATCAAAGTTAACATTATCATTAATCATATGAACTCTTCATATGTGCTGTGAATGGTTCTTTACCTCTCTGTGGTCTTCTTTCCCAAAACCAATAACCCCCATCTATTCACAAGAAAAACATCAGACAAACTCAAATTGAGGGACATTCTAAAAAATGCCTATCTACTACTCTCAAAATTGTCAAGGTCATCAAAACTAAAGAAAGGGTGACAAATTCTGAGACAGAAAAAGAAAAAAGAATATTAGTAAAAACTAAGAAAATATGAACTATGTAAAGACTTTACTTAATAATAATGTATCAATATTGGTTGATTAATTATACAAAACTTAGTATACTAACGTAATATATTAATTATAGAAGAAACTGGGAATAGGTATACAGAACATATGCACGCTATCTTTGCAACTTCTCTCTAAATTTAAAACTATTTTAGGATAGAAACAATTGAAATGTCCATCAACAGATTTATGAATCAAAAATTGTGGTATATCCATATGATGGAATATTATTAAAGCCCTAAAAATGAGTGAGGTAAAGATACATGCTAAACCATGGATAAATCTTGAAATAATCATTCTGGGTGAAAGAAGCCAAACACAAAGATTCACATATGCTAACTTCATTTATGTGAAATACCCAGAATAGGTAAATCAACTATGACAGTACAAAGATCATGTTTGCCAGAGGCTGTGGCAGGGAGAAGGGGTGGGAGAGGGGTGGAACGCAGGTAGGGAGGAGTAGGGTTTACAAAATATGAAAAGTAATTACGTAATGAGTATGAAATTTTATTTAAGGGAGATAAAAATATTTTAGAACCAGATTAAGATGATAGTTTCACAGCACTATAAATGTAATAAATGCCATTGAATTATATAATTTCAAATGGCTAAACTTGTTTTTCTGACTTCTACTTTAATACAAAAAGTTTATCAATGTAGGGGCGCCTGGGTGGCTCAGTGGGTTAAGCCTCTGCCTTCGGCTCAGGTCATGATCTCAGGTCCTGGGATCGAGCCCCACATCAGGCTCTCAGCTCAGCTGGGAGCCTGCTTCCTCCTCTCTCTCTGCCTGCCTCTCTGCCTACTTGTGATCTCTCTCTGTCAAATAAATAAATAAAATATTTTTTAAAAAGTTTATCAATATAAACAAATCTAAAACTATTTTAAGTAGAAAGCTTATTTTTAGAAGTAGAAAGCTGTAGTGGAGGGAGGGGCAAGATGGTGAAGAGGTAGGACACCCTGTTGTAACCTGTCCCCAAAAGTGAGCTGGATATCTGCCAGACCACGCTGAACACCCATGAAATCAGCCAGAGGAGCAAGACTTTTCACTTCTGGATCTCTACAGGAGCAGAAGACAGCAGAAGAGAGGTAAAGCAAAGCGGGAACACGCAAAACGGTAACGGAGGATAAACAAAACGGGGAGGGAGCCACCAGAAGCGGCGCAAGGACAGTAATACCCCAAAGGAAAGCGCCAGGTGGTTGCAGAGGGGCAATAACTTAGAGCCTGGTTAAAAACACTTAAAAAGAGCATAAGGTTCTGAGAAGCAGCAAGTGGAAGGGGGTGGGCATAAGCACAAGCATGGACCCACACCCCCAGGAAGGACACTGCTCACCTCAAAGAGAGACCAGTGGGGGGCAGGGACCCGCTCCCCCCACCATTTTGTGGGCCTGGTGCGCTCGCTCCTGAAAGCACCTTAGAGAGTCTGCTGGGTCCAGGAGCCAACACCACAGCTTGTCTCCGTGTACAGCGCTCTCTAGAGGGTGCACCACCAAAGGCAAGAACTGCACTGCCTGCGGGTGCAGTACTATTGGCAAGAATCTGACCACGCACCACCGCGGCCTAGAGCCCCTAGTGCAGGGGAGCGCGCTTAGTAGCGCAGAGCCACCAAACTGCTGAGTGCGCGCTGCCTGTAAAGGCAGCTGCGCTGGGACATTTGCAGAGGGGAGTGTTCCTTCTGGTCCACCCAGAGGGGAACAGACTTTGGCTTCTCTGTGACAGGGAGGTCTGGGTACGGAAAGACAGATCCCTCGCTCAGACTCTCTGAAAAGGAAAAAAAGCTACAAAAGGCCAAAAGCCTTCAGAGAGCTAGAGACTGAGAAACCGGGTTCCATAGAGCTCTGCCCCTTGACTGGGGGCAGGGTGACTCAACCCAAGCAAGATTGACTGGAAAACAACTGGCCCCTCACCCAGAAGACAAGTCAAAAAAAAAAAAAAAAAAGACTATAACCACAGAGTCACCATAAGACTTTTAAACTCCCAACATCAGGGGAAATCAATATATTAAGTGCTTGATAATACCCTCAAACCTGTATATTTCATAGATACAAGTTTTTTTCTTCAT
>CM053606.1:33316965-33336333 GCA_028646535.1 Procyon lotor
AAATGGCTAACAGACATATGAAAAAATGTTCATCATCATTAGCCATCAGGGAGATTCAAATCAAAGCCACACTGAGATACCGCCTTACACCAGTCAGAATGGCCAAAATCAACAAGACAGTAAACAACAAGTGTTGGAGAGGATGAGGAGAAAGCGGAATCCTCTTAACACTGTTGGTGGGAATGCAAGTTGGTGTAGCCACTTTGGAAAACAGTGTGGAGATTCCTCAAGATGTTAAAAATAGAGCTACCCTATAACCCTGCAATTGCACTACTGGGTATTTACCCCAAAGATACAGATGTAGTGCAAAGAAGGGCCACATGTACCCCAATGTTCATAGCAGGAATGGCCGCAATCACCAAACTGTGGAAAGAGCAAGATGTCCTTCAACAGATGAATGGATAAAGAAGATATGGTCCATATGTACAATGGAATATTATGCCTCCATCAGAAAGGATGAATACACAACTTTTGTATCAACATGGACGGGACTGGAAGATTATGTGGAGTGAAATAAGTCAAGCAGAGAGAGTCAATTATTATATGCTTTCACTTACGTGTGGAGCATAAAGAAAAACATGGAGGACATTGTGAGAAGGAAAGGAAGGGTGAATTGGGGGGAATCTGAGGGGGAGATGAAGCATGAGAGACTATAGACTCTGAGAAACAAACTGAGGGTTTTGGAGGGGCATGGGGTAGGGGTTTGGATGAGCCTGTAGTGGGCATTAAGGAGGGCATGTATTGTATGGAGCACTGGGGGTGGTGCATGAACAATGAATCTTGGAACACTGAAAAAAATAAAATTAAATTTTAAAAAAAATTTAAAAAAGAAAAAGGAAGTTGGTATGTATCTTCAAATCTAGAAAAAGAAATGTCCAAGAGTAAATAATGGGAATAGTCCAAATGGGTCAAATCCTACTAACAGAGGATCCTACATGAGAATGTAAAATGAGACCTGACATTAAGCAATTTGGAAGTCATTAATGACCTTAAGAAGGGAAATTTGGAGGGAGAGGCATGACTCATGAAAGCATGCCTGAATGGGCTAGGACTAGAGGCAGACAACTCTTTCAATACTTTTTTTCTGTAAAAGGGAATCCAGAAAAGAATTAGTCGTTGATAGGGTGGTGGGACAAAGTGCAGGGGTTTTTTAAGTTTTTATTTAAATTCCAGTTAATTAACATAAAGTGTAATATTAGTTTCAGGTATACAATTTAGTGATTCAGCAATTCCATACAACATGTGGTGGCCATTATGACAAATGCACTCCTTAATCCCTATCACCTATTTAACCCATCCCTCCATCCACCTCCCCTCTGGTAATAAACTATCAGTTTATTCTCTAGTTAAGAATCTGTTTCTTGGATTCTCTCTCTCTCTCACTCTCTCTCCCTGTTTTTCCCTATGATCATTTGTTTTGTTTCTTAAATTTCACACATGAGTGAAATCATGGTATTTGTCTTTTTCTGACTGACCTACTTGGCTTAGCATTATACTCTAGTTCAATCCACATCATGCAAATGTTAACATTTCATTCTTTGGCTAAATAATATTCCATATACCACATCCTCTTTATCCATTCATCAGTCAATGGACACTTGGGCTGCTTCCATAATCTAGCTATTGTAGATAATGCTGCTATAAACGTAGGGGTGTGTATATCCCCTTGAATTAGTGATTTTGTGTTTTGTGTAAATAACCAATATTGTGATTACTGGATCCTCGAGTAGTTCTATTTTTAACTCTTTGAGGAGTTTCTATACTGTTTTCCACAGTGGCTGCACCAGTTTGCACTTCCGCCAATAGTGCATGAGGATTTCTATTTCTCCATATCGTCATCAAAACTTGTTGTTCCTTGTATTGTTGATGTTAGCCATTCCCAAAGGTGCGAGGTGCTTCCTCATTGTGGTTTTGATTTGCATTTCCCTGATGATGACTGATATTGAACATCTCTACATGTATGTCTTCTTTGAAGACAAAAATGTCTTTTCATGTGTTCTCATTTTTTAATCAGGTTATTTGTTTTTTGGGTGTTGAGTTGTATAAGTTCGTTATATATTTTGGATACTAACCCTTTATCAGATAGGTAATTTGCAAATATCTTCTCTGATTCCACACAAACATCAGTTTTGTTTGTTTCCTTCCTACCTGTCCAGAAAAAAACTTGCTATGGCTGATGTCAGAAAGTTACTGCCTGTGCACTCTTCCAGGATTTTTGTGGCTTCAGGTCTCCCATTTAGGTCTTTAAGCCACTTGGAATTTATTTTTGCATATGGTATAAAAAGTAATCCAGTTTCATTCTTTGCACATTGCTGTCAAGTTTTCCCAACACCTTCTGTTGAAGAGGCTGTCTCTTTCTCATTGAATATTTCCTGCTTTGTCAAAGATTAATTGGCTCATTTCCGGGTTTTCTATTCTGTTTCGTTGATCTGTGTGTTCATGCTGTTCTGATGACTACAGCTATGTAATATAACCTAAAGTGTGGAATTGTGATGCCTCCAGCCTGTTTTCCAAGATTGCCTTGGCTATTTCTGATCTTTTGTGGTTCCATACAAATTTTAGAATTGTTTGTTCTAATTCTATGAAAAATGCTGTTGTTATTTTGATAGAGACTGCATTAAATGTATAGATTACATTGGGTAGTATAGGTATTTTAACAATATTTGTTCTTCCAATCCATGAGCATTTCTTTGTGTCATCTTCAATTTCTTTCAACAGTGTTTTATAATTTTCACAGTATATTCTCTCATCTGTTTGGTTAGGTTTATTCCTAGGTATCTTATTATTTTTGGTGCATTAGTAAATGAGATGGTTTTGGGGGGGATTGGGAGGGTGTTTGTTTTGGGGTTTTTTTGTTTGTTTCATTCTGTCTTTGTTAGTGAGAAAACAGGGGAAGGGAGGGGTAGAGGGAGAGAGAGAATCTTAGGCACCACACAAAGCACAGAGCCTAATGTGGGACTCAATCTCACAACCCTGAGATCATGACCTGAGCTGAAATCAAGAGTCCAACACTTAACCAACTGAGCCACCCGGCACCCCCAAATGGGATGATTTTCTTAATTTCTCTCTCTGCTACTTCATTATTGATGAAAGAAATACAACAGATTTCTGTACATTGATTTGTACATTGATTTTGTTACTTCACTGAATTCCTGTATCAGTTCTAGCACTTTTTTGGTGGAGTCTTTTCTGGTTTTCTATATAGAATACATGTCATATGCAAATAGTGAAAGTTTTACTTCTTCCTTAGCAATCTGGATGCCTATTACTTCTATTTGTTGTTTGATTACATGAGTAAGACTTCCAATACTATGTTGAATAAAAGTGGTGGGAGTGAACATCCTTGCCTTATTCCTGTCCTTAGGGGAAAAGCTCTCAGTTTTTCCCCATTGAGGATGATATTCGCTGTTGGTTTTTCATATATGACCTTTATTACATTGAGGTATATTCTGTCTAAACTTTTGTTGAAAATTTTTATCATGAATGGATGTTGTACTTTGTCAAATGCTTTTTCTGCATCTACTGAAATGATCATATGGTTCTTATCCTTTTTTCTTATTGATGTGATGTATTGCATTGCTTGATTTACAAATATTGAATCACTTGACTGTGGTGAATGATATGTTTAATGTATTACTGGATATGGTTTGCTAGTATTTTGTTGAGGATTTTTGTATGTATATTCATCAGAAATATTGGACTATAGTTTTTTTGTGGTGTCCTTATCCACTTTTAGCATCAGGGTAATGTTGAACTCACAGAATGAAGTTGGAAGTTTTCTTTCCTTTTGTATGTTTTGGAATAGTTTGAGAAGAATAGGTATTAATGTTTCTTTAAATGTTTGGGAGAATGCATCTGTGAAGCCATCTGGTCCTGGACTTTTGTTTGTTAGGAGTTTTTTTATAACTGACTTAATTTCACTGCTGGTAATCTATCTGTTCAAATGTTCTGTTTCTTCCTGTTTCAGTTTTGGTAGGTTACATGTTTCTAAGAATTCATCTATTTCTTCTAGGTTGTCCAATTTGTTGGCATATTGTTTTTATAATATTCTCTTATAATTATTTGTATTTCTGTGGTGTTTGTTGTTATTTCCCTTCTCTCATTTGTGTTTTTATTTATTTGAGTCCTTCCTCTTTTTTTCTTGATAATTCTGGCTGAAGGTTGATAAATTTTGTTGATTTTTTTCAAAGATCCAGCTCCTGGTTTCATTGATCTCTTCTATTGTTTTTTTCAGTTTCCATATCATTTATTTCTGCTCTAATACTTATTATTTTCTTCCCTCTGCTGGTTTTAGGTTTCGTTTGTTGTTTTTCTAGCTCCTTTAGGTAGAAGGTTAAGTTGTTTACTTGAGATTTTTCTTGCTTCTTGAGGTAGGCCTGTATTGCTATAAACTTCTCCTTTAGAACCACTTTCACTGCCACTCAAAGATTTTGGACTGTTGCATTTTTATTTTCATTTGTTTCCATGTACTTTTTTTTTAATTTCTTCTTTTATTTCTTGGTTGACCCACTCATTGTTTAGTACCATATTATTTAACCGCCATATAGTTGCGGTCTTTCCAGATTTTTTTCTTATGACTGACTTCTAGTTTCACAGCATTGAGATCAGAAAAGGGGCATGGTATGACTTTGATCTTCCTGAATTTGTTTAGGCTTGGTTTTTGACCTAATATTGATATGCTGATGGCAATGATTCAGTACAGAAAAAAATAACAATAATGGAGATAGAGGGAAGAATTGCTGAAGTTATATCCTTGAGTAAGTGAGAGGAAATGGGATGTACTGTCAAGTAGACAGGTTAACCTCATATAAGACAAGAAACCATTGCTCTAGTATGAGAAGGCAAGAAAAGTATATAAGGGCAGAGAGGTCAGTGGGTGAATATAGCACTGGAACTTATAGAAGTACTCTCCCAATTGCTTTTATTTTTTCTATTTATTGATTATATATTACCTATCAGCGACTGTGCTAGGCCACAGGGACACAAAGACAAATTAGCATGGTCCCAGCCTTGAGGAGATTTCTTATTTGAATGAGAGTAGATGGGGGTGCCTGTAAACTCAGATAGGGAAGACAGGAGGAAGATCAAGTTTGAGATCACTACACATGGGGCACACTGAATCTGTGGTACCTCTCAATTTCCTTCATAATTTTGCACAGAGCTGAATTTAGTTATAATTATATAAGGTCAACATCATTACAACCCACCAACTCCCTCTCTATTACCATTAAAAATAAAAAATAGTGTAGACATATATATGTGTCATTCCTTCCATATTTCTGTTCTGCCCAGTGGGACTCAAAATTTGAGCAATGAATTATTTATTAGTTTAAGAATGTCACTCACTTGCACAGGACAACTTACTCTTCCTAAATAATTATATATATTAGTATAAAAAATATACTGAAGATAGCAGAAAAATGTCCTATTCCTGACATGGTAGAAGCTAATTTATGTTTGTGACATCATAGTATACAGATAATTTGCACATGGGGATGATTCAAATTAGCAGTCGATAGAAGATTGCTAGGTTATGAAATTCCCTTGTATAGTATGGTAATTTACCTCCACATTATTTCATTATTATAGATTCTGAGGTTCTCAATAGCTTCTGGGAAAAAAATGCAGTGATAATATATGGCTCATTCTCTGTTTGCTTTCAGAAATAAAAAATACTAAATCAAAATTAACATGGAAAAGTCTGAACCTAGTAGGCAGTGAAGCACTTAGAGATAATCAATCAGTATAAATATGAACAATAATGTGTTGGCAATGGAATAATACTATTGAACATTACTTTTTTTTTTTTTTTTGCAATAGGTTTTCAGCTACACAGGAAGGATGCTAAGAATTCTTTCCTAATATCCAGTGACACTCTTAGAACACCAAAAATAATGTTTTAGAGAATATCAGTGCTATGCAAATGTAGTCTCTATCCAGATTTGGTAAAACTATTGTATAAGAACTCTGAAATTTCAGGTCTATGAACCAAAGTATAGAAAGAGCTTTTCCCTTTTCCCCAAACTCTCCATAATACCTATCTAATCAGAAAGTCTGTCAAACCCAAATCAAATCTTATAATAAATGCAAAATTAATACCATCTCTAATTCCCCATACGTGACACAGAAAAATATATGAAAAGAAACGGTCACGAACTTGACAAAGGCAACGAACAATCAGCCTTGTCCATCTCACGTGACTGATGTTAGAAAGTTATAATGAAATCCCTCTGCCTTAATTTAAGAATAATAGAAAAGTTGCTATAAAAACCCACTGATCTCTCAAATTCAGGTCTATCAAGTAGATTAGATCTCTAATTATACCTTCCCACCCCATGTTAATTATTTCCCAGTGGTTACTTCAATTCCATAAATATTAATTTTTTTCCTAAACCTAAACCTAAACAATAATTACCATTCAATATAAATTCTATTTTGTTCCAAATACTTTACATATATTGTATCATTTAATCTTTACCAGTTTCCTCCCTAAAAGGTGTTTTCCTTCCAGATAAGGAAATTGAGGCCCAGGTAAATAACTTGCACAAAACTGTGTGTGCAACCAGTAAGTAGCAAATACATAATTTGAACTCAAGTCTGACTGACTCCAGAGCTCCTTCCATTTTATAATTCACTAGTATCTACAACATTCTATTTCAAGTCCATCAGGGAATTAAAAAGAGGAGTTAAAAGTAATTTATGCCATTAGGTATCTTATTACATTCTAGGAAAAAGCAGCTAAATTACAATGCAGAATATAAAATGATATCAGAGAAGTCCAAATAATTGGTTTAGTACAGAGAGCATCACACATCTGATTATAAATTTCAGGAAAGGCTTTGTGGATGAGATAACATTTGACATAGGTTTTAAACAATAACCTATTTTATCAAAAGGTAAAAATTTGGTGATGAGAGGGGTACAGAGGAAGGATGTAAAGTAAGAGGGCTTTCTAAGAGAAGAGAATAATGAAGAAAAAACACAGCAAAAAAGCATATTTAATATACAGTGACTACTTCAGGATGACTAGAGCACTGGGTAAATAGTGGAATGAAGCAAAGGAAGACAAAAAGAGAGGTTGAGTTCATACTAAATGGTCTTAAATACCACGTTGAAGAAATTTTATTTCATTCTAAAGGCATTGGGAAGTTACTGAAAGTTTTTAAGTAGGGAGTAATGTGATTCAAGCTATGATGCAGGAAAATGACTTGCATAAAAATAAATACAATATTTATTACAACATTAAATACAAACTGAAAGGGTAGAGGACTAAGGAAAAAAGGTAAATTTAGAAGTTACTACAATAGTCCTGGCAGCCTGAACTAAGACAATCATAGTAGGGAAAGAGAAGGTAGGACATAATAAAATCTAAATATTTTAGATATTTAAAACACAAAACACAAGAGTTAGCAAAAAGCAAAGGTAAATTAGAATCCAGAGCTGTCTGATTCCAGAATATGTGCTCTTTCCCTTCTACCACACTGCCTCCACCATGTAACATGCCATAGTGCTGGGCACAAAAGTACATGTTCAAAAAATATTTGTTGACTTTTTTTGTGGTTGCTGCTAAGTATTTAAATCTTGTACAGAAGCCATCACTGTACATAATTAATAGTCAATAAATATCTGTTGAGTCAATGAACGTTCAAAGAGGAAAATGAAACTCTTAAGAAAAATTGGCACCTATAGACATAGACATTGAAGGAATGTATCCATTGTGCTGTTTCAATTATAATCATTCTCTTCTGTCATACTGCTAAAACACTCATAATTAACATTTGCTATATTCTGATTATTTGGACACAGTAGTGCATCCAAGCTGGAACAGAAGGGAGAAATATCCATAGAAGTCCCTCTTAGCATGACTGCTCGCTACTAGCACCTACATTCTAGGGCTATTAAGGGCAGGCGCCATAAGGCCATATGCATGAACATGTACATTTGGAGACAGACAGCTATGACATGTTGATAATGATACACTAAATATATGTACATGCACTGAAATAGATGCATTCATCAACATTTTTCCCACCTAAGGAACAATGACATGGAGGTGCAAGGCTAGGAAGAAAACAGTGCAAGATCATTCACAAATGGATCCACATAACCTAGAACATTGACATTAAGGAAAGGTGCACTGGGCTAAATGGTTATCCCAGGAATGCTGACATTAGGAAAATTATTGAAGTATCTGAGCATGCAACACTAAGGTGTGTTTTTTTTTTAAGATTTTATTTATTTGAGAGAGAGAGAGAGATCACAAGTAGGAAGAGAGGCAAGCAGAGGGAAAGGGGGAAGCAGGCTCCCTGCTGCACGGAGAGCCCGATGCGGGGGCTGGGGGCCAATCCCAGGACACTGAGATCATGACCTGAGCCAAAGGCAGAGGCTTTAACCCACTGAGCCACCCAGGCGTCCCGACACTAAGGCGTTTTTAAAATTTATCACTTATGTTGTTACACAAATCATCTTTTTCTTCTGGATTTCCTTGATATATATTAATTTTCTACTTTTAGACTAATTAATTTTCTATTCATTCATTTCACATTTACTGGAGAGCTACTACGTGCCAGATACTATACCAAAATACACTATAAGAAAGAGAGAATCTAAGAGAAGTCTTTGTCCTCCAACAGCTGAAAATCTACATGTAAATAAATCATGATAGTGCAATGAGAAAAGTAGATATATGAATCTCTCAGATGAAAGATATAAGAAAGAAGCTAGAACTATAAGATTTAATGGACCAAAAAAAGTGCATTGTCTGCAAGAATCTTACACAATAGCTGTAGAAGTATCAGGCTAGGAGAGAATCACAGAATTCTAGAATGTTCCAACTTCGAGGAAACTATAATTAACTTCCATTACACGAAAAAACAAACAAAAAGCAGTGCACCTGAGTGGCTTAGTCAGTTGTGTCTGACTCTTGATTTCAGCTCAGTTTATAATCTCAGGGTCCTAGGATCAAGCCCCGCCTCAGGTTCAACTCTAAGCAGGGAGTATGCTTCAGATTCTCTCTTCCTCTCCCTCTGCCCCTCCCCCTGCTTGTGCTCTTGCACTCACTCACACTCTCTCCCTCCCTCTCTCTCTCAAATAAATAAAGCTTTAAAAACAACTACTACTGGCAAAGTAATTACCAACAACTGTGTCAGGCTCAAATAAACCCTGACCTCTGCCTACCAAGAAACCCACAACCCAGTGAAAAAGCTATGACTACTCACTAGTAGGCAGAAGGCATTAAAAGGTATATGAATATACAGAAAAAAAAAAACTGAAAATTTTATTAGTATAGAATGTCACATCACTAGGATGAGATTTAAAAGCATCTTTTGATTAGGATATACTCTTCTGCTATAAACTCTGGAGTATAATTTCATCAACTATACCTCTGAAAAGGCATGTGCCAGCATCACATGACAAAACCATCCACCCTTACCCCCTTCCATTCTCAGACCAATTTTCTGACACCACCCCTTGCCTACGGGTAAAAATAACCACTCCCTCCTTGGTAACTCTATCATGCCCTATATAGATTCTACTCACTAGTACTTGATTCATTAATTTATTCATTCTTTTACTTGATGAACAAGTACTTTTTGAGCACCCATTATGTACAAAACACCATACTACATGCTGAGAATATAAAGCACTCAAAAATAAAGACATAATGCTATTTTCACGGAACTCACATTCTAGAGGGGGATACATAATAATCAAACTTAAAAGTAAATACATAACAAACCTGGTGATATAAATGCTAAGAACAAAAATAAAAAAGGGTAAGAGAGATGGGAGAGATGAAAAGAGAGTACTATACTAGTTATATAGCCAGCAAAACCTCCCTGATATGATAACATTTTATCAGAGACCTGAATGAACTGAAAGATGTACCATGTAAGTATCTTGTGGGGAGAGCATTCCAGGCAATAGAAGTGGAAAGATCCTGAGGTAAAAGCATGCATAGTGTATTTTAAAAATAGTCAGATAAGGGGCACCTGGGTGGCTCAGTGGGTTAAAGCCTCTGCCTTCATCTCAGACTATGATCTCAGGGTCCTGGGATCCAGCTCTGCATTGGGCTATCAGCAGGGACCCTGCTTCCCCCTCTCTCTCTCTGCCTGCCTCTCTGCCTACTTGTGTCTCTCTCTCTCTGTCAAATAAATAAATAAAATCTTTTTAAAAATTTTTAAAAAATAGTCAGATAAGATCAGGTAAAAGATGATGGTGACTTGAATACTATCAGCCCCTATAGCTTTTTAGTGCAGATACCTGAATCCCCATCAGATTGTGAGCTCCTTAACAGCATCATCCAGTCTTAGCTACCTCTGAGTCCTCAGTGCCTAAAACAGAACTGAACAGGTGGACACTCAATATTTGCGTAATTAATGAGTAAGGATCCAATCCTACTCTCCCTTGCTTGATTTACTCCCTTATATTATTGATAGATATGCACTACATCCTTCATGGGGATTTAAGTTTTCCTGAGAGGAAGGACTATGTCAGATGTATCTTTTCCTCTTCTTCCCATCCCACACCTTCCTCTACTTCCAGCCAAGTGCTGTACAAATATAATGCAGGACCAACAGAAATAAAACCATTGAAGGTATATCTGAGTATTGTGCTACCAAAAGTCATCCAAAATAGGGAATAAAGAGCAGAAATCCTAGATCAAAATTCTTAGTGGAAACAAATGGTACAAAAATACTCCCTCTCACCTGTAGCACCTTACAGATGCAACTAGAGTCACACCGTCACAATTAAAGTATTCTTTCAGGATCCAGAGCTGAGTCAGTAGAGTGAGCCCAGAAAGGAAATCCAAGGGTTCTGATGGATAGTGCTTAAAAGCCATAAAAAACTCAGCCATGATTTCAGGTGGAAAAGGATCCAAAAGGTCTATCTGCAGGCAGTAATGAAAACCAAGCATAATTGCCATTTAGTGGTCCAGGGAAATCTGTTTATTCACATCTGGATCTCAGACAGTGGTTGGGAAAACAAAAAGTAAATTTGGGTATACACGTGGTGAAAATTAGGCCACCCAGCCCAGATTCCCAAGAGGGCAAGGGTTCAGGCAAGACCCCAGGCTTAAAGAAATAATAATTCTAAGATTCTAAGCTAGGTAAAACTATGGCACAAAAAACTAGGTATCAAGAAAGAATCCACTTCTGCAGACTATACCAATGGAAATAATGCAAAAAATTCTACAACTTACAGACTAGGGACCATATCAGATAGCAAGGCAGCAACTAGTTGTTACTTGACAGCAACTCTGATACTACACACAGACATTGTACTCTGGTCAAGACTGGCTCACACATAAGGCATATTGGGATGAAACGCAAGGCCCAACAGCAGTATATCTAACTTCTGGGAGCCAGGAAGAGTAAATATATGCATGGCAACTGGTCCACAAGATCAGAGATCCATCAAGCTGGAAAAATCACTGCAGTCCTGCAAACCCAACTATATAAGAGACGTCTATCACTTCCCATCCATCCACAGTCCCTTCTTAGAGAATCTGTACTACTGATAGCCCTTAAAAAGAAATCTTATACCCAAGACTATTACCCTCTTTAACCACAACTGACCAGACCCAACCTGAACCAGTATCATTTCCTTCTAATAATTTAGAATTAAAATATAAGACTGAGTTTATCAGATAATGTCAAGCAGGCCAAAATCAACACTATGACAAAGGAAAGCCACAACAAGCTGGGAACACAGGGAAAACAAACTCAAGATCATATCGGCCCAGGCATACATGGAAGGAAGAAGAGGCTAGCCTGATAATTTTCCAGTTCTGTTTATGCCTAAATATGGATTAAAAATATTTATTAGTGACTGATAATTCTTGGGTAAAATTTCCCTTGAAAAACAGTCTCATTCTTCAGAATTTGGGGCATCTTTAATAACATATAATTCTCATTTGCTATACTGTTATAGTCCTGTGTTAAATATTCAGATTCAATTATAATCATTCTATTCCTAAATGATATTAAGTTATACTTTATATATGATCCAATATCCCAGGATCCACAAATCTCAGTAAGAAGAAAGTATACCCTTCCCTTCAGCAATGAGCATCCAAATTTTACTTATAAAATTGTTTCCATATTTTACGCTGTTTAGATGTATAAAAGGTTAACATTTCATTCCATTTGCAATGCTGATCCAGCAAGAAAGAAATTAATTTGGCATTAGAGTAGTAACATCAATTTCCCATGTATCTGAAGTAATGCATTTACTGGAAAGAGATTAATATCAATTCCATAAATCATTCACATGCTTTTTCCGGAGTTGGAGACGTCTGAATAATGTCATATATGTGAGCTGATATCAATTTGTGCATACTCCATTCATTAATTTATGCCTGGGGTTGCAGAATAGTTGTCAGAAGAAAATATAAAACTTGGAAAAGAATCAGTCTTTCTGTTCTTAATTTTTTGTGACTTGTTTTAGGTAAGATAAGCCAAATGTTGCCTCAAAAGTGATGACATTGATCCATACTAGCAGCCAGTATTTTCAGGAAAAAAAAATTTTTTTTTAAATCAAACATGTGGTCAATTGTCATCCTAGTGGTAACAACCACTTAATACACATATGATAAGACAACATGTAAATGTCAATGTAAAGATTACATTAAGGATCCTCAAAATGCTCAATGAAAAGAGATTTGAGTCTGAACCTCTCCTGTAAACATTAACTCTTCCTTGTTAGTGTTGAATTTCATAATCACAGTCTCAGAGTTGTTTGTGTCAGGGCTCTCCATAGAAATAGAACCAATAAGGGGTGTGTGTGTGTGTAGAAAGAGATTTATTATGAGGAATTGGTTCATACTACCATGAAAAGTAACAAGTCCCCAAGATCTGCAGTTAGCAAATTGGAGTCCCACAGGGCCAGTGGGGTAGTTCCAGGCAAATGCCAGCAGTCTCAAAACTGAGGAAGAGCTGATTTTCAGTTCAGCGGAACACAGGAAAAAAACTGATGTCCCAGCTCAGAGAACTCAGGCAAAGAGAGTTTCTTCTTACTAAGGGGAGGTTCAGTCTTTTTGTTATATTCAGGCTTTCTACTGATTAGATAAGGCAGTCCCACATTAGGGAGGACAACCTACTTTACTCAATCTACCAATTTAAATGTTAATCTTATCTAAAAATACCTTCACAGACACACCCAGAATAATGTTTTACCAAATGTCTGGCATTCCATGGCCCAGTCAAGTTGAAACATAAAATTTTCACAGTACCTTAAAGATCATCTAGCAACTCCCAAAATGCAGGCCCCAGATCCCCTCATAACATGGAATGATAAAAACAAGACACAGATGTGAGCCTGGAGCTCCTAATGCCCAGTAAATATTAGTTATTTTTTTTACCAATTGATAATTATTAACCTAAATGTAAATCTTTCATTACAAGTCATATGTGGCTAACAAAACTACAGAAAAAAGGAAGTATGTGATCCAAAGGAAAGAACCCAGACCTTTGGGTTAGATGAAGATCAAATTCTGGCTCTGTAATTTACTAATTTACCTAAATATGGCCCTCAGCTTCATCACCTGAAATAGTGCCTTTTTCATAACATTCTTAGAATTAGAGATAAGGTATATAATGTTTCTTACATAGTACCTCTCATGTAATAGATGCTCAATAGTTCCCTAACACATCATTATGTGTTCACTTTCAGGACACATAGGAGAATTCCACTTTTTGACCTGCTGAATATAGACATGGCCATATGACATGTTTTCACTATACAATGTGAATGGAAATTATTTGTGACCCTTGAAGGGTTTTTTATTACTTTCAAATCATAGTGAGAAATTTCTCTCTTGCCACAAATTCACAAAACCAAAAGTCCTTATATTTTACGGTATAGTAACTTACAGAATATTTCCCTATCTATCATTTGTGTGTAATAGCAATATTGTCCACTAGGCAGGACAGGCTTCATTACTCCATTTTAGTGATTATATCACACACTCAGAGAAGTTAAGTGAGTCGCCCAAGGCCACATACATATTAAGTGCCAGGTCTTCTGATTTCCAGGCAATACCAATCTGTGAATGGGGGAAAAAAATCACACTGACCGTAAACTGTCTTGTAAAATAATTTATTGACATGTTGATTTGTTTTGGTGTTTTGTATAGGATACCCCACATTCTATTTTCCCCACACTAGGTATAACTCCCTACTACACACACACACACACACACACACACACACACAAGCACCCAATATGTATTATTGTCCAGGCTCTTTCAGATCTCTTGCATCAGGGGAGGTTCATGTGACAAAAAAAAGACAAAGTAGCCTCTAACATTTTTCTTCCTCACATTAGCCATGATTATGCTAGTAGAAAAGGGGACTTCCATTGGAAACAGAAAAGGAGAGGAAATAGTCCCACAATTTGATAAAGTGATAGAAACCAAGGATTTGACTGGTGGAAGGAAAATGTGCTCCCTGGCAGTCCTCAGCAGGGGATGGTTGTGCAGGGCACCCAGGGAAAAAAGAATTCTGGGTACCAGGGCTCAGATCTAAGCAAATGCCTCCATAAAGACCTCCCTTTCCAGGTTGCAGTAAAACATTCTACCTTCAAGGAGCTACATGGGCTTGGATGATAAGGATGTTTGTGTGCAGACATTTCAAAATCAGGACTCACTTTATTGCCTAAATATCACATAAGCCTCTTGGCATTTTACGTAATGGTAGTGAAAAAGACAGAACCTCACTGAAGATTGGAAATTACATTTCCCAAAATCCCAATGAGATGGAGAACAAGAATCAAATTACATTGATTTAAATAAACTAAAATAATTTGGCATTTCTTGCTAAGCATACAAACTAGGATTCACACCTCAACATACAAACAGTCCAAAATCCTTCTGAAAACATATACGTTTTTCTTTTTTAAGAGAACAAACTGCGGGTTACTAGAAGGGAGGTGGATGGGAGGATGGGTTAAATGGGTGGTGGGTATTAAGGAGGGCACTTATTATACTGAGTACTGGGTGTTATATGTAAGTGATGAATCACTAAATTCTACTCCTGAAACCAACGGTACACTATATGTTAACTAACTTGAATTTAAATAAAAACTTGGTCCTGAGCTGTGGGAGGGAGACGACCATTTTGAGAAAATGAAAATAATACCAGTTCAGCAAAGTTTGGCAATGAGGAATAATGAATCTCAAAAGCTAACACATGATGTTTTCCTTGCTATAACCAGAGAGTGATTTTGATAGTGAGTTATCATCACTATTATTTTATATTGATTTCTCTGGGCTCAAATGTATATAGAAAGTAATAATAATTTCACACAGTAATCTCCAGGACCATAGAAAATAAAGCATGTGCTAGACTGAATAAAATTAAATCAGGGATGGAATGTGACCAAGAAGCAGAAGTTTTTGATTCTGAATTCAATGATGGGCCCAATAATAAAAAGGTTTAATAAGTAAACAAACAAACAAACAAATACTTGGTAGGAAAAGGAAAAGAAAACATGTACTTAATTGTCAATTTCAAACCTATGACATTTTCCTGACCATTCCTAAAGGACTAAGTTCTCCAAATCCATAAAAGTCACTCTTTCTCCACTGATTGCTAGATATTCCAATTATCTACCTCCATCAATGAGGAACAATATATGACATGAATACATGCAATTAGCCTTCTCAGATTAGATATTCAAACCCCAAAGAGGGAGTGAATTAAAGCTCCCCAAAGTGGTAGCAGTTACATTCCCATCTACTCCATTTAAAGGGTCTCAACTTGCTGTCCTATGAGCTAACATAGAACATCACACTGGTTATTTGCTTGTACTCCAACTTGGAGATGCTCAGGTTGTCACGAATAAGACAGCAAATAAATAGATCAATGTTGAATAACGAGGAACTAAGGTAGATGAGCACAGGCTTAGAGTTCAGCTAGGCCTGAAATGAACTCCAGATTCTGCCACTTACTAACTGTGTGCAATTAAGCACATCACTTTAACTTCTCTGAAACTCAATTTCCTTTTCCAAAAGATATGAATAAAATGTTTGCCCTCCTTTTTGTCCAGAATTTATGAGAGACCATAATATTTGTGAAAACACTTTGTTTACTACAAAATACTATATAAATCTTAGGAATTACTAGTTTTTATGCTTGCTCTTGCTGTTGTGGTTATTTTCCATCAGACCCTAAGGTCTACCAGGAGTAACACATAGTAAACTTTTACAAATGAGTCCATGTTATCCAGTGTATTCTGTGAAGGAACAGGTACCAGGAAGCTTCTTTATTTATTTACTTATTTAGATATCGTACATTTAAGGAAAATGCATTGGGTGTCTATCATTGCCAGGCATTGTTTTAAGCATTCAACATTTAACTATATCCCCATCAACCTCTCATAGTGACCATTAGAAGTACTTCTTTTGGCCATCTGTATGACTTCTCTGGAAAACTGTCTATTCAGGTGCTCTGCCAATTTTTTAACCAGATTGGGGTTTTGGTGTTAAATTCTTTATATATTTTGGATATTAACTCCCTATCAAACTTTTCATTTGCAAATATCTTCCCTTGTTCAGTAGGTTGTCTTTTTGGTTTTTTAATGGCTTCGCTGTGAAAGAAGCTTTTTATTTTGATTTCAGTACCAGTAGTTTATTTTTTATTTTCTTTAACTTGTCTGAGGAGACATATCTAGAAAAATATTGCTACAATGAATGTCAAAGAAATTACTGCCAATGTTCTCTTCTAGAATGTTTATGGTTTCAGGCCTCACAGTCTGGTCTTTCATCTGTTTTGAGTTTATTTTTATATATGGTGTATGAAAGTGGTCCAGTTTTCCCAGGACAGTTTTTTAAAAAAGACTTTTTCCCATCACATACTCTTGCCTCCTTTGTCATAGATTAATGGACCATGTAAGTGTGGGTATATTTCTGGGCTCTCTATTTTGTTCCTTTGGTCTCTTATCTATTTTTGTGCCAGTACCATACAGTTTTGATTACTATAGCTTTGTAGTATATCTTAAAATCTAGGCTTTTGATACCTCTAGCTTTGTTTTTCTTTCTCAAGACTGCTTTGGCTATTTGGGGTCTTAGGCGGTTCCATACAAATTTTAGGATTATTTGGTTTAATTCTGTGAAAAAAGTTATTGGTATATTGCTAGGGGTTACACTGATCCTGTAGATTGCTTTAGGTAGCCTGGACCCTTTAACAATATTAATTCTTACAATAATGAATGTGGTATATCTTTACACTTGTTTGTATCATCTTCAATCTCTTTTATCAGCATCCTACACTTTTCACAGTATAGGTATTTGACCTCCTTGATTAACTTTATTTCTAGGTATTTCATCCTTTTTGGTAAATTAAAAATGGGATTGTTTGTTTCTTTTTCTGTTACTTTGTTATTACAGTTTAGAAATGCAATAGATTTCTGTATATTAATTTTGTATCCTATAACTATACAGAAAGTATTTATTAACTCCAGTAGTTTTTTGGTGCAGCCATTAGGCTTTTCTATATATAGTATCATGTAACCTGCAAATAATGAAAGTTTTTCTTCTTCCTTACCAATTTGTATGCCTTTTGATTTCTGTTTCTTGTCTGACTGCTGTAGGCAGGACATCCTATAGTATGTTGACCGAAAGTCATAAAAGTGAACATCCTTATTGTGTTCCCTATCTTAGAGGAAGAGCTTCCAGGTTTTCACTACTGAGTATTATGTTAGCGGTGAATTTTTCATATATGGCCTTTGTAGAGTTATATTCGTTCTAAAACCACTTTAGCAAGAAGATTTATCATAAATGGATATTGCACTTCGTCAAATGCCTTTTCTACATCTTCTGAGATGAACACATTGTTTTTATCCTTCCTCTTGTTAATGTTGGTGTATCACATTGGTTGATTTAAGCTTATTGAACCATCTTTGCATCCCTCGAATAAATCCAACTTAATTTTGGTGAATGATCTCATTACTATACTATTTATCTCGGTTTTCTAATATTTTCCTGAGGATTTTTGCATCTATGTTCATCAGAGATATTGACCTATAGTTTTTTAATTTTTGTAAGCTCTCTGTCTGGTTTTAATATTAGGGTAATGATTGTCTTGTAGAATGAATTTGGAAGTTTTCCTTCCTATTCTATTTTATGGAATAAATTGGGCAGAATAGTTATTAACTCTTAAATATTCAGTAGAATTCACCTGTTAAGCCAAATGGTCCTGAATTTTGTTCACTGGAAGTATTTTGATTACCAATTCAATTTCATTATGAGTGATAAGTCTGTTTAAATTTTCTATTTCTTCTAGATTCAGTTTCAAAGATTGTATATTTCTAGGAATTTATCTGTACAATTTTTTGGCATATAATTTTTTATAATATCTCTTATAATTCCTTAAATTCCAGTTTGGATCAGTTGTTATTTCTCTTCATTCTGATTTTGAGTCCTCTTTTTTTTATGATTCTGGCTAAAGATTTATCATTTTAGTTTATCCTTTCAAAGAAGCAGCTCTTGGTTTCACTGATGTTTTATTTTATTTTTTAAGTTTCTACTTATTTCCACTCTAATCTTCATTATTTACTTCTTTCCACTGAATAGCAGCTTTGTTTGTTCTTTAGTTACATTAGGGATAAGGTTATAATGTTTGAGATTTTTCTAAGATAGGTCTCTATCACTACAAACTGCTTTTGCTTCACTCCAAAGATATGGGACTGCTGTTTTCATACTCATTTGTCTCCATGTATGTTTTTTATTTCCTTTGATTTCTTAGTTGATCCACTGGTTCTTTAGTAGTATTCATTTATCTTTCATGTGTTTGTGTTTTTTTCTACTTTATTTCTTATAACTATTTTCTAGTTTCACACAACTGTCATCAGAAAAGAAGCCTGATATAACTTCAATCTTAAATTTATTGAGACTTGTTTTGTGCCTCAATGTGATCTACCCTGGAGAATGTTTCATAAAAGGTATTCAAATTGGCAATGAAGAAGTCAAACTCTCTTCACAGAGGACATGATACTTTATATGGAAAACCCAAAAGACTCCACCCCCAAATTACTAGAACTCATACAGCAATTCAGTAATGTGGCAGGATACAAAATCAATGCACAATAACCAGTTGCTTTCCTATACACTAACAATAAAACTGTGGAAAGAGAAATTAGGGAATCTATTCCATTTAAGATAGCACCAAAAACCATAAGACACCTGGAAATAAACCTAACCAAAGAGGTGAAGGATCTGTACTCGAAGAACTACAGAATGCTCAGGAAAGAAATTGAAGAAGACACAAAAAGGTGGAAAAGCATTCCATGTTCCTGGATCGGAAGAATAAACATTGTTAAAATGTCTATACTGCCTAGAGCACTCAATACTTTCAATGACATCCCAAT
>CM053606.1:33336833-33354396 GCA_028646535.1 Procyon lotor
TGATCACCAAGACAGCATGGTACTGGCACAAAAACAGACACATAGACCAGTGGAACAGAATAGAGAGCCCAGATATGGACCTGCAACTCTATGGTCAAATAATCTTTGACAAAACAGGAAAAAATATCCAGTGGAAAAAAGACAGTTTCTTCAATAAATGGTGCTAGGAAAATTGGACAACTATATGTAGAAGAATGAAACTTGACCATTCTCTTACACCATACACGAAGATAAACTCAAAAGGGATAAAAGACCTCAACGTGAGGCAGGAGTCTATCAAAATCCTAGAGGAGAACATAGGCAGTAACCTCTTCGACATCAGCCACAGAAACTTCTTTCAGGACATGTCTCCAAGGCAAAGGAAACAAAAGCGAAAATGAACTTTTGGGACTTCATCAAGATAAAAAGCTTCTGCACAGCAAAGGAAACAGTCAAAAAAACAAACAGGCAACTCACAGAACGGAAGAAGATATTCACAAATGACACTACAGACAAAGGTCTGATATCCAAGATCTATAAAGAACTCCTCAAACTCAACACTCACAAAACCGATAATCACATCAAAAATGGGCAGAAGACATGAACAGACACTTCTCCAAAGCAGACATTCAAATGGCTAACAGACACATGAAAAAATGTTCATCATCTTTAGCCATCAGGGAGATTCAAATCAAAACCACACAAAGATACTACTTTACACCAATTAGAATGGCCAAAATCAACAGGACAGGAAATAACAAATGTCGGAGAGGGTGTGGAGAAAGGGGAACCCTCGTACACTGTTGGTGAGATTGCAAGCTGGTGCAGCCACTTTGGAAAACAGTGTGGAGGTTCCTCAAGAAATTAAAAATAGAGCTACCCTATGACCCTGTCATCAGGGTATTTAGCCCAAAGAAGCAGATGCATTACAAAGAAGGGCCACATGTACCCCAATGTTCATAGCAGCAATGGCCACAATTGCCAAACTATGGAAAGAACCAAGATGCCCTTCAACAGATGAATGGATAAAGAAGATACGGTACATACATACAATGGAATATTATGCCTCCATTAGAAAGGACAAATATCCAACTTTTGTATCAACATGTATGAGACTGGAAGAGATTATGTGGAGTGAAATAAGTCAAGCAGAGAGAGCCAAATACCTTATGGTTTACTTATGTGCTGAGCATAAAGAAAAACATGGAGGTGATTGTGAGAGGAAAGGGAAGGGGGAATGGGAGGAAATCAGAGGGGGAGATAAACCATGAGAGACTGTGACTCTGAGCAACAAACTGAGGGTTTTGGAGGGGAGTGGGTGGGGGGTTGGGCGAGCCTGGTGGTGGGTATTGGGGAGGGCACATATTGCATGGAGCACTGGGTGTGGTGCATGAACAATAAATCTTGTAACACTGAAAAAATAAACATATTTGGGGAAAAAAAAGAATATGTATTCTGCTGTTTTTTAGATGGAATGTTCTGTATATATATATATATTTTAAGTCTATCTAGTCTAATATATCATTCAAAGCCACTATTACTTACACATTTTCTGTCTGGATAATCTATCCATTGATGTAAGTGGGGTATTATAGTCCCCTACTATTAAACCAATAAGAAGAGACACTACATTTGATCTTAGCCAAAAGGCAGAGAAGTGATTTTGACAGACAGTAGCTACACTTATGGTGAGCATACCATAATGTATAAATCTGTGGAATCATGTCCTACACCTGAAATTAATGTAACATTGTGTGTCAACTACACTCAAATAAAATAAATAAAAATTTGTTTCAAAACTCCCCTATTACTGTATTACTATCAATTTTCCCTTCATGTCTGTAATATTTACTTTGTGCATTTAGGTGCTCCTACATTGGATGCATAGATACTGACATTTGTTGGATTAATCTTTTTATCTTTATATAATCTTCTTTGTATCTTGCTTTATTTAAAACAGTCTTTGTTTTAAAGTCCATTTCGTCTGGGGGTTCCTGAGTGGCTCAGTCAGTTAAGCATCTGCCTTCAGCTCAGGTCATGATTTAGGGTCCTGAAATAGACCCCTGCATCAGGCTCTGCTCAGCAGGAAGTTTGCTTCTCCCTTTTCTTCTGCCTTTCCCCCATCTTGTGCTCTCAATCTCTCTCTCAAATAAACAAAATCTTTATAAATTAATTAATTAATTAATTAATTAACAAATAAATAATAAAGTCTACTTTGATATAAATATTGCTATCCTGGCTTTCTTCCCCCATGCTTCCATTTTCATGGAATATCTTTTTCCATCCATTCACTTTTAGTCTGTGCGTGTTTGTAGGTCTGAAATGAGTCTCCTGAAGGAAACATGTATATGGGTCTTATTTTTTCATCCATTTCATCATCCTATGTGTTTTGATTGGGGGAATTTAATGCACTTACATTTAAAGTAATTATTGAAAAAAATTTTAAAGTAATTATTGATAGTTACATAAATACTACAATTTTGTTGTTTTCTGATGATTTTTGTAGTTCTCCTTTGTTTCCTCTTCTCTTGGTCTCTTCTCTTGTAGTTTGATGGCTTTCTTTAGTGTTATGCTTTGGGTCTTTTATTTTTTGTGTATATATATATCTATTAATGGGTTTTTTAGTTGAACAACAGGGTTGATACATAATATCTTATTGAACAGCAGTCTATATTAGATTGATGGTCACTTAAGTTTGAACAGTTTAAAAGCACTAAATCTTTAAATCCTGTTCACATTTTATGTATGTAATGTCATATTTTACATCTTTTTATTTTATGTATCCCTTAACTACTTTTGGTAGATATAATTGATTTTACTACTTTTGTGTTTTAACCTCCATGTGACTCTATAACTGATCAATCCACTACCACTGCTATATGTTTACTTTTACCAGTGAAAATTTTTCTTCAATAACTTTCTTACTTCTAGTTATGGTCTTTTCTTTCTACTTAAAGAATTACCTTTAACATTTCTTGTGAGGCTAGTTTAGCAGTGATAAGCTCGTTTAATTTTTCCTAGGAAACATTTTATCTCTCCTTCAATCCTGAATGATAATCTCGCAGGGTACTATATTCTGGGTTGTAGGTATTTTCCTTTCAGCACTTTGAACATATCACACCACTACCTTCTGGCCTGCAAAGTTTCTGCTGAAAAATAATCTGATACCTTATGAGGTTTCCTTGATACATAACTGTTTGCTTTTTCCTTTTTTTTTTCTTTTTTTTTTTATGTTAGAAAATTAACTTCTTTTTTCAGTGTTCTAAGATTCATTGCTCATGCACCACCTGTTTGCTTTTCTATTGCTGCTTTTAAGATTCTTTATCTTTAGTTTTTGCCATTTTAATTATTATGTGTCTTAGTGTGGGCCTCCTTGAGTTCATCTTGTTTGGGGTTCTCTGTGTGCCCTACTCCTGGATATCTGGTTTCTTAGCCAGATTAGAAAAGTTCTCAGCTATTATTTCTTCAAATAAGTTTTCTGCCTCCTACTCTCTCTCTTCTCCTTCTGGGATCCTTATAATGTGAATGTTATTATGCTTGATAATGTTGCAGAGGTCCTTTAAGTTATTCTCATTTTGTATTATTTTTTTCTTTTTGACATTGAGCTTGGATGTTTTCCATTACCCTACCTTCCTGATCACTAATCTGTTCTTCTGCATCCTTCAATATGCTATTGATTCCCTCTAGTGTATTTCTCATTTCAGTAATTGTATTCTTGTGCTCTGAGTATATATTTTTTTCTATTCTTTAGTTGAAGTTCCGATTTTATCCACTCTTCTCTCAAGACCAGTAAGTAGCTTTTTGACCATTACTTTGAACTTTTTATCAGGCTTTGCTTATCTATCCCTTGGTTAGCTCTTTTTCTGTGCTTCAGCCTTATTCTTTCATTTGGGACATATTATTTTGTCTCCTAGTTTTGTCTAATTCTCCATGTTTATTTCTATGCATTAGGTAGGTCAGATACATCTCCTGGTTTTGAAAGAAATCACCTATAAAAGATGTACTGTGGTACCCTGTAGCACAATGACCCCTGGTCACCAGAACTAGGCTCTACAAGGGCATCCCCTGTATGCACTGCATGTTCTCCCCCATTTTAGCTAAGCAATAATTGCTGTGGGCTCTGTGGTGAGTGGGGCCAGCAGTCAGACTGACTTTTCTGCAATTAGCCACTGAGACAACTGTAGGCACACTGAAGGGAGGGGTGTGCTCCCTGCATAGCCAGCTAAGAGGCCCAGCTGCCAAAAACTGTGGGGAAGCTCTTTTATAGAGTTATTTTCTCCACTCTCTGAAACAGGAGTCACTTTGGAGGGACACCGATTCCAACCAAGTTGCCTGCCAAGTGTGACAGAGCAGAAGTCACCTTGGAGGCCACCTACAAAGGCGAGACTGGACAGCTGGGTAGGGCCAATCTAAAGGAGAATACATGTGAACCACATGGTGCTGTCAAGGTATATGGAGTATGTTAGAACTGGCTCCCACAAGTGTAAGGCTATCCAAGCTGGCATAGTGCAAGAAAAATAATGCCCACCAGCACTTTTGTTCCCAGAAAAACCTCCTACAAACCCGAGCCCCTCCAGCATATGTCCTAAAATTAGTCAATAAATCTCCTTAATATATACCCCAGGCACTTTCCAAACTGCTGCTTCTGTGCTATGTCTCAGTTCAAGTCATTTAGCATTCTGGCTCTTTAAGCACAGAGTCTTGGTTTCCTATAGTCCTCTAGCTCTCCTAGAGTTAAGCCCAACTGATTTTTAAGCCCCTGGGAGTAAGTCCCACTGATTTTCAAAGTTAGACCTTAAAGGAACTCATCTTTCCAGTGCAGGTCCCCAGGGCCAGGTATGCCCAGTGTTCCTGCATGCTTGTGATGTCCTTCTTGTTTGTAGTTAGTTGCACCAGGGACTTGGTTCCCAACATCATCTCTGTCCCTCCTATCCTTTTCAACACGACCTTCTCTATACACCTACCTGTGAAAGATCTGTTCTGTCAGTCTCAAGTCATTTTCAGCATTAGTTTCAGTACATGTAGTTGTTGCCTCAGTGTATCCATGGAACAGGAGAGCTCAGGATCCACCTTTTCTGCCATCTTCGCTGCACTTTATCAAGTCATGGAAAGCTTTAAATTCTATGTTAAAAGACTTGGGCTTCACTTCATAGATAATGAACATCCCTTGAAGATTCTTATCTATTTTCTATTGCTATTCTTATCTACTCTTAATAAGCTAATGCTATTTTTTTTTTTTGGTCTGCTCCTATTGATTTTGATTCCATGCTACTCCGGAGATTTTTTGGCTTCTCTTATTTGCTCTTCTACTAAGTGATCACTGTGATCACTTAGTAGAATTGGATTACCACCCAACCTTTTAGAGGCTCCCACTGAGGCTCAGATAGAATATAGTGGGCACTCAATACGCTGTTTTCAAAACACTGAGTAAATGAATGAGTGATTATAAATGACTCTATGATGAAACATGAGAGACTGTGGACTCTGAGAAACAAACTGAGGGTTTTGAAGGGGTGGGGGTTGGGTGGGCCTGGTGGTGGGTATTGAGGAGGGCTTGTATTGCATGGAACACTGGGTGTAGTGCATGAAGAGTGAATCTTGGAACACTGAAAAAATAAAATAAAATTTAAAAACAAACAAAAAAAATGACTCTATGTTCTTTATTGATAAAGAACAGTCATTTTCTTTTGTTTTTCAAGTGTTGTTTTTCCAGAATGTTTTACAATCACTATAATCACTAGGTCCTCTTAAGACCTTATTTTTGAAGCTTACATGAATATTCTGCATCACATGCTATAAAATCATGGGTCTTATTTCCCTTTAATGAAAACAGAGAAAGGAGCAGGAAGAGGGGGATGGGGAGAAGGAAAAGGAGGAAAAGAAGAGAGTTAATATTGTTGACATTTATGGAGTGTCTACCATGTGTAAGGCATTTGATTCATTGCCTTAAGTGATCTTCACAACCACTCTATGAGATAGTTTATTATTCTACATATTTTAAAATGAAAAACAATTTCAGAAAGGCTAAGTATGATGGTTAATTTTATGTATCAACGTTGCTGGGCCATGGCGCTTAGATATGTGACCAAACATTATTCTGGATACTCCCATGAGAGTGTTTTATGATGAAATTAACATTTAAATCAGTGGAAGTGGATTTTGTGTGTAGCAGATTGTCCTTCATAATGTGAGTGGGCTTCATCCAATCAAGTGAAAGCCTGAATAGAATGAAAGACCGACCTATCCCAAGCAAGAGGAATTTCTGCCAAAGGACAGTCTTCCAACTTGAACTGCAGCATCAGTTCTCTAGATATTTCCACTTGACAATGTTCAAACTTAAACTGCAGTACAGGTTCTCCCCTGGGTCTCCAGCCTCTGACTCTACCTGTAGATTTTGGACTTGCCAGCCTCCATAATTTCATAAGCCAATTCCTTAAAATAAATTTCTTTATTACATAAATATAGATAGATACATACATACATACATACTTTCTGTTTCTCTGGAGAACACTTAGTATAACACTAAGTAACTCAAACCCAGGGAGTGAATAGTAAAATCAGAACTCACAACCAGATCTGTCTGTTTCCAAACCTAAGATTCCACTAGCTAAATGATTTCCCATAAAATATCTTTAAGCATTAAAATATTAAAAATGAAGCCTACATTTATGTACATTTTTAAGCTATTTTAACATCTCTTTCTGTAAATGTGTAAGTAATAAAGCTATTTCCTTCTTTTGTTGGCATATTCGTCAGAAGTAATTGTGAAACTTGATAAAAGATAAAAACCTTTTGTAATTTAATTTTAACATACAGGAAAATTTTTTAAAAACACACAAAACATATTGGGAAGAAATTAACCAGTACATATGGATATGAGCATTTGCTTCTAAATGTTGCAATAAAATCTGCCCTATATTTCTTTGAACACATTTGTTTTAAACAAGAATGTTCTACTATATTTAAGGGACACTTAAAATACAAATGTTCTGTGACTGATGTGTAAATTATGAATAGAGTGACAACTGAAGACTAAGACAAGGCACGATTTAATACATCCATTCTTGGCTCCTTTAGGATATCCTATATAAATAAGAGTTAATGATAAAGTAAAGAACCATATTAGGTTTCCAATTATCTCACTTATACTAACTACCCCTGTAGAGACAAGGACAGAGGTAGGAGAACAGAAGACTACAGAAAAATGTCTCATTCATCCAAAAGAAAATGAAGATTTTTAGTTGAGTAGAAACTTACCAAACATTTTATACCTACTTTTTTATTTTTAAGGAATTGCCATTTATTCATTCACTCATGGATGTTTTAAGTGCCTACTAAAAGCTCGTCATTGTAAGACAAGGAAAGAAATCACTGTTCCTGCCCTCAAAGAGCCTATGTTTGCAGATAACAATAAAAATCTATGTTCCATAAAAGAAATCAAAAAATTGTAACTGGAAATTAGAAGCAAACATCATACAAAGATGGAGGATTATAAAAACTACATGGAAAAAGTAACTTCAAAGGCAGGCCTTAAGGATGATCTGTTTTCAATAAAAGTGTGAAAAAATACTCCCAAGGAGAATATCACTATAAAGTAAAAATAATAATAATTTAATATGGGGTAACAGGATAAAAATAAAAATGTATACATGAGAAGGAAAAATATACAGGTAGGGCATGCATTCACAACAAGAGTGGTATCTAGGGAACAAAGGAAATTTTAGGTATTAAATGATTTGTGGCTCTTTGAAACCCAATAGTACATAAGCAGATACACACTGTACGTGTAGAATTAAAATTTTATCGAGATGGGGGGATTAGAAAAATAAAATGTCTAAAAAGGTTACTTAGCAAAGTGATAGTGGAAAAAAAAGAAAATCTGAAGAAGAATAATAGGGTTTAATGAGTGATTAATGATAATTGGGATGGCTAAGAAAAGTCAAAGGAGCTCTTCTGTTTTGAACTTAGAACATGATAAGTTTGGTTTGGGGAACGACCAGTTTAAAAAAATCAATGAAACAACTTATAGACACATAATCAGGTAGATTAAAAAATGGGATTGGTGCTTTGAAAAGAGTTCAAGACATGGTATTTTCCAAGGCAATGCTCTTCAAAATTTGCTTTGCTGGTCTTCAAACTGCTTAGTATAGATTACCCATAAAACAAGTACAGTATGATTTTTTAGAGCAATTTCACATCCAAATTCATGACTGGTGTGCTATCTAGTTTACAGAGTATAAATCAACTTGGATGTTGACAAATTCATTAAGTGAACTGCAAGTGGCATGAGCTTCATATGAGTCACACATAGCAGGACTGTAGATAGAGCCATGATATTGGAAATTTAAAAAAAAATTTCTTGAGCACACATAGTTTTGAGAAGCACTGTACCACAACATTACTTATGTGCTCATAATCATATAAAGATTATGACTTAATAACAGTATATTCCACAGCTTTTAAGACTGAAGGGAAACTTGTAAAGTGGCTAACAAAGAGTAATTATCAAGAAATTAAGCACTCTAAATTTTGTTAAATTTTTACTGTATGTACATAAAGTACATTTTATTGGAAGAGAATACATAGTTTTCATTACATTCTCAAAAATGCCTATGACCTAGGAAAGGCCAATAATCACTCTAGTACAAATTACTACTATTATTTCTGTACCTCCAGGATCTGCCACATAATACATTCATCCTTTTGACAAACAGTTATTGAATGCTTACTATATGTCAGGCTCTGGTGATAGAGCAAATAGACAAAGTAAGTATTCTTATTGTAGGGGAGACAAATAAATAAACAAGTAAATGAACAAGCAGAGAATAAAAGCAGGATGATATGACAAAGTGACTGGGTGGCTACTTTAGACTGGCTATTCAGAGAAGGCCTCTCCGAGGAAGCAATATGTAAGATGAGATCTGAATGCCAGGAGGCAAAGATGTTGGTGGAGGGGTTGGAGAATCAATATTTCAGGAGGAAGAAATGTCTGGACCAAATAGCCCAAAGCAGAAACAAATCTGGCCTGCTCTATAAACAGGCAGAAAGTCACTGTGGCTAAAGCATTATTAGGAAGAACAGAAACAGGATATGATGGTCAGAAAAGTAGTCAAGGTCCAGATCATGTACCACTTGGCAGCTGGGATAAGGAGTCTAGTTTTATTCTAATTCTGATGGGAAGACAATGGAATATTTTAAAGAAGACAGGAATATGCTCAGATATGAGTTTTAAAAGGATCACTCTAGATGCTGTGTTAAGAATAATGAGAGTTAAGATAATGGGAGTGGGGATCATGTATGGAAGGAAATAAGAGGAATGTAGTTCTGAAAGATGTTGTTGGTTTGAATGAGGAGGGCATATACAAAGAAATTAATGGATTCATAATATTTAATGAGCATAATAATTCTCAGTGGATGGATCGATGATGAATTATTACATATAATACTCAAGACTTATAAAAATTATTTTAACAAAGGAAATCTGAACCTTGGAGAATGCCTTAAGGGTCACATGTGGATGAAAACAAGACTGGTCAGTCAGGGAGGCAGGTGAATAAGGACAATAGAGTCAACGCTGCCAGGAAAAAAGTGTCAAAAAAAAAAGGGTGATAGTTAGAAATGTCATATGCTACAGAAGAATCAAGAGCTAAGAGAATACCACCAAAATACATGACTAATGTCTCTGGCAACCTTTCAGAGAAGTATCTTGCTGAAACACTGCGGATAAAAACAATACTGAAAGGATAAACATGTAATAGGTGTACAGAGACATTTCTATTTTTACTGGAAGTTGCTCTAAAATCATCTTGTACATCATTTAATCTCACCAATAGATAAAGGACAGATCTATTAATGGTTATATGCTTCAATTTTATTGTTTACTTTTATATTTTCTGCCTCCTCCCTTCTGTCAGTTTGTCATCTTTGATTTCTCACTAAAGAGAATTCCTATCCCATCAGGATCCACCCTACCTACAAATTTCCTGAGCTAAAAACCCATTATTATCAAGATAGTTAAAACTGTCTAAATAAGAAGAAATAAATGCTATGTACCACCTCTGAGAAGTAAGGTGCATGAATTTTAATGCTTGTATTTTACAACAACTATACTGGCTATTCAAAAGTTTCCCATCATCTGAACCCAAGTTCTCAGTATAATCTCAAAAAAATATTACTGGATAAGTGATTGTTTTCTATGAAACTTTATAGCCATGCTAAATTCCTCAACTTCGCATTTTATAATTTGAGGTCAATAATCATGAAAATATAATAAATCCATGTATAACTAATTTCACTGGATCATTTCTACTCATTCTCACACTAATTCTTCTTTCAACAAATATTTTTTAGCAACTATCATGTATCAGTCATTACTCTAGGCACAAAGGAATGAAAGAAAAATTCTACCTTCAAAGAGTTTATATTATAATGGGATGACAGAAAAAAAACAAAAATAAAAAAATAAAATTAATATTATTTTAATATTAGATAATGGTAAGTGCTAAGAAGAAAAAATAAAGCAGAGAGGGGAGTAGGAAATGTCAGGGAATAAGAGTTGAAATTTTACACAGGGTCACAGAGACATCTGGGTAAAAAACTGAAATGGGGAAAGAAAAAATGCTTTCTGAAAGAACATTCCAGGTAGTGTATTAAAGTGCAATTCCTACATTACCTCCTCAAAAATGTCTTCCTCAATGATCTCCAAACCTCACCCCACACCATCCCACAACATCTTTATACATAAAAATGAATCAATTCTCTTTCTGGTCTTCCTTCATATTTCAGTACTGACCAATATCTGCTAGGCTTTTGGTAATACCAATCCATACAACAATTCTATAAGATAAATATTGTCATCCCTGTTTTAATGATGTACTCAGGCTCTGCTCAAAGTACAGCAGTAGTGAATGGAAAAGCTAAGGTTTAAAGCCTTTTATTCTAAAGAACTATCTCTCAGACTACAATGCTTCCTGTCTCTTATTTTCCATAGTAGGAAAGAAAAGCAGAAAGGGAAATTTTTACTTATTCAGAAACCTCAGAATTGTCTGAAAGAAAAAGGATTCGAAAATAAATAATAATTTCTCAAAATAAAATGCAAACTCAAAGAGTAAAGTAAAATCACAAGTGTACATTTTCTTTTATTTCCTTAAGATTTTACTTCTTTTTTCCCCAAATATGTTTATTTTTTCAGTGTTACAAGATTAATTGTTCATGAACCACACCCACTGCTCCATGCAATATATGCCCTTCTCAATACCCACCACCAGGCTTGCACAACACCCCCCCACTCCCCTCCAAAACCCTCAGTTTGTTGCTCAGAGTGCACAGTCGCTCATGGTTCATCTCCCCTTCCAATTTCCCCCCATTCACCCTTCCCTTCCTTCTCACAATGCGTTCCATGTTTTTCCTTATGCTCCACACATAAGTGAGACCATAAGATAATTAACTCTCCACTTGATGAACTTTACTCCGCATAATCTCTTCCATTCCCAGCCATGTTGATACAAAAGTTGGGTATTCATCATTTCTGATGGAGGCATAATATTCCATTCTATATATGGACTATATCTTCTTTATCCATTCATCTATTGGAAGGGCATTTTGGTTCTTTCCACAGTGATTGTGGCCATTGCTGCTATGAACATTGGGATACATGTGGCCCTTCACTGTACTGCATCTGCTTCTTTGGGGTAAATACCCAGTACTGCGATGGCAGAGTCATAGGGTATCTCTATTTTAAAATTCATGAGGAATCTCCACACTGTTTTCCAAAGAGGCTGCACCAGCTTGCTATCCCACCAACAGTGAAAGAGGGTTCCCCTTTCTCCACACCCTCTCCAACATTTGTTGTTTCCTGTCCTGTCGTTTTTGGCCATTCTAACTGGTGTAAACTGCTTTCTCAGTGTGGTTTTGATTTGAATCTCCTGGATGGCTAACGATGATGAACATTTTTTACTGTGTCTGTTAGCCATTTGTATGTCTGCTTTGGAGAAGAGTCTATTCATATCTTCTGCCCATTTTCTGATGTGATTATCAGTTTTGTGAGTGTTGAGTTTGAGGAGTTCTTTATAGATCTTGGATATCAGACATTTGTCCGTAGTGTCATTTGCGAATATCTTCTCCGATTCTGTGGGTTGCCCGTTTGTTTTGTTGACTGTTTCCTTTGCTGTGCAGAAGCTTTTTATCTTGATGAAGTCCCAAAAGTTCATTTTCACTTTTGATTCCTTTGCCTTTGGAGACATGTCCTGAAAGAAGTTTCTGTGGCTGATGTCGAAGAGGTGACTGCCTATGTTCTCCTCTAGGGTTTTGATAGATTCCTGCCTCACATTGAGGTCTTTTATCCATTTCGAGTTTACCTTTCTGTATGGTGTAAGAGAATGGTCAAGTTTCATTCTTCTACATACAGCTGTCCAATTTTCCCAGCACCATTTAGTGAAGAAACTGTCTTTTTTCCACTGGATATTTTTTCCTGTTTTATCAAATATTAGTTGACCATAGACTTACGGGTCCATATCTGAGCTCTATTCTGTTCCACTGGTCTATATGTCTGTATTTGTGCCAGTACCATACAGTTTTGGTGATCACGACTTTGTAGTAAACTTTGAAATCAGGCAATATGATGACCCCAGCTTTAATTTTCTTTTTGAACATTTCCTTAGGAATTCGGGGTCTTTCCTGGTTCCATACAAATTTCCAGGCCTTTGAAAAACACGAGTGGAATGTTAATCAGGATGGCGTTGAAAGTATAGATTGCTCTGGGCAGTATAAACATTTTAACAATGTTTATTCTTCTGATCCATGAGCTTGGAATGCTTTTCCACCTTTTTGTGTCTTCATCAGTTTCTTTCCTGAGTGTTCTGTAGTTCCTCAAGTACAGATCCTTTACCTCTTTGGTTAGATTTATTCTCAGGTATCTTATGGGTCTTGCTGCTAGAGTAAATGGAATCAATTCTCTAATTTCTCTTTCCATATTTTCATTGTTAGTGTATAGCAAAGCAACTGATTTCTATGCATTGATTTTGTATCCTGCCACATTACTGAACTGCTGTATGAGTCTAATAGTTTGGGGGTGGAGCCTTTGGGGTTCTCCATATAAAGTATCATGTCATCTGCGAAGAGAGAGAGTTTGACTTCTTCATTGCCAATTTGAATATCTTTTATTTATTTTTGTTGTCTGATTGCTGTCACTAGGACATCTAGTACTATGTTGAATAAGAGTGGTGAGACTGGGCATCCTTATCGTGTTCCTGATCTCAAAGAGAAGGCTGTCAGCTTTTCCCCGTTGAGAATGATATTTGCTGTGGTTTTTCATAGATAGATTTTATGATGTTGAGGAATATCACTTCTATCCCTATACTTTAAAGAGTTTTAATCAGGAACAGATGCTGTATTTTGTCAAATGCTTTTTCTGCATCAAATGAGAAGACCATGTGGTTCTTCTCTCTTCTCTTATTTTTTCTATCACATTGCTTGATTTGCAAATGTTGAACCACCCTTGCATCCCAGGGATAAATCCCACCTGGTCATGATGAATAATCTTTTGTTTGTGCTGTTGGATCCTATTAGCTAGAATCTTGTTGAGAATCGTGGCACCCAAATTCATCAGGGATATCACTCTGAAATTCTACTTTTTGATGGATTCTTTGCCTGGTTTGGGGATCAGAGTAATGCTGGCATCATAGAAAGAGTCTGGAAGTTTTGTTCTGTTTCTATTTTTTGAAACAGTTTCAGGAGAATAGGTATTATTTTTTCTTCGAATGTTATGTAGAATTCCCAAGGGAATCTGTCATATCCTAGACTCTTGTTTTTTGGGAGGTTTTTGATCACTGCTTCATTCTCAGTACTAGGACCTAGAAGAAATGGATGCATTCCTGGAAACCCATAATCCTCCAAGACTAAAACAGGAAAGATTTTATTTATTTATTTGAGAAAGAGACAGAGCGCATGCGTAAGGAAGCAGGAGCAGGGGAGGTGGGCAGAGGGAGAAGCAGATTCCCTAGTGAGCAGGAAGGCATGGGGCTTCCTGTGGGACTCAAATCCAGGATCTCAGGATCATGACCTGAGCTGAGAAGCAGATGCTTAACCAACTGAGTTATGCAGGCAGCCACATGCAGACACTTTCAAAACCAAACACTGTCTAAGGACTTCAGCCTAGGTCATGGAATAGGATCTCAGCCAGGACCAAAAATATTCTGTTGAAAACATCATAACATTTCTACATGATTATGGTTTGTTTTTGAGTTTTCATGTAAAACAAACCCTCCTCCCCGAACTAAAAAATTTGGGCAGCACTTCAGTCCACACGTGTAAGCTCTATTTTATTTTTTTAATATTTTGTTTATTTATTTGACAAAGAGGAAGAGATCACAACTACGCAGACAGGAAGGCAGAGAGGGGGGAAGCAGACTCCACTCTGAGAAGAGAGCCCAAGAGGGGACATGATCCTAGGACCCTGAGATCATGACTCCAGCGAAGGCAGAGGCTTTAACTCATTGAGCCATCCAGGTGCCTAAGTTCTATTTTAAATGTAAAAATCTGGTAAAGAACACAACTCACTTGCCAAGATGGCATAAAATAACTAAGCTTGTCCTAGCTCAGGAAGTTACTAGATGGACAACACTTTCAGCCACCAGTGTTAACTTGGACCATTAAAGAGCTTCCCCAGAGAGGAGGCAAGATGGCGGAGGTGTAGAAGCTGAGATGGCATCGGATCTCAGAAGTTCAGCTAGATAGGTATCAAACCATTCTAAAAGCCAGAGAACTCAACAGGAGAGAGAAGAGAGGAAGAACAGCAATTCTGGGAGCAAAAAATTGATGACTTTCCGAAAGGCAGAATGTGTGGAAAAAGTGAATCCAAAGTGACGGGAACACAAACCCCAAGGGGAGGGGCCGGCTCCCAGCAACGACAGAGCCAGAGCACAAAATTTGAACTTTTAGCCTGCTCCGCTGAGGGACATCGCTCCAGAGGTTAAGCAGGGGATTTAGCCCTCACGGGAACAGTGTGGATTCAGGACCTGTGGGGTCAAAGAGGGACCAGGGGTGCCCGAGTGTGGCAGAGTTCCCACGTATTGGGGTGGAGAAGCCAGCGGCAGAGAAGGAGCTGCATAGCGCACTATCAGCTTGGGCTTACCTTAGATCTTAATCAGAGACACAAATGGACTATTGCTCTTCAAGCAGGGACCTCACAAGAGGCAGCTCCAGAGACATCCCCTCCTTCCTCATCCTGGAGGAGCTGTGCAGGAACGCGCAGCAAAAATCTACTGGGTTTGGAGACTCCAGAGAGGCTGAGTGCTCCAGAGATAGAGGCAAAACAACACGGGGTAGATGAGCAGAGAGCGCCTGCCTTAGACAAGGGAGATGGGAGTGAATGATCACTTTCCTTTGATGGTGTGCTAAGGAGCAAAGCCCTAGCCCTTGGCTCCTCTGGGCTGGAGACTGACAGGCTGCCATTTTCATTCCTGGCCTCCAGCGTGGTATGGAAAGCGCTCAGGGAACAAAGACTCCCGAGAGCAAACCTGAACAAAATCCTTGGCCCATCGCCGGGCAAGAGTGGTGCAATTCCGCATCACAAAACATTTGAGAATCACGGAAATAGGCCCCCCCCAATAAGATCAGTGAGAATATCCAGACAAGACCTAGTTAATAAACGAGTGAAAACTGGGGAACTCCAGAGTATTTTTCCCTCTCACTCATCTACTCTTATCTTGATAAAATGACAACGCAGAAAAACTCACCACAAAAAAAAGAAGAGACAGTACCGATGTCTACAGACCTAGTCAATTCGGACATTAGTAATATGTCAGAAATACAGTGCAAAATGAGAGTTATCAAGGTGCTAGCTGGGCTCAGAAAAAAGCATGGAAGATATCAGAGAATCCCTTTCTGGAGAAATAAAATCCCTTTCTGGAGAAATAAAAGAACTAAAATCTAACCAAGTTGAAATTAAAAAAGCTATTAATAAGGTACACTCAAAAATGGAGGCTCTCACTGCTAGAATAAATGAGACTGAAGAAAGAATTAGCAATATAGAAGACCAAAGATGGAAAATCAAGAAGCTGAGAAAAAGAGAGACAAACAACTACTCTACCACGAGGCGAGAATTCGAAAGATAAGTGATACCATAAGATGCAACAATATTAGAATAACTGGGATCCCAGAAGAAAAAGAGAGACAGGGGCAGAAGGTGTATTGCAGAAAATTATAGTAGAGAATTTCCCTAATTCGCGAAAAAAACAAACATCAAAATCCAGGAGGCACAGAGAACCCCCCTCAAAATCAATAAAAATAGGTCTACACCCTGTCATCTAATAGTAAAACTTGCAAGTCTTAGTGATAAAGAGAAAATCCTGAAAGCAGGTCGGGACAAGAAGTCTGTAACATACAAAGGCAGAAATGTTAGATTGGCAGCAGACCTATCCACAGAGACCTGGCAGGCCAGAAAAGACTGGCATGATATATTCAGAGCACTAAATGAGAAAAATATGCATCCAAGAATACTATGTCCAGCTAGGCTGTCACTGAAAATAGATGGAGAGATAAAAAGCTTCCAGAACAAACTAAAATAGGAAGAATTTGCAAACACCAAACCAGTCAAACAGGAAATATTGAAAGAGGCACTTTAAGCAAAGAGAGAGCCTAAAAGGAACATAAAACAGAAAGGAACAGAAACAATATAAAGTTAAAAGTCACCTTACAGGCAATAAGATGGCACTAAATTCATATCTGTCAATAGTTACCCTGAATGTAAATGGGCTAAATGCCCCAATCAAAAGATACAGAGTATCAGAATGGATAAAAAAAACAAGACCCATCGATATGCTGTCTACAAGAAACTCATCTTAGACCCAAAGACACCTCCAGATTTAAAGTGAGGGGGTGGAAAACAATTTACCATGCTAATGGACATCAAAAGAAAGCTGGGGTGGCAATCCTTATATCAGATAAATTAAATTTTAGCCAAAGACAATAATAAGAGATGAGGAAGGACACTATATCATACTTAAAGAGACTGTCCAACAAGAATATCTAACAATTGTAAATATCTATGCCCCTAACAGGGCAGCAGCCAATTATATAGACCAATTAATAACAAAGTCAAAGAAACACATCAACAATAATACAATAATAATAGGGGACTTCAATACCCCTATCAGTGAAATGGACAGATCACCTAAACAAAAGATCAACAAGGAAATAAAGCTTCTAAATGACACACTGGACCAGATGGGACATCACAGATATATTCAGAACATTCCATCCCAGAGCAACAGAATACACATTCTTCTCTAGAGCACATGGAACATTCTCCAGAATAGATCACATCCTGGGACACAAATCAGGTCTCAGTTGGTGCCAAAGGATTGGGATCATTCCCTGCATATTTTCAGATGACAATGCCATGAAACTAGAACTCAACCACAAGAGGAAAGTTGGAAAGAACTCAAACACATGGAGGCTAAAGAGCATCCTATTAAGAATGAATGGGTTAACCAGGAAACTAAAGAAGAATTTAAAAAATTCTTGGAAACAAATGAAAATGAAAACACAACTATTCAAAATCTTTGGGACACAGCAAAGGCGGTCC
>CM053606.1:33354896-33391016 GCA_028646535.1 Procyon lotor
ACTGTTTCCTTCGCTGTGCAGAAGCATAGTGCTAGAAGTCCTAGCGACAGCAATCAGACAACAAAAAGAAATAAAAGGTATTCACATTGCAATGAAGAAGTCAAACTTTCTCTCTTCGCAGATGACATGTTACTCTATATGGAAAACCCAAAAGACTCCACCCCCAAACTTCTAGAACTCATACAGCAATTCAGTAATATGGCAGGATACAAAATCAATGCACAGAAATCAGTTGCTTTCCTATACACTAACAGTGAAACTATGGAAAGAGAAATTAGGGAATCTATTCCATTTACGATAGCACCAAAAACCATAAGATACCTGGGAATAAACCTAACCAAAGAGGTGAAAGATCTGTACTCGAAGAACTACAGAACGTTCATGAAAGAAATTGAAGAAGACACAAAAGGTGGAAAAGCATACCATGTTCCTGGATCGGAAGAATAAACACTGTTAAAATGTCTATACTGCCTAGAGCAATCTATACTTTCAATGCCATCCCGATCAAAATTCAACTGGATTTTTTCAAAAGCCTGGAACGAACAATCCTAAAATTTGTATGGAACCAGAAAAGACCCCAAATTGCTAAGCAAATGCTGAGAAAGAAAAACCAAGCTGGGGGCATCACATTGCCTGATTTCAAGCTTTACAACAAAGTGGTGATCACCAAGCCAGCATGGTACTGGCACAAAAACAGACACATAGATAGACCAGTGGAACAGAATAGGGAGCCCAGATATGGACCCGCAACTCTATGGTCAAATAATCTTTGACAAAACAGGAAAAAATATCTAGTGGAAAAAAGACAGTCTCTTTAATAAATGGTGCTGGGAAAGTTGGACAGCTATATATAGAAGAATGAAACTTGACCATTCTCTTACACCATACACGAAGATAAACTCGAAATGGATAAAAGACCTCAACGTGAGGCAGGAATCTATCAAAATCCTAGAGGAGAACATAGGCAGTAACCTCTTCGACATCAGCCACAGCAACTTCTTTCAGGACATGTCTCCAAAGGCATAGGAAACAAAAGCGAAATTCAACTTTTGGGACTTCATCAAGATATTATTTATTTAATTCTTATAAAAATCTATATGGTAGGGAGTTAATCCCTATTATATAATTGGCAGAAACTGGATAAAAGAGCCTAAGTAACTTTCTAAAGGTCGCAATGTTATAAAGTGGTAAAAGTAGAAAGTTGTGTTTCTCTACTACTATGTTACAGTACCTCGCATAAATGGGAGCTAGAAAAACAGCAACTCTTTTGTTTAAAATATTTATTTATTTGAGAGAGAGTGAGTGAGCGAGAGAGAGAGAAAGAGAGAAACACAAGCTGGGCATGAGCACAGAGCGAGAAGCAGATTCCCTACTGAGCAAGGATCACAATGTGGGGCTGGATCCTGGAACTCCAGGATCATGACTGGAACCCGGGGTAGACGATTAAGTGTCTGAGACACGCAGGTGTCCCAGCAGCAACTCTTTTTTACAAAAGTATTAATAATCTAAGGTTTCTTTAGGTTTGTACTACAGCCAAAGACTCTGCAGAAGGTTACCTAACCATTTGCATGTGTGTGTTTAAATTAAAGAGTAGCTGTAAGCCTCTAATAGTATATATCAGAATACTGTCTCTGGAAATAGAATGATATTCTTAGCCTGTTGAATTGGAGGAGTTTCCCAGGAGACCACAAGCACATTCTGACATGAGCTTTCAGGTCCTCTGTTTTATCCTCTGAATCTGCTCTGCTCTGTTCTCTCGGAATCAAAATGTGGCTTTAGGCATCAGTGTGATATATCCTGCATGTCAGATATAGGAACAGTGTTGGGAATATGAAGAACTCTGCCATCTTATTCCTTGAATTTCTAAAACCTCTTGACATTAGCAGTTGCTGGCTTTTGTGTTTAGAACCAATATGTGAACAATTCACATTCATTTGAATCACTCTATTTGATCTTAGCAGTTTTTGGTTATTTATGTGACCAAGTCCCCTTCCCCAGTTATTGAGCATTTATTATACACATTATATGTACCAAGCCAATTAGTAGAACCAGGATATAAACAAGTGCTGTTTACTCAAATCTATATTTTATTAGCCATTGTGATTTTATAGGCAGAAGTTATAAAGTGGTCATTTAAACCATTGTCCTTTATTTTACATATATAAGTCCATTCAGGTGGAATGACTTTCTTTACGATGGTAAAATAAGTGGCATAGAGGGATATGAACCCAAGTTTTACTTCTGGATCAGGGTTTTTCCTGTATACCCTGCTGCCTCTCAGCTATATTCAAAAACATATAACAATGGAAAGGAAGACATATGTCATAGATTTTTATAAACTGCTTCCTCATTGTTGTAGAATTGTTGGTTCATCCATATCTTTGATCTTGGTGGACTTTTTTCTCAGGAAGCTTCTTTGAAGACTCTAGAATGGGAACACTTCTAGTATATTCCATCAAGTATTTCCTGGGTGGATTCCTACTTGTGGTATTTCTGAGACTCTGAGGAATTAGACAAAACTATGAAGTATTTGGAAAAAAAGAAGGGAACAGGGACTTTTGGGAATAGTGATTCAGAGAGGAGTTGTCAGTAGCAGACTAGTGTGCACAATGGAGTGAGCTGGAGATAAGAGGTAGAGAAGGAAAGAGTAAATTAGTGAAGTTGAAGGTAATAGACAAATTTTAAGCAAAAAAAAAATGAGGTGTAGGTGATATGTAGTCTTCTCATTTACAAAATAAGAATAATAATACTCATTATTTTATATTATGTTTCATACTTGTGTTTGCCTTATAGTACTTTTCTAAGGACCTCAGGGAGAAAGAATCTTGAAACCTCTATAGCTTAGTGTTCTATTTAGGAGATGATGTTTGATCAAGACCAGTAGTCGTTAAGTATGTGGTAGAAAGGAAAGAGATGGCAAAGAGATAGAGTAAGCATAGAAAGTATAGTGATTTGTAAAAAGCATTGGTATCTGAGAGGACATAAGACGTATATTAAAAGAGAAAAATTGAATACGTTTAGGCAAGAAATGAAAAGATACACTAGAAGGAAGTAATACTTTGGGTATGTTAATGTGGCATACCGGTTAGTAGTGGAGTGATTGGAATTAAGGAGGGACCTTATATCAGCCATTTGAGAGCTGCTTAGTACATTTTTTTTTCAGCTTTAGCAAGTCAGAGAAAGGCAGATAGGTTTTATAGAGGATGTGTGCAGAAAAATTGACAGATTCTGTAGATTTGTCATATAGTGAGTAGAAGAAACATTTGTCCTTACCCAACTCAAAGTAGGTACTTAGTTGCTGGGTTGAGAAGAGACAACTTGCTGATGCTTTTGGGTGAACTTTGGGAATGGAGGTTGTTTGGCATTTGCTGTTGTCTTGTTAACTGATCTTGGTGTATGTTTATGGAAACATCTGACCCAGCAAGTTGAAAATGGGATGTTTTGGAATGGATGATGTAGCTCCTGATGCAGGGGATTAAACTTTAAGATTTGTTTTTCTCTTAATCTCAAGTTAGGAGGCTTTTTAAAGATGAAAACAATGTGAACAGTGGTGTGAGAATAAATGGATCATTACTAGAGTGGAGGAAGGTATGTATTATTGGGTCCTCTTTATAGTCTGTACTCTAGTCTTATCAATCTTTCTGCCGGCTTTTGGGCTGGACGTCCATCAGGTTGTGCCATTTTTTCCTTTTTCCCTTTCAGGGTTCATATCAGGTTTTACTTTCAAGCAGCCTGTCTTGGCTTAGTACTAGGTTAGATTACATCTCCACCTTGGTACTATGGACATTTTAGGCTGGATCATTCTTTGTTGTGGGGGTCTCTGCATTATGGGCTTGTTAGCAGCATGCCTGGCTTCAACTTTCTAGATGCTGTTAGCATCTCCCATAGTTATGACAACCAAAAATCTCTCTAGGCTTTGTCAAATGTCACCTGCGGTACAAAATTGCCCTGGATTTAGAACCTCTGATATAGGCTAAAAAATAAGAACTTTCCTTACACATCTTCATTTCAGTGATATTTTGGGAGGAGGGAAGTTAACTTATTCGCTTATTTTTTCTGTTTTCGATCGAAAGCCTACAGTTAAACTTAGTAGGATAGTGCTTTCAGTTTCTGTTATTTCTTTCTATTCCTTGAACATTACAAGTTTGCTTCTGCTTCAGGGTCTTTACACTTGTTCTTTCTTCTACTTATGATGTTCTTCCCTTAGATATTTATAGGAATCACTGTGTGGCTTTGCTCAGGTCCCAGATAAAATGTTACTTCTTTTTGGGAGGTCATTTCTGAGCACTTTGTCTAAAACAGTACTGCCTTCTCTCTCAATCCCATATATCTAACTTATTTTTCTTCATAGCACTTATCACTACCTGTTATGTATGTGTTTAAAAGAGTAGGCTTACTGTTACAATAGGTAAATCCTAAATTTTATTGACTTAATACAATAGAATTTATTCTTATTCTGATCATAGTTTTATGTTGGTTGAAGGGTGATGTGGTCATTCAGGGTCCTAAGCTCTTTCCTTAACATTACTCCTCCATCTGCTAGTTTTGTCTTTCTCTGCTTTTGACTGGTGAATGGGAAAAGAGAGTGTGTAGGATTGTGTGGAAAGTAGGTCTAGAAGTGACATAATCTCTTTTTTCAACAATTACATTGGCTACAATTCGGTCACACGGTTCTACACATGTCTGCAACAGAGATTGGGAAATGACAGGTTATGTACCCAGGAAGAAAGAATGAAGTTGAGTTTTCTGGAATCATCGCATTTTCTCTGCCACAGTATTGTATATTGAACGTCTCCCCAAGGAGCATATAAGTTCCATAGAAGCAGGGATGTTCGACTGTTTTGTTTCCCATGGTATCAGTGCTAAGAACAGTATTTGGCACGTAACTGGTGCTCAAAATATTTGCCAGAAGAATCAATGAATGAATGTTGTCTGCTTTGTCTGTTTTTGTCCTGGCATTTAAAATTGTTCCTGGTATGCAAGAAATACTCAGTTGCTTAATGAATAAATAGATACATGAAATCAGAGCTGGATTTGATTAATGGCTTTTCTACTATCTGTGATATTGAGAAAGTAACTTGACCACACTGTGCCTTGTTTTTTCATCTGAAAAATGAAAGGATAAGAGCTATTCCATTCATACTGCATTATTAGTGTGATCCCATAGGGTTATTGTGTTATATAAGATAATATATAAAATGCTTAGCCCAGTGTGTTACTCCTCATAAGTTCTCAATAAATAGTAGCTGTTTTTACTGGTTTTAACCAAATTCTACTTTGAATTCTGATTGATTCATTTTGTCTTCAGTGGTTCAATACACATAATTTTCGTATTTTCTTAAATTATTGAAATGATGTAAGCATAATTTGAAACAGTTTCTACCACATGTATTCTGTCATTTAATCATTTATGCATAAATTAATTCAGTGGTTTATAACTCATCCATTCTATTTAAGACCCTTTGTTAGATGACATAAGGAAACAAGGAAAACTTATTTTCTTTTCTTTTTTTTTTTTTAAGATTTTATTTATTTATTTGACAGAGAGAGAGATCACAAGTAGGCAGAGAGGCAGGCAGAGAGAGAGTGAAGCAGGCTCCCTGCTGAGCAGAGAGCCCGATGCAGGGCTCGATCCCAGGACCCTGAGATCATGACCTGAGCTGAAGGCGGAGGCTTTAACCCACTGAGCCACCCAGGTGCCCCGGAAAACTTATTTTCTATTGCAATGTTTAAATTTAGAGGACTTTTATACAACTTGATTAGTTCTCTATTTAGTTAACATATTCACAGATAATTATGGGAAAGATGTTATTATTTTTTATTTTAAAGAAATTTGATTAGTTTCTAAGTAATAAGAGACTTTCATAGAATTCATGGGAATTTTGTGTAAGTTATATAGTACAACTACCCTTCCCATCATTATTTGAATCCTCCTTAGAATATTACCCCATCTTGAGATCTAAAACTTTTCATCAGTAGTAGTATAGAAATTACCTGAGATATTTAGTCATTGCACTGTAAGTTTATTTTTCCACATATATTGGAAAGTAGAAAATATGTCATCATTTCAGTGAATCAAAAAAGAATAAAAGTATTATCTGATTAATCAACTGATGAAAAATTTAAAACCAAAATTCATTCATCCTTCAAGAACTAATTTACATCCCATCAACTATAAGAATTTCCTCTCTCTCACCATCTCTCACCAATCTCTTTCTTCTTTTATCTTTTTCAGTATACACTTTATTACTTAATTATTCTTTAATTATTTATTATATATAATATATATTAATTATAATTAATTAATTAATTATTTAACATACATTATTTGAATCCTCTCACATATATATTTGAATCCTCTCAACATAAGGATAAGCTTGAGAGCAGAAACCATATCTTTTACTTTATTTTTGTTGTTGCTGCTGTTACTTCTTATTGGCTAGGCATGTAGTAGATGCTTAGTAAGTTGTTTGGTAATAGACTTTAAAGAATATTTAGAGGCCAACTTCTTGCTTCAGGAAAATCTCTTTTTTTAGAAAACCTGAAGAATGATCATCTAGCCTTTGCTTTAAATGTCTCTATTGCTCAACATTACTAATCTCAGGGAAATTCAGATTAAAACCACAGTGTGATATCACCTAACACCTGTCAGATGGCTAAAATAAAAAACCACAAGAAACAAGTATTGGCAAGAATGTGATGAAAAAGGAACCCTCATACACTCTTGGTGGAAATGTAAACTCGTGCAGCCACTTTGGAAACAGTATAGAAGTTCCTTAAAAGTTTAAAACAGAAATACCATATATTCCAGTAATTTCACTACTGGGTATTTACCCAAAGAATAGAAAACACTAATTCAAAAAGATATATGCTCTCCTGTGTGTATTGTAGCATTATTTACAAGAGCCAAAATACAGAAGTTGCCTGTGTCCATCAATGATTGAACGGATAAAGATGTGGTATACAAATACAATGGAATATTAGCCCTAAAAATGAATGAAATCTTGCCATTTGCAACGACATGGATGGATCTAGAGAGTGTAATGTAAGCAAAGTAAGTTAGTTATAGAAAGACAGATACCACATGATTTCACTCTTATGCGGAATTTCAGAAACAAAACAAAGAAAAAAAAAAAGACAAACCCAAGAACAGACTCTTAAATATAGAGAGTAAGCTGATGATTACCAGAGGGGAGGTGGGCAGGGGGATAGAAAATAGGTGAAGGGTATTAAGTGTATAGTTATGAGAACTGAGTAATGTATAGAATCATTGAATCACTGTATTGTACACCTGAAACTAATATAACACTGTATGTTAACTTTACTGTCATTAAAATAAAAATAAATAAGGGACGCCTGGGTGGTTCAGTGGGTTAAAGCCTCTGCCTTCTGCTTAGATCTTGATCTCAAGGTCCTGGGATCGAGCCCTGCATTGGGCTCTCTACTCAGTGGGGAGCCTGCTTCCTCCTCTCTCTCTGCCTGTCTATCTGCCTACCTGTATCTCTCTTTCTGTCAAATAAGTAAATAAAATCTTAATAAATAAATCTAAAAAAGAATGAGATATAAGAATTAGGGGAATAAGAAGATCTAATTATTCAGCAAGCCTTGTGGATCTCTCTCTTTTTCATTCTACTCTCTGTATCTGTTGCTTTTACCTTGATCATCTCTCACCTAGACTACCGCTTCAGCCTCTTGAGCAGACTTTTTATACAGTCTCATCCTTTTCCAATCCATTGTCTGTACTACTCCTAGCGGGGTCTTTCTCTTGTATATACCACATCTTGTAATTTCACTCTTAAGATCTGTTAATAATTTCAGTTTTTTATGGAATAAAGTATACAATTCTTGATAAACATATAGGGTTTTCCATAGTCTGACTTCTTTGTAGCTCTCCAGGCTTTTCTCTTAAATCTCTGTACCTTTTATTTTAGAGCAACCCATCTTCCAGAATTTCAGCTTCATACCTTGGTTTCCTGGTAGACACTAACTCAAGGCTCAGTTTAACTAAGTATTACTTGTAACCTATTCTCTACCTATTTCCTAGGCAAATGTTATGGGTTCTTCCTCCACCCTTTCCAAACACCAAGAGGTTTACTTTCTTTAAGTCTCCATTATACAATTTACATACATCGAGCAAAGAATATAAAACATTTTTATTACACTTTTTTACTTGTCCACTTCCTCTGCCTGTAATCCTTGAAGGATGTCCTGTGTCTTACTCATCTCTGGATCACTAGTACCTAGCACAATGCCTGATACAGAGTAGATACTCCATGAATGCTGAGATTAACAAGAACCATCAGAAACTTTGATAGGTCACAGTTTGGAAAACACTGTGCTAGAAATATTTGAATATTGAATTTGGTAGAAATAGATTAGGAAAACCAGCCAGATGTTGTTTTTAAGGGTTCTATTTTTAGCATGTAAATTAAAATTTCATTTAGAAGTACAATTCTAATTTGGGAACCAGAATGCAGTTGTAGAGCTTGACAAGATTAGGTATGTAAATTCTCCAAAGGCTGATCTATCATCATGCCTTCCTGAAATAGTACAGTCTGTATGGAAGGAGAATGATCTCTTAAGTCTGCATGCCAGATTCTTTACTGCTCTAGCCCTCCTGCCTATCTCATTCAGCTCTGGGCTCTCAGCCCCAAGAGTAGATTGTACTCTGTCCTGCTTCAGATTTTTCAGCGGCAAGATCTTACTGCTTTTAGGATAAAAATCTAACCGTCTTAGCATGCCTTACAAGGCCTTCCATAGTCTTTTTTTTTTTTTTTTAAGATTTTATTTATTTATTTGACGGAGAGAGAGAAAGATCACAAGTAGACAGAGAGGCAGGCAGAGAGAGAGGGGAAAGCGGGCTCCCTGCTGAGCAGAGAGCCCAATGTGGGGCTCAATCCCGGGACGCTGAGATCATGATCTGAGCTGGAGGCAGAGGCTTTAACCCACTGAGCCACCCAGGTTCCCCAAGGCCTTCCATGGTTTTACTCCTGTCTCCTTTGCAGACTTCCACCTTATTCCTCCATACATGGTATTTCCGGAACTTCTTTTCACAGTTCTGTACCTGCCTAATTGTTACACATAGTTAAAGGTGTTTCAGGAAGCCTTCTGAGAGGAGAGTTTAAATATTGCTTCTCTGTGCTTTGTGGAGTTCCGTGAGCTTACCTCACATTTATAATATTTATCACTTTATGCTTTAAAGTAGTGGTTCATTGGTTTGATTTTCCCACTAATATCCTTGCTGGACAGGAGGTTTTATGACTTATATTTGTATTATGAGAACCTAGTACAGTGGGTGCATAGTGGTCATATATAGTGCTTTCTTAAATGAATTGATAACTTCATATCCACAGCCCAAGTGTCAATTAAAAAAATTGTTCCCATTAGGTATGGCATATAAAAAAATTACTTTTATTTTTTAACAATGACTAATAAATTGTGATATATAAATATAAGATATATATTTTTTATTTTTTGAGGGATAATTGACTTGCAATATTATGTTAGTTTCAGGTATATTACAATGATTTGACATTTATATATTTGAAATGCTCACCACAATAAGTCTAGTTATGATCTGTCACCCTATAAACAATACAATATTATTGACTGTGTTCCCCATGTTGTACAATATATCTTCATGTTTGATTTATTTTATAACTGGGAATTCGTACTTCTTAATCTTCACCCTTTTCACCCCTCAAAACCCGTCCCCTCTGTGCTTTGTATTTATGAGTTTAGGTTTTACCTTGATTTATTTTTTAGATTCCACATATAAGTGAAATCATGTGGTATTGGTATTTCTCTTTCTGACTTATATCACTTAGCCAATACCCTCAAGGTCTGTCCATGTTGTTGCAAGGGAGGATTTCATTCATTTTTATGGCTGAGTGGTATTCCATTGTGTATACATGTATTATGCATGTGTATGTGTGGATATACCACATATTCTTTATCCACTCATCCTTTGATGGACACCTATGTTGTTTTCATATCTTGTCTTTTATAAATAATACTGCAGTGAACAAAGAGGTGAATATATCTTTTTGAATTTGTGCTTTTATCTTCTCTACACACATACCCAGTGGTGGAATTGCTGGATCATATGGAAGCTCAGTTTGAAGTTTTTGAGGGACATCCATACTGCTTTCCATAGTGGCCACACCAGTTTGCATTCTCACCAACTCTCCATAACATTTCCCTTTTCTCTACATGCTATCAACATTTGTTACTTTTTGTCATTTTGGTAGTAGCCATTCTGACAGGTGCAAGGTGGTAGCTCGTTGTGGTTTTGATTTGCATTCCCCTGATGATTAGTGATGCTCGGTATCTTACTGTAGACCATCTGTATCTCTTATTTGGAAAAATGGTATTCAGATCCTCTCCCATTTTTATTATTTATTTATTTATTAAAGATTTTATTTATTTATTTGACAGAGAGAGAGAGAGATCACAAGTAGACAGAGAGGCAGGCAGAGAGAGAGGGGGAAGCAGGCTCCTTGCTGAGCAGAGAGCCCAATGTGGGGCTCGATCCCAGGACCCTGAGATCATGACCTGAGCCAAAGGCAGAGGCTTTAACCCACTGAGCCACCCAGGCGCCCCTCCTCTCCCATTTTTAAATGAGTTGTTTGTTTTCTTATTGAGTTATATGAGGACTTTCTGTATTTTGGGCATTAATCCCTTATGGGATTAATTTGCATATATCTTCTTCCATTCAGGAGGCTACCTTTTTATTTTGTTGGAGGTTTCCTTCACTCTGCAAAAGCTTTTTAGTTTGATATAATTTTGTTTATCCATTTGTTTATTTTTGCTTTTGTTTCCCTTGCTTTTGGACTCATATCCAAAAAAAGCATTACCAAGACTGATGTCAAGGATCTTATTGTCTTTGTTTCTTTTCTAATAGTTTTATGGTTTTGGGGCTTATATTCAAGTCTTTAATACATTTAGACTTTTGTATGTAGTATAAGATGGTGATACAGTTTCATTCTTAACATGTATTAGTCCAGTTTTTCTATCACCATTTGTTGAAATGACTGCCTTTTCCTCATTGTAAATACATGGATCCTTTGTTGTAAATTAATTAACTATACAGGTATCATTTATTTCTCAGTTCTGTTCTGTTCCATTGATCTATATAACCATTTAATGGAAATATCATAGTAGTTTGATTACCATAGTAATATGGTATTTATATTAGTATAGTTTGGCATCAGGAAGTGTGATACTTCTGGGTTTGTTCTTTCTAAAAATTGTTTGGACCTTTGTGTCTTTTGTGGTTCCATACAAATTTTAGAAGTGTTTGTTCTAGGTTAATGAGGTTGCTCCCTATTTTTCCCTCTAGGATTTTGATAATTTCCTGTCTTACATTTAAATCTTTCATCCATTTTGAATTTATAGCTGTGTATCATGTAAGGAAGTGGTCTAGTTTCATTCTTCTACATATTGCTCTCCAGTTTTCCCAACACCATTTGTTTAAGAGACTTTTTTCCATTGGATATTCTTTCCTGCTTTGTTAAAGATTAGTTGACCATATAGTTGTGGGTCCATTTCTGGGTTCTTTATTGTGTTCCATCTCTGTGTCTGTTTTTGTGACCCTATCATACTGCCTTGATGATTACAGCTTTGTAATAGAGCTTGAAACCTAGGATTGTGATACCTCCCACTTTGATTTTCTTTTTCAATATTAAGGCTAAAATTAACAGTATAAGAAACAACAGGTGTTGGTGAGGATGTAAAGAAAGGGGAACCCTTTTGTACTGTTGGTGGGAATGCAAACTGGCACAGCCACTCTGGAAAACAATATGGAGGTTCCTCAAAAAGTTAAAAATAGAACCATCCTATGACCCAGCCATTACATTAATAGGTATTTAGCCAAAGGATACAGAATTGCTGATTTGAAGAGGCACATACACCCCAATGTTTATAGTAGCATGATCAACAATACCCAAATTATGGAAAGAGCCCAATGTACATTGACTAATGAATAGATAAAGAAGAGGTGGCATATATTTGCAATGGAATATTACTCAGCCATCAAACAGAATGAAATCTTGCCATTTGCAACAACATGAATAGAACTAGAGTATATTATGCTAAGTGAAATAAACCAGAGAAGGACAAATACCATATGATTTTACTCATATGTGGAATTTAAGAAACAAAACAGATGAACATAGGGGAAGGGAAGGAAAAATAAAATAAGATTAAAAAAAAAGAAAGCAAACCATAAGAGATTCTATAGTTAAGGGAACAAACAGTTGCTGGAGAGTGTGTTAAGGGGGAATGGGCTAAATAGATGATGGGTATTAAAGATGGCACTTGTTGGGATAAGCACTGACTATTATATGTAGGTGATGAATCACTAAATTCTACTCCTGAAACCAATATTACTACTATATGATAACTAACTTGAATTTAAATAAAAGAAAAAAAAGGAAAAAAAAAGTATTCTAATTCTGTTAAAAATGTCATTGAAATTTTATAGGGCTTCATTACATTGATCCTGTAGGTAGCTTTAGGTAGATAGGACTTTTTAACAATATTCATCAAATTAATGAGAGTAAAATACCTTTCCATTTATTTGTGTCTTCTTCAGTTTCTTTCATCAATTTCTTATACCTTTTAGTCTTTGTATCATCTTAAATTTTTTTTCATTAGTGTTTTATAGTTTTCACAGTATGGTTCTTACACCTCCTTGGTAAATTTATTCCCAGGTATTTTATTCTTTTTGATAAAATTGTAAATTTTCTTGATTTCTTTTTCTGCTCCTTCATTATTAGTGTACAGAAATGCAACAGATTTTTGTTTACTAATTTGTATATCCTACAACTTTACTGAATTCATTTATCAGTTCTCACAGTGTTTTGGTGGTCTTTAGGATTGTCTTTGTATAGTATCTTGTGACCTGCAAATAGTGAGTTTTACTTCTCCTGTACCTATTTGGATGCCTTTTATTTATTTATTCCTCTTGCCTAATTTCTACAGTTAGGACTTCCAGTACTGTTACGAATACAAGTAAATAGAGTGGGCATCCCTGTCTTGTTCGTGATCTTAGAGGAAAAGCTTTCAGGTTTTTACCATTGTGTTTGATATTAGCTGTGGGTTTCTCATATATGGCCTTTATTATTTTGAAGTCTGTTCCCTTTATGCCTACTTTATTGAATTTTTATCATAAAATGGATGTTGAATTTTGTCACATGCTTTTTTCTTTTTTTTTTTTTAAAGATTTTATTTATTTATTTGACAGAGAGAGAGAGAGAGAGAGAGAGAGGCAGAGAGAGAGGGGGAAGCAGGCTAGATTCCAGGACCCTGGAGATCATGAATAAGGCAGAGGCTTTAACCCACTGAGCCACCCAGGCACCCCCTGTTACATGCTTTTTTCTGAGTCTATTGAGGTGATTATATGGTTTTTATATTTCATTTTGCTAATATGGTATCATGTTGATTGATTTGTGGATGTTGAACTGTCCTTGGATCCCTGGCAGAAATCTTACTTGATTATAGTGGTATGATCCTTTGAATGTATTGTTAATACATTTTGCTAATATTTTGTTGAGGATTTTTGCATTTGTATCCATTAGGGACATTGGCCTGTGAGATATATATATATATATATATATATATATATATATATATATATTTTTTTTTTTTTTTAGGTAATTATTAAAATCATTTTTATATTTCTACAGAGTATCTTATATATTTGTAATGAGAATAAATGTGATAATATTTTATAAAATCCTAGTTAGAAGCTATGTAATGGGTACTAGTTTATGGTAGTTAAAGTCCTCAAATGAATAGATACTCTTTCCTAAAACACCCTCAAGTAGGAGTTTTAGATTTACTTACTTGGCTCTGAGTTTATGGTTTTAGCCTCATCTTTCATATAATTTTTTCCTGAAATTATGAAGTCTTGGAAATATGACTTTACAAAGAAAGGATCTTTTGAAATATCCCTTTAACTGCATGTCACTTATCCACAGGTGTAATTTGTTACCTCTTTGAAGGTGTTTTAGCCTTAGAGGTGGAATACATGTTTTACATAAAGGTCAGTTTTTAGTTAATATGTTGTTTTTTCATTTTTGACAGATATAACTTGATTTTAACTTAGTATACATGTTCTCCCTATTGTCCTTGGTTTAGCTTTCTGTGGTTTTAGTAATTTGTGGTCACCTTTGGTCTAAAAAATGTAAGATGGAAAATTCCAGATGTACGCAATTCATAAGCTTTAAGTTGTGTACCATTCTCAGTAGAATGATGAAATCTCTTTCCAACCTGTCTGGGATGTGAATCATCCTAGTAATGTCTTTACATTGTAGAGGTTTCCTGTTAGTCATTTAGTAGCAGTGTCACTTATAAGATTCACTGTATCACAGCTCTTGTGTTCAAGTAGCCTTTATTTTACTTAATAATGGCCTCAAATTACAAGGGTAATTATGCTAGCAATTTGTATATGCCAGAGAAAAGCTATAAATAGCTTCCTTTAAGTGAGAAGATGAAAGTTTTTGACTTAAAAAGAAAAAAAAATCATATGCTGAAGTTAACAAGATCTATGGTAACTTTTATTGCAGTATATTGTTATAATTGTATTTTATTATTAATCTCTTACTGTATCTAAGTTATAAATTTAGCTTTATCATAGTTCTTTATGTATGTATGTATTGGAAGGAATATGGTATATATAGGCATCCACTGGGGATTTTGGAATACCTTTTCCTTAGATAAGGAGGCCTACTGTATCTTCCATGTAAAAATGGAACAAATTTAGTCCTCGCCATATCCATCATCTGCATACCCCACTTAAATTTCAAAAATTCTGTGCAACCTCAAGTTTATTTCTAGATATCTCAATAGCCTATTTATCAGAGTAAAATAAGGTACAGTTATTGTATTATTTCTTCAGGTACATGCTAGATAGATATGCATCTTTCTTTGTTTTTCCCCTCTACAAAATATGTTCATAATTTTTATTGCTAAATATTTGTTATTCATGGGGTATATTACAAAGGTATGTAAATAATAATAACATTAATATGATCAGATCATTTTTTCCTTAAACCTCATTTTAAAAATTTTCTCTTTTCTCTCTTTCTAACATCCTTAAAGAGGAAAATTCATTGTGTTACTCTGGCTTTATGTTTGGAGGTAAATAGTTTACACACCATAATAAGGATGTTTTATAGTATGTAATTTAATTGGATGTTACAGTATTCAGTGTTTACTTTAAAGAAAAGACTTTCCCTAAGACATTCTTTATGGATTTTAATTTAAATTCTTCCCTTCTTTTCTGAATCCTCCCTTATAATTGATATGTTTGAATCTTTTATTCTTTTTGTTAAATACACTTCTTTCAAATGCATGTATCTTTTTTAAAAAAAGATTTTATTTATTTATTTGACAGAGAGAAGAGATCACAAGTAGGCAGAGAGAGAGGCAGAGAGAGAGGGGGAAGTAGGCTCCCTGCTGAGCAGAGAGCCTGATGCGGGGCTCAATCCCAGGACCCTGAGATCATGACCTGAGCCGAAGGCAGAGGTTTTAACCCACTTAGCCACCCAGGTGCCCCTCAAATGCATGTATCTTAATAATAATGATGATGATGATAATGATAGTAATGATAATAATAACCAACTGTTCACTGAGTAATGTCTGTATTCTAGGTGATTTACATCTATTTCCTTAACTTCAGAACAGCATAAGCAAACGCTAAGCACACAGACTGAGGTTAGGTTAAATTACTTAACAAAGTTTACACTGTGTATGTATCTGAGTTAGATAGATTCGAATTCAATTCAATGTTACTTTAAAATCCAAATTCTTACTGCTAATTCATGCTGCCTTAAATAAATGTGGGGGTATTATAAAATAAGAATGAAGAGTCTCGATTCAAAAATATGGGAAAAACAGATATTTGGCTGAACATTAAAATGAGGAGAAATCATGAAATTAAAAGTTATTCTATAACAACTGTTCCATTATTCCATTCTACCTTAGATTATTTGTTGCTATTGTAAATACTGTAAATGATTTTTAATCATTTTATATGTATATGTAATATAATTGAGATGATTTTTCTGAGAAAAAGTAAATGTATCTTCTGCCTTGTTTATTCAAATGATAAACCAATAAATTGCATTAACATTATGTACTATAGTTCACCCTATTCACTTTTTGGTCTTTGTGTTGCTATACCACATGTTTTATTATTTGGTCTCATTATTATCACAACTGTTTATTTTAATTATTTTAAAGAGCCAGCTCCTAGTTTCATTGATCAGTTCTATTTTTCTTTTGGTTGTATTTCATTGATTTCTGGTCTAATCTTTATTCATTTTCTTTTCCTGCTGGGTTTAGGCTTCATTCGGTACTCTTTCTCCAGCTCCTTTAAGTGTAAGGTCAGGCTGCGTATTTGAGACATTTCTTTTTTCTTGAGAAAGACTTGTATTGCTATATACTTCCCTCTCAGGAGTTCTTTTGCTGCATCCCAATAGTTTGAACAGTTGTGTTTTCATTTTCATTTGTTTCCATGAATGTTTAAAAATTCTCCTTTAATTTCCTGGTTGGCCCATTCATTCTCTAGTAAGATACTCTTTAACCTCCATGTATATGAGTTCTTTCCAAATTTCCTCTTGGTATTGAGTTCAAGTTTCAAAGCATTATGGACTGAAAAATAACTATTTATTTTAGTAAACTGTAAATGTAAATGTGCTGTTTATTTTTATTTCAGTCTTTTAATTTCCCTCCATATTTTATAAGTTAATTAATTAAACAGCAATAATGTCAAAGCAAGTAAACTATCTGATTAAGGATATAATCCTTAATATAATATATATAATCCTGCTAATATAATACAGAGCTGCCACTGTCTAACGACTTCACATAATAAAGAAAGATTTGATAAAATGCTCAGCATCACTCAGCATGATGAAAACACAAATCAAAACTGCAATGAGATACCACCTCACATCAGAATGGATAAATTTAACAAGTCAGAAAATGACAGATGTTGGCAAGAATATGCAGAAAGGGGAACCCTCTTACACTGTTGGTGGGAATGCAAGCTAGAGCAACCACTCTGGAAAACTGTGCGGGTTCCTCAAAGAGTTGAAAATAGAGCTACCCTATGACCCAACAATTGCATTGCCAGGTATTTACCCTAATGATACAAATGTAGTGACCCAAAGGGGCACCTGCACCCCAATGTTGATAGTATCTATGTCCACAATAGCAAAACTATAGAAAAAGCCTAGATGTCCATTGATGGATGCATAAACAAGATGTGGTATACATATATACAGTGGATTAGTACTCAGCCAACAAAAAAATGAAATTTTGCCATTTGTAACAACATGGATGCAACCAGAGTGTATTATGGTAAGTGAAGTCGTTCAGAGTTATTCAGAGAAAGACAGTTAAATGATCTCACTCAGATGTATAATTTAAGAAATAAAACAGGATCATAGAGGAAGGGAGGGAAAAATAAAACAAGACAAAATCACAGAGGGAGACAAACTTAGATTCTTATGATTAAGAGGGAGATTCATTAGCAAGTGTCTATATCAATGTATGTGACTATATCTCATTTAAAATATTAGCAATGATGTCTGTGGCAAAATCTAAATAGTGTTTTAGGTAGGTGGGGTTATTAGTTATTAGTGGGTTATTATCCCACTGCTCCTTGAATCATATTTTTTTATGAAATATGCCAGAACTATCTTTTTTTTTTTTTAAATTTCAAGTTTTTATTTAAATTCCAGTTAACATATAGTTGTAATATTTGTTTCAGGACTAGAATTTAGTGATTCATCACTTACATACATACATTGCAAAGTGCTCATCACAACATGTGCCTCTCTTTTCTTTTTTTTTTTAAAGATTTTATTTATTTGACAGAGAGAAACACAGCGAGAGAGGGAACAAAAGCAGAGGGAATGGTAGCGGGAGAAACAGGCTCCCTGCCAAGCAGGGAGCCCGATTTGGGGCTCGATCCCAGGACCCTGGGATCATGACTTGAGCCAAAGGCAGATGCTTAACAACTGAGCCACCCAGGCGCCCCAACATGTGTCCTTCTTAATACTCATCGCCCATTTAACCTATCCCACCACTCACCTCCCCTCCATCAACCCTCAGTTTGTTCTCTTTAGTTAAGAGTATGTTTTATGGTTTGCCTCTCTCTCTTTTTTGCTGTTTGTTGTTTTGATGAATTTAAAATATATCACATATTCCTTGTGCTCTTAACAGACATACAGAAACCAATATTCAACATTGAAATCAAATTTGGCTCCTAAATTTGTATTTTATAAATATTTTGTAAATATTCATATTTTATATTTTATAAACATTTGAATAGTTCAAATATTTTCAAATATTTTATAAATTTTCAGTGATTATTTATAAATTACTGACATTATGCCAAGAATTTTATTATACCTGAGATGGAGAGAGAGAGAGAAAGTAGTGATAATAAGATAAGGAACTAGATTCTTCTGATGAGAAACCACAATTACTAGGGATAAAAAGACACACATAATTAATAATAAAAAGATAATAATACTATAATAAAGGTATAAACAAGATGTTGTGGGAATAGAGAGGAAAAATCACTTTGGGAACTTCCAGTAAGACTTGCTAGAGGAGATGACGTTGTATGTAGGTCTATAGGGTGAGTAGGATTTACCCGCAAGGTGAAACAGGGGTATGCATATATCTGGGCATTGGGAAAACACAATAGAGTTCTAATGTTTGTATTTGTGTGTAGAATCACTATAAACACAACTGCTGCTAATATTAACTGATATAGGAATATTATACTCATGAATCAATACAGTATGTTGGAATGCTTTTGGTGACATTCTAAAATGGTAATACTTCTGGGTAAAATTATGAACAAATAAAATATAATCCTTTCTTGGTTTATATGTTAGTTGTATTCTTGGAAAATCTGTATTTATTAAAGCTATATAAAATGTGTGTAGCAGAGGTAGTTTCTAATCCCACAGAATTAAAAATAGAATTTTTACATATATTAATATCTTTATAAGACATTTGAAAGTTGTATTGGACTCTCCTCTACTTTGCACTACTTCTAGCATTTCTGGTTTCCACCCACCAAATGACATCACTGTTCTTTCACCATTATGAAAACAAAGAAACACCTACAGAAATGTCCAGAATTCCTTTTAAGAATACTGCTGCACATGATAACCGTCTCAAGAGAATAATTATAATAATCGAACTAATAAAAATTCTTAGAGAAGTGGAGAATAATGTATATAAACCATTTCTTTATCTTTCCAAGCAGAATGTCAGTAGATAGCATTTAACACTGATAAATTAAGTATAATATTGTGCTAGTTTTTGTCTGTTTGCTTCATCTGGTCTTTGTTCCCTTTCCCTTTTTTTCCTGCCTTTTTTAGATTGATTGGCTATTTGTTTTAATTTCATTTTATCTTCACTTTTGGGTAATTCATGACTTTTTTTTATAGTGTTTGGCTTTTCAGTTTACATCTTTGTTATAGTTCATCTACTTTCAAACAATATTATACAGCTTTATATTTAGTTTCAGAAACTTAAAACAGCATATTTTTGATTCCTCCCTCCCATCTTTTGTGCTATTCTTACTATTTATTTGACTTCTACCTGTGGTATAATCTCATAATACATTGCTACTATTTTTTCTTTAGATAGCCATTTATTATCTGGAGTATGAAAGATAAAAATATTTGTATTTACCTTCATTTATAATTTGTATATTTATACAAATTTGTATATTTATACAAATATAATTTGTATTTACCTTCATTTATAATATAAAATCTATAAATTTCTAGAGTCTTTAATTTCTTTGTGTGGATCTTAGCTTATATCTGTTATCATTTTCTTTAGGCCAGAAGAACTTTCTTTAAGTTCTTAAAGAAATTTAAGAATTTCTTAATTCTTAAAGCAAGAATTTTGCTTGCTTTATTAATTAATGCAAGTATTTTAAGGAAATAATGATGATGCTGATGCTGATAATGAATTCTCTCATCTCTTGTTTTCCTTAAAATACTTGCATTAATTTTTCAAAGCTGCTTTTCTTTCAGTAGTTTAAAGATATCATCCCCTTGACTTCTGGTTTGCAGTTTTGTATGAGTAGTGCACTATAATTCTGTAATTTTTATCTGAGTTCCTTTGCATGTGATTTGCCTTTTCATATATGATACATAAAGTTTTAAAAATAAATATTTTGCTTGGTGCTTCTTGAGTCGGTAGCTAGATATTTTTCATTAATTGTGGAAAATCTTTTTTTTTTTTTTTTTAATTGTGGAAAATCTTAAGTGTTACCTCTTCAGATAGTTTTTCTGCCCCATTCTCTCTCATCTTCTTCTGGAATTTTAGTTATATATATGTTAGATCATTTGATATTGTTCTGCAGCTTCTGGAAGATATGTTTTTTCTTTTCTTTTTTTATCTTTGTGTTTATGTTTAGCTTATTTCTATTGATCTAGAGCTCACTAAGTCTTTCCTCATCTGTGTCAAGTTTACTGATCAGTACAATGAAGAAATTCTTCATCTCCGTTACTGTATTTTTTAGTTTTAGCATGTGTTTTTGGCTCATTATTGTAGTTTGAATTACTCTGCTGAAATTCCCCATTTTTGTGTGTGCATTTTGCCCTCCTTTTCCACCAGAGGCATTAGCATATTAGTCTTATTAGTTATTTTAATTAAAAAAAGATTTATTAACTTATTTTAGGGGTTGGTGGGGAAGAGGGAGAGAGAGAGAGAGAATTCCAAGTAGGCTCCATAGGCTCCATCTCATGACCCTGAGATCATGACCTGAGCTGAAACCAAGAGTTGGACATTCAACCAACTGAGTCACCCAGGTACCCTAGTCTTAGTTATTTTAATTCATTGTCTGATATTTCCAGTGTCTAGTCTTTTCTGAATCTACTTCAATTAATTGCTCTTGACAGTAGGTTGTTTTTCTTGATTTTTTTTTTTTTGTATGTTCCACAATTTTGTGTTGTATACTTGACTCCTAGTATAGAGCAGTAGGCAATGATAGAAATACTATTTATCACTGGAAATCGATACACCTCTTCTCCTGGCCATTTGTGTGAAGGTTTATATCAACCCAATCAAGAGTTAAGCTGGATTAAATTTCATTGTTTTTATGGTTATCTTGAGTTTATCACTGGCTTCAAATTCTTCTTGAGTTATTTTTCTTTAACATTTTAATTAATTTATTTCTTTATTTTTAAAATTAAGAAATTAAAAAATATAAATTCCAATATAATTAGTGTATAGTGTTGTATTAGTTTCAGGTATACAATATAGTGATTCAACAATTCTATACATTACTCAGTGCTCATCATCATAGTAAGTGTACTCTTAATCCCCTTCACCCGTTTCACCTATCCCCCCACCTTCCTCCCCTCTGGTAATCATCCTTTTGTTCTCTGTATTTGGTGAATGGGGGGAAATCAGAGGGGATGATGAACCACGAGAGACTGTGGACTCTGAGCAACAAACTGACGGTTTTGGAGGGGAAGGGGTGGGGGTTGCGTGAGCCTGGTGGTACGTATTAAGGAGGACACATATTGCATGGAGCACTGGGTGTGGTGCATGAACAATTAATCTTGTAACACTGAAAAAATAAAATAAACATTTGGGGAAAAAAAAAGAGTCTATTCTTTTGTCTCTTTTTTCCTTTAATCATTTGTTTTGTTTCTGAAATTCCACATATAAGTGAAATCATATGATATTTGTCTTTCTCTGACTTTCTTTGCTTAGCATTATATACTGTAGATCCATCTATGTTGCATTCTTTTGTATGGCTGAGTAATATTCAATTATATCTATATATCTATTTATCTATCTATCTATATATCACATGTTCTTTATCCATTCATCTGTTCATGGACATTTGGGTTGCTTCTATAATCTGGCTATTGTAAATTATGCTGCAGTCAACGTAGGAGTGTACATATCTTTTTGAATTAGTGTTTTGTATTCTTTGGGGAATACCCAGTAGAGGAATTACTGGATCATATGGTAGTTCTATTTTTAATTTTTGAGGAACCTCCATACTATTTTCCATAGTGACCATACCAGTTTGTATTCTTGCCAACAGTGCATGATGGTTCCTTCTTCTACATATTCTTGTGAACAGTTGTTTCTTGTGTTTTTGATTTAACCATTCTGACAGGTGTGAGGTGTTATTTCATTGTGGTTTTGATTTGCATTTTCCCGATGATGGGTGATGTTGGGCCCTCTTTTCATGTGTCTGGTGGTCATCTTATGTCTTCTTTGGAGAAATGTCTGTCCATGTCTTGTGCCATTTTTAAATTGGATTATTATTTTTTGGATATTGTATAAGGTTTATATATTTTGAATACTAACCTTTTATCATATATGTTATTTGCCAATATCTTTACCCATTCAGTATGCTTTTAGTTTTGTTGATGATTTCCTTTTCTATGTAGAAGCTTTTTATTTTGATGTAGTCCCAAAGGTTTGTTTTGGTTTTTATTTCTCTTGCCTGAGAAGACATATCTACAAAAGTGCTGCTATGGCTGATGTCAGAGAAATTGCTGCCTGTTCTCTCTTCTAGGATTTTTATAGTTTCAGATCTCACATTTAGGTTCTAAGTCCATTTTGAGTTTATTTTTGTGTGTGGTGTAAGAAAGTGGTCTAATTTCATTCTTTTGTATATGGCTTCCCAGTTTTCTTAACACCCTTTGTTGAAGAGACTTCTTTTTCCCATTGCATATTCTTGCCTCCTTTGTCAAAGATTAATTGACCAAATAATCATGGATTTATTTCTGGACTCTATTCAGTTCTCTTGATCTATGTATCTGTTTTTGTGCTGGTACCCTACTGTTTTGATTACTGCAGCTTTGCAGTATATCTTGAAATCTGGGATTGTGATACTTCTAGTTTTGTTTTCCTTTTTCAAGATTACTTTGGCTGTTTAGGGTGTTTGGTGGTTTCATACAAATTTTAGAATTATTTATTCTAGTTCTGTGAAAAATGTTGTTGGTATTTTGGTAGGGATTGCATTAAATCAGTAGATTGCTTTGGGTAGTATAAGCATTTTAACAGTAGTTGTTTTTCCAATCCATGAGTATGGACTATCTTTCCATATATTTGTGTCATCTTTAATTTTTTTCATCACTGTTTTATAGTTTTCACAGTACAGGTCTCATACCTCTTTAATTAACTTTATTACTAGGTATCTTATTATTTTTGGTATAATTGTAAATTCAAGTTGTTAATTTCTTTTTTTGCTACTTCATCAATATTGTATAGACATGCAACAGGTTTCTGTATATTGACTTTGTATCCTGTGACCTCATTGAATTAATCAGTTCTAGTAGTTTTTGGTGGAGTCTTTAGGGTTACCTTATTCCTAAGGGAAAGGGCTAGAGTGTTCATGTCAAGAGTTTTTCCTCATTCATCTGCTCCACCCTAAACTTTCATCCTTTGCTGGATACTTCTGCCACAGACAGGGTTTATTTCCATGCTTTTATCTCTAGCAGTAAATTACAGTTGATTTTTAGTGCTTGCTATCTTAGTATTGACAGAGCAAGAGTATTTCTGTTGTCTTGGTCTAGCCTAAGACCAGGAGCTAACGTTAGGCAGGTCCTATATGCTGTGGTCTTGGGTGGAGTTTTTTCAGTGATCCCATTTGTCTTTCTTCTTTCATCTCTGCCTTGAATCATTGATGGGTCTTGTGTAAGACAGTTTTTTCTTCCCCTCCTCCAGATATAGAGGATATTTTCTTTTGCTGTTCCTCCTCCTGTTTGGAGTCTTATTTGTGCACTGGAGTTTTAAGGTTTGCTATTTGTTCCCCAGTGACTTAAGGTGTTTTTCTTCTCCATAAGGGAAAAGGATATTGGTGGGGCTTCATGCCTTTTCTATAATAGCAGCCCATCCCCTTCTCCATTCCTGCATTACAATGAAAGGCATTTTCTAGTTTTCTGCTCTGCTTCTAATCTTTCTCCTAAATACCTAATGGAGGCAAATATAGAAGAGTCTGCCAGTGGGTGTGAATTCCCTTTATGTCTATGACCCTCAGAGGTTCTATACTGTATTTCCTGTACTTGACTTTTAATAGTTAAAAAAAAATTAGCTTAATTCTTTTTTTACCACTTGTATGGCACTCAGCCTTTCTTCCTCCTGTGCTCTGCCATTAAGTGCTTTTGGTGGGGCTTGACTTTCCTTGGATATCAGATTATTGTTGCCCTGCAATCTCCATTTTCCAATAGATTTTTGTAAGTTATGATTTTGTTCCTTGTTGGGATATATCTTACTAAGGTGGAAGCTATGAATTTTTCAACTTCCTATATCTAACTAAATAAAGTGACACGTGTGGTTGGCCGACCTTTGACAAGGATGCTAAAAATACACACTAAGGAAAAGATAGTTTCTTTAACAAACAGTGTTGGGAAAACTGGACATCCATGTACAAAAGAAAGAAATTAGACCCTTGTCTTACACCATACACAAAAATCAACTAAAAATGCACATGTGTATATTCAGATATTACCATTCAATGCCTCTAAATCATTGGTTGCTAACTCCAAACAGGAGAAAACGCAGAGGTTCTGCTGAGTGGTCGATTTTGTTCCTTGTGAAGTCACTATGTGTTCTTTCATTTTTTATTATTTTCTCAAAGAAACTCTTGTTTTGAGGACAGACATCATGTTTTATACATCTTTATAACTGTTTCTGTTTATGATTTCTTTTTTCCCCTTGATAAACAATTTATGAGTTTTAACAAACATATGCATCCATGTAATCTGAATTTCTACCAAGATAATGAATATTTCCACCACTCTAGGAGGTCCACTTGTTTTTTTCAGCATAGGTTAAGTCTTACTTGTTCTAAAACTCCATACAGAAGGACTCACACAGTATGTGCTCCCTGATCTCTGGTTTCTTTGCTTAGCATAATGTGAAATTTATCTGTGTTGTTGTGTATGTCAGCACTTTTTTTATTTCCCATTTTTTGCTGAGTAGTATTGCACTGTATCAATGTATAAAATTTTCTCTTTCCAGCTGATGAACTTTTGATTTGTTTCCAAATTAAGCTATTGTGAATAAAATTACTATAAAAAAAAAAACTTCCTACTTCTAACTAGAAGTGAAACTTCTAAAATTAAAAAAAAACTTAAAGTTCCTATTAAGAACTCTTATTTTTTTTTTTTTTTAAGATTTTATTTATTTGATAGAGAGAAACACAGCGAGAGAGGGAACGCAAGCAGAGGGAATGGTAGCGGGAGAAGCAGGCTCCCTGCTGCGCAGAGAGCCCGATGCAGGGCTCGATCCCAGGACCCTGGGATCATGACCTGAGCCGAAGGCAGACGCTTAACGACTGAGCCACCCAGGCGCCCCAAGAACTCTGACTTATTTTTTAAAAATTTAAATGCAATTAGCCAACATATATAGTATATCATTTGTTTCAGATATAGTGTTGAATAACTTATCAGTTTCTTATAATACCCACTTCTCCTTACATCATGTGACCTCCTTAATGCCCATCCCCCAAATATCCCATCCTCCCAACCCATCTCCAGCAACCCTCAGTTTGTTTCCTATAGTTTCCTATAGTTGAGAGTCTCTCATGGTTTTTCTCCCTCTCTGATGACTTCTCATTCAGTTTTCCCTCCCTTCCCCTATGATCCTCTGCCCAGTTTCTTTTATTTCTCGTATGAGTGAAACCATATGATAATTGTCTTTTTCTGATTGACTTATTTCACTCACATATTACCCTCCAATTCCATCTACGTCAATGTAAATGATAAGTATTCATCTTTTCTGATGGCTGAGTAATATTCCATTGTGTGTGTGTATGTGTGTGTGTATAGATATAGATACATAACATGTTTATCCATTCATCTGTGGATGGACATTTTGGCTCTTTCTACAGTTTGGCTATTGTGGACATTGCTGCTATGAACGTTGGAGTGCAGGTGCCTCTTCAGATCATTACATTTGTATCATTGGGGTAAATACCTAGTAGTGCAAATACTAGGTCACAGGGTAGCTCTATTTGCAACTTTTTGAGGAACCTCCATACTGTTTTCCAGAGTGGCTGTACTAGCTTGCATTACCACCAACAGTATAATATAACTTCTATGTTAATTGAATAGTTCTCAAATTATTTTTGGTTGTGGAACTTTAGGAAGTTATAGTGCTATTTATAGAATTATTGTTTTATTTGAATTAAAGTAATTAAACAGTATTTTTTAAAGATTTTATTTATTTGAGAGAGAGAGAGAGCAGGAACATGCAAAAGAGAGGAGAGAAAGAGTGCACAAGGCGGGGGAGAGGTGAAGGGTGAGGGACAAGCAGACTCCCCACTGAGCAGGGACCTTGATGTGGCACTCTATCCTAGGACCCTGGGATTATGACCTGAGCTGAAGGCAGATGTTTAACTGAGCCACCCAGCCTCCCCTAACTGAACATTTCTGAGAATTTAAATATATTAACCACTTATTAAATGCTTGGTGCAATTTAATGGACATCTTATGGGTTTTAGTAGTCATGCTAGATATTTTCATATCTAATTCTCATAATTTTGAAGGATTGGTTTTGTCATTTTTTAATTATGGATGAGAAAACTGAGGCTTAAAAGGATTAAGTTGATTGCTTTGTGTCACAGAATTAATATTTATTAGAGGTGAGATTTCAGACGTTATGTTTCTGATTTCAAAATGTATCTTTTTAAAAAAAATCCTTTTTTATTTGAGAGAGAGAATTAGAAGAGAGAGAGTGACATGGAGGGGGGAGGGTCAAAGGGAGAAGCAGACTCCCTGCTGAGCAGGGAGTCAATTCCCACTTGACTTCCCCAGTGGGAATTCCCACTCAATTCCCACACTCTGGGATCATGACCTGAGCCGAAGGCAGTCACTTAACTGACTGAGCCCCCCAGGCTCTCCCAAAATTTATCTTGTTTCTATTCTGCAACATTATGTAGTTCATTTCTTAATGTTTGATAAGCACTAAATGACAGGGGAGGGGGTAAATTAATAATAAAAATCTTATTGGACTTATATTCCTAAATATATTTTGATTTCTGTTAAACATGAGCCTTTTTTTTTTAAAAAAAATAGGCAATGATATGGGAAATGATGATGCCATCGGAGGGAATGTGAGCAAATATATGGTGCTTCCATCTGGATACTGTGGACAGCCCAAGAAAGGACATCTTATCTTTGATGCTTGCTTTGAAAGTGGTGAGTGTATTAAAGACCATTGCTTTTGAATTTGTCTTAGATTGTTTCAAAATCCAATTCATCTGACCATTCGGTGTGATTCAACCCATTTAATATTTCATTATAATGGAGTAAGTTGTCAGGGAAAAATCACTTTTTAAAGAAGTAACTTGGAAATACTTGAAAATGATTGCTATGTTTTTGTTGCTATAAGTTATTATTTAATAGTATAATGGTAATACTAATGAGCATTTATATTTGATAAAATAACTTTTCAGTTATTATTTCTTTTGAGATAAACTTGACTTTATAATAAATCATTAATTATTGAATGTTTATCATGTACCTGTATCTATATGACATGCTCACAGAACTAGTCTTTGTCAGAGAGGATGTCTTCCTATGAAGAAATGATTAGGGAACAGATTCAGTTGAACACAAACCAAACAGCAAAAGTAATATTGCATCACAATCATCAAATGCTGTGAGTATTCTGAATGGGAAGATTGAAACTTGATTGTAAATTCCTATCCAGTAGGGATTGGATCTTGTTAACTTTTTTGTGCCCCGAGCCTCATAATCTGAATGGCACACAGTATTATTCAGAATATGTTGAAAATTTTAATGAGACAGGTAAACATAATTTTGTTTTATAAATAGTTGTTAATTATTTTTGGTTTTCATAATGTGTGTGTGCATGCATGTGTGTGTGTCATTGGTTGGAGGGACATGGTAGTGTTAGTTATGTGACACTTCTCTGAACCCTGAGAACATTGGTGGTTTATCAACAATTGCAAATTTGTTTATGTAATATTTTGCTCCTAGTTTATACAGGTACCATAACAAAGAACCACCAACTGTGTGGCTTAAACAACAGAAATTCATTACCTCATAGTTCTGGAAATCTGAGATCAGGGCATCAGTAGGTTTGGATCCTTCTAAGGGGTGTGAAGAATATATTCCATGTCTTTTGTCCAGCTTCTGGTGATTTGCTAGCAGTGTTTGGCATTCTTTGGTTTGTAGAATCGTCACCCTGATCCCTGCTTTCATCTTCACTTGGCATTCTCCCTGAATGCATGCCTTTCTCTAAATATTCCTCTTTATGAGGCTGCCAGTCATACTGGATCAGGGGCCACGCTAATGAACACATTTTAACTTGATTACACTTGTAGAGATTCTATTTCCTAATAGGGTCACATTCTGAGGTACTGGGTATTAGGACTTTAATATGAATTTTGGGGGGACATAATTCAACCCGTAATTAGTACTATAGCATTGTTCTTCCATTCAGATATGAACACCGTCCACATAATTAAGAACAATTTGTTGTGCTTTTCTTGAATTTTGCATTATTTCCTTTTCTGGGATGTATTTGGTGTCTAGAAAATATCTTTAAATTCTTTTTACCTCAGTTAAAGGAGGAAGGCTCTTTATAATAATAATAACTCTATAAAGTTTGAAATTATTTTTTTAAAGATCATGTGTTGTTTTGGTTTACCTACAGTCTGAAATAATCTAAATTTCTTTCTTAGGTTATATTTTCCTTAACCCTAGTTATCTTTTACCATCCTTTAGTAAGAAGCTCAGTAGGAGAAATTACCCAATTTGACCACATAGTATCCAAAGTAATAATCCATATTTTTCCAACAGTGTATGAGCAGTTGGTTTGAATCAATTCTATCTGTCCTAATAGTGCATAAATCTTGCAGTAATAGTAGAGTGCTTAAGTGGACACCCTTTGGAGTCAGGCTAAAATTTATATCCTTATTTGAAAACTGCCATAGATTTCCTCAGCATTTAATGGGGAATGATGCCTACCTTTCATCTTAAAAAAATAAAAGTATATTTCATTGCTTAAAAAATTAAAACATCTTACTGAAATATATACAAAATAATAGTAATATGAGTACATAAAATGCATGCTATGAGTTCCCATAATTTTGCTATAGATAGGTAATAAATTTAACTGAGAGTAGCCAGTGCCAAGAGAAAAACAATGTTCATAAGATAAAAATAAACTAAATGTTGAGATCCTATTGGGTTTACTAAAGCAGGCACTGAAAGGTGATGAATAGTATCAACAATATCCCTATGGTGTATAACAATATATTTTATAGGAGTGTATTTTGTAACATCCTTCATTGTGGTCTGAGCGCATAATGCTAAGGGGCATCTTAGCGAAAACAATTTAGTTGGCACTTGCAACTATGTGAATTTATTTTAGATTATTCAAAACAGGGAAGTCAGAGGGGTATTCTCTTATGTGCTAACTCTGAGCTACTGACTATGGCTACCTAATGTTTTGAACTAACTCTGAGCTACTGACTATGGCTGCCTAATGTTTTGAACAGGATTCTGTAGGTGCATCCAAACTTACAGAAGACTAAGGTGGTTAAGAGATACAATGATTGGGAAGTATTGTTTCATGTGGATGGAGTATATTGCCGTAAGGCCCCCACAAGAATTTTTTTCTAAGTTGTAGAATATATGAAGCTTTGTATATTTCCTGGTCCTGAACTGGTGGATAATCTGTTTTTCTTATGAGAAATAAGTTCTGCAGGTCAAACATGAACTCTCTAGTAAATCCCTAGTCTGTTTTTTCCATACCCCCATCTGTGTAAGTAATATTTTCCTTGGAAAAAACAGCAAGACCACCCTAATTTTATCCTTCTATAAATACCTGACACTTTTCATGATTTTTTTTCAAAACTTTGTTCTCTTCTACTACCACTTAACCTGCTTTGGGACATAATCTGTATCTGATTAATTCCTGTTCCCCAACCAAGCAGAGTGCTTATGAAATTAAGCACTAAATTAATACTGTATTTATTTGTTGAATGAAGTAATTTGAGCAATATAAAGGTAGGGAGAGATTAACTTTCTTCTAGCTCTCACGAATAATTAATTACTTGATGTCCCTAGTCTACCAACTTTTCTCAAGCCTCCATGTATTTGTATATACTGTTTTTTTCTCTGTGAACTAGATCCCTTTCTCTTCCTGGTGAAATGTTAATTCAGACTCAGTCCAGCATTTCTTCTTCTGAGAAACAGTACCTCTCAGGCAAGTTTGGCTGTCTCTACTTCTATATTTATAGGCACCTCTTAGGCTCTTGTATGCTAGCCTTTATTATATTTCTTTCTTTTTCCTTTTCACTGAAACCTTGAAATCAGGGATGGTTTCTTATTTGGTTCTCCAGTGCCTAGTGTTCTATCAGTAATAAATGTATGAATAAGTGAGGGAGGATAGAGAGTGAACAAAATGGTTTTCATAAAGTGAGATTTTTAAGATAAAATATTTTTTTTTTTTTAAAGATTTTATTTATTTGACAGTGAGAAACACAGTGAGAGAGGGAACACAAGCAGAGGGAATGGGAGCGGGAGAAGCAGGCTCCCCGCTGAACAGAGAGCCCGATGTGGGGCTCGATCCCAGGACCCTGGGATCATGACCTGAGCCAAAGGCAGATGCTTAACGACTGAGCCACCCAGGCGCCCCAAGATAAAATATTTTTACATTTAAATAAAAATTTAACATTAATAGTAGTAAAAACATTAAGAAGAAAAACCAGTTAAAATATCAATTATTTATTGCTGATCAGACACTATGATAAATGATATATATAGTTTACCTCATTTAATACAGAAACCTTCTGAGATTCTATATCCTTCTTTGTAGGTGAGGAAACTAATGCTCAGAGATGTAACATTATCTCCCTTGAATTGCATGACTGACAGAGATGTAGCTGAATTTGAAACTCAGGATTTCCTGGCTCTAAAAGCCATACTTCTAACCATTATGTATACATATTACCTTATTATAGGTCAGTTTATGACATATGAATAATAGATATATTGTTGAAAATTTCTTATTAAGTGATAAGTTATATAGGAATATATAGATATATAGTAAGATAAGACAGTATAGGTTTTGTGATAAGAAAAAAATTGTTTACTTGTTTTAAAATAAGCCATCAAAATAAATACGTTTGGTTGCCATCATATGCAATGTGAATATTGCTTTTTATTGATAATGAGTGTGTGTATATTGAATATGCGAAGAACAATATAATTTACACTGTAAATTAATTAGCTTAAGCGACTTAATATGATATTTAATTTACTATGGCATGAAAAAGGGTCAGTGAAATAAAGATATAGTTCACTTGTTTATATACCATTTCAAAATGATAGAAATAAAAACTTAAAACTTTAATTTCTCTAATGGAATTTTACTACATTTATTTGTGTAATCTTTGAATATTAATGTTTTATTTCCTTTTGAAAGAAAATAGTTTTTATTCTTGGCACAATATGAAAATGTGCCATGACTACAATAGAAGTTGTAGGTTTTAGTCTAATATCTCACTTTTTCTTTTTTTTAGATATCCAAATGGTTGATATACTTTTTCTTTTTAACTTTTTGAGGAAAGCTGACAAATATAATTGTATATACTTAAAGTGTCCAATAGGATGGTCACACCACATGTATATCATATATATTATTAAATACATATATATAATATAGAGTAATTACCAAGATTAAGATAATTGATGCATCCATCACCTCATATAATTACTACAGTTAACTTTTCTGCGTGGTAAAAATCCTTAAGATCTACTTTTATCAACTTTCAAGTATACCATACTGTATTAATAACCATAGTCACCATGGTGTACATACATTAGATCCTCAGAACTTATTCATATAACTGAAAATTTGCACCTTTTCAGTTATACCACCCCATTTCCCCTTCCCTCTAGCCTGTGGTAACCACCTTTCTATTTCCTGTTTCTGTGTAATTGATTTTGCTGCAGCGTTACTCAAAAAAGCCAAGATATCAAAACAACAAAAATGTCCTTCCACATATTAGGACAAAGAAAATGTGACACACACACACACACACACACACACACACACACACACACAGGACTATTATTCAGCTATCAAAGAGAACTGAATCTTCCTATTCGTGACAATGTGCCTGAATCTGGAAAGGCCTATGTTAACTAAATTTTTTTTTAATAGCAGTATAATATAATGCCAAAAATACAGGTTTTGGGTTCAGACAGACCTTGTTTCGTAAAATTAGTAAAACAAGTATCTATATTGCAGAACTATTATGCAAATTAGGATAACATATAAAAGAGACAGTACAATATATGCCTATCAACTTCAGGTAATAATTCTGGCACATGTATAATATCATTTCAAGAGTCTAAAATGTGCCAGGCACTTTTGTGGTATATTTATATGTGACATTACCAATCCTTAGACCAACCCTACAAAATACAAGCCTTAGATTGGATTCCCCCCAGAATCATACCCTGAGACAAGGACTTAGGTAAAGTTTGTATATTTAGATACGGATTTGAAGAGAGAGATACTCTGGGTAATTCATGCTTTGCTGGACAGAGGTGTCACCTTACTAGGCCATTATCTCTTTTAGAGAAAAAAAATTAACACATTTTGGAGAAAACATCATGGTTATGTTACATAAAGTGTTTCACTATGTCTAGAAATTCTGTTGGGGAGATACTGGCAGCTATGAAACTGTAGGTGAATAATCTAATTCTGTTATTTGTTTCTTACTCATAATTGAAAGAAAACCGAACTTCTGTTATTGCAGGGTTTTTATTTTTTAAATTTCTGACCTCTTTACTGAATTATTTCTATGTAGATATATGGTTATGTATCTACATGTGTATTTTTCTCTTATTTGTCTGCCTTCTCTTTGAGAAAGAAGTAAAACATTTCATTCCCAAGTAACTTTCCTCTAAGAATGATATTTCCTGTAGTAACATTACTGAACCTAAGGACCTTAAAAAAAAACAGTTGAAGAAGTATGAAGTATGTTTAATAAAATCTTATTTGCACATCTTTTCAACTGTTCTTTTTAAATTATCTGAGACAATATTTTGAAGGGGACTTCCAGTACATAAAACACCCTCTATGCTTTAGTAGTAAAATAACTTCAAAAAAGGGGACATATATCACAAAAAAGGGGACATATATCACTCATATATCACTGAGTTCATTTATAGCCCTCCTCTGAATAAGGATTTAAGTTACTACTTGAATGATTATAGGTATGTATTAATTTAAAATCTAAGACATAAATACCTTTTCAAGTGATAGCCAAATGATACATTTTCAGTTAGAATGTTTAAAAATTTTCTATTATTACTGATTTCCATTTGCAAACAAAAATTTTAAAATTATATTAGGAAAACTAGAATGTTGTCTGTGTTTGTATGCTTTATTCTCCATAAAATAATTGTGCTTCAATAGTATACTACACTATTGAAAAATCCATACATATTCTGGGTTGTCATACAGCTTTCAGGTGGACTTGGCTTTTAAAGGTATGAGGATATTTTGTGTGGGCCACCTGTTTGTAGTTTGTTTCATTTCTCATTCTTTGCCCATTCTTCTTATTGCAGGGGCCAACCCCCTGAAAATTGTACTTCCCATGTTCCCTTGTTATCTAGATTCTGGCTAGGTTTAGCTAATCAGAAATTCTAGCAGGAGATTGAAAGGTAGGTGGAAAGGAGAAGTCTTGGTATTTCTCCCTTTTTTGTTTTGGGCAGCATCTCCATCAGTGACTATATTTCCTTCATGGTTTTGCCAGGCAACCCCTGTCTGGTGATCCCAGCTTGGTTGGATTGCCAGTCCAACTTTGTTGGACTCCCAGGATATTACTACCTCTTGCCTTTGCCCCTTTATCTGTGAGTATCTGCTTTGGAATTTAGAAAATTTAAACACTTAGGACAGAGGTACAAGGAATACATTTAGAAAAGCAATCATCCACCCATTCCTCTCTAGCAAAGCCTGGGACTCTTTCTCCATCCAATTTTTCTTTTGGTCTATGTGACCTAATGCTATGTGGCAACTAAGTAATGAACCTGGATAAGTGTGGATAAGAGACTGAGCCTCATGACTTTGCAGCAGTGTTCTTCTCAACTGGGGCAGCTGTGCCCTTCCAAGGACATTTGGCAAAGTCTGCAGACATTTTGGCTTGTCCCAACTGGGGACTGGAGGAGGGGAGAACCTAGCAACAATAGCTAGGTTCCTGCTATTGTTAATCTCTCTGTTGCCCCACTTTCACCTGTTTGACCTTTCAGCTCTCCCAAAACTTCTGCAACTAGTGTCCTTTTTTTAAAATTTGAATTCAATTAGCCACCTTATATACATCATTACTTTCAGATATAGTGTTCAATAATTTATCAGTTTCCTATAATACCTAGTTCTCCTCATATTACATGACTTCCTTAATGCCCACCCCCTGGCCCATCTCCCTTCCAGCAACCCTCAGTTTGTTTCCTATAGTTAAGTCTCTCATGGTTTTTCTCCCTCTCTGATGAATTCCCATTCAGTTTTCCCTCCCTTCCTCTATGACCCTCTGCCCTGTTTCTTATATTTCTCATGTGAGTGAAACCATATGATAATGGTCTTTCTCTGATTGACATATTTCACTCAGCATATTACCCTCCAGTTCCATCCATATCAATGTAAATGGTAAGTATTCATCGTTTCTGATGGCTGAGTAATATTCCATTGTATATATATACCACATCTTCTTTATCCATTCATCTGTCTGTGGACATCTTGGCCCTTTCCACAGTTTGGCTATTGTGGACATTGCTGCTACGAACATTGGGTGTAGGTGTCCCTTTGGATCACTACATTTGTATCTTTGGGGTAAATACCTAGTAGTCCAACTGCTGGTTCATCGAGTAACTCTATTTGCAACTTTTTGAGGAACTTCCATACTGTTTTCCAGAGTGGCTGCACCAGACTGCATTCCCACTAGCAGTGTAAGAGGGTTTCCCTTTCTCTGCATCCTCACCAACATTTGTTCTTTCCTGTTTTGTTAATTTTAGCCATTCCGACTGGTGTGCAGTGGTATCTTGTTATGGTTTTGATTTGTATTTCCCTGATGCATAGTGATATGGAATATTTTTTCATGTGTCTCTTGGCTCTTTGGATGTCTTCTTTGGAGACTGTCTTTTCATGTCTTCTCCCCATTTCTTGACTAGATATTTTTTTTTTTGGGTGTTGAGTTTGATATGTTCTTTTTAGATTTTGGATATTAGCCTTTTATCTGATATGTCATTTGCAAATATATTCTCGTATTCCATAGGTTACTTTCTAAATTTGTTGACTGTTTACTTTGCTGTGCAGAAGCTTTTTATGTTGATGAAGTCAAAGTAGCTCATTTTTGCTTTTGTTCCCATTTCCTTTGGAGACGTGTCTAGCAAGAAGTTGCTGCAACCAAGGTCAAAGAGGTTGCTGCCTGTGTTCTCTAGGATTTTGATAGATTCCTGCCTTACATTTAGGTCTTTCATCCATTTTGAGTTTATCTTTGTGTATGGTGTAAGAAAATGGTCCAGGTTCATTCCTCTATATGTGGCTGTCCAATTTTCCCAACACTATTTATTGAAGAGACTTTCTTTTTTCCATTGGATATTCTTTGCTGTTTTGTCAAAGATTAGTTAACCATAGAAAGACCATTTCTGGGTTCTCTATTCTGTTCCATTGATCCATGTGTCTGTTTTTGTGCCAGTACCTTATTGTCTCGATGATTACAGCTTTGTAATAGAGCTTGAAGTCTAGCATTGTGATGCCACCAACTTTGGTTTTATTTTTCAACATTCCTGTGGTTATTTGGGGTCTTTTCTGGTTCCATACCAACTTTAGGATTATTTGTTCCATCTCTGTGAAAAATGTTGATGATATTTTGATAGGAACTGAATTGAATATGTAGATTGCCTAAGGCACTGATCCTATATACAATTGCACCAAAAACAGTAAGATATCTAGGAATAAACCTAACCAAAGAGGTAAAGGATCTGTACTCGAAAAACTACAGAACACTTTTGAAAGAAATTGAGGAAGACACAAAGAAATGGAAAAACATTCCATGCT
>CM053606.1:33391516-33530571 GCA_028646535.1 Procyon lotor
AGAAAGTATGTGTCCTGAAACTAATTTAACATTGTGTGTCAACTATACTCAAATTTAAAAAAAGTTTTTTAAAAGAGCACATGTCTATTTTAGAGATACATATTGAAATATTTATAGATTAAATTATATATCTATGAAGTATTTCAAAATAGTACTAGGGAAAGGATACTGAGTAGGAAAGAGGAGTACAATTAATATTGCTAAAGTTGAATGATGAGAGTTCTTATATAAATTATATTGTACTTTCTATTTCTGTATACATTTGAAATTTTCCATAATACAAAGCTATTTTGAATGGAGTTAAGAACTTGCCACATAATACAAATTACTTAATAATAAAATGAAACTAAGTAGTAGATAGATATGCTGATCCTGTAAAGTAGTATGACCAAATAAAACCCTGATAGTCTAGAAGACTGCCTTCAATGAGGATATAAGGGAGAACATAACCTTACCACTCTGGTGGTTTTTTTCAACATACCCTATCACAAAGAAAAAAAATTTATACTTTAGATAGATAGATAGATAGATAGATAGATAGATAGATAGATAGATATGTATACACACACACACACAATCACAAAAATTATTTAAAATGGGGATGTTGCAACTATGCAGGTAATACCAAATGAGTGAAGTTGACAGAGAATAAGGAATTAAGGAGAAAATGGTGAAGGGTGCAGACTGTGTAATACCAGAAATCCTTTGCCCACTTCTAAAGGTGGCACCAGCTACTCAGCTCCAGTCAACAATGAACATGCATCAACATATCAAACCAGTTTTGCCACGTCTGAATTTTCAAAAGAAGCCAGAAATGCATAATTTTATGTAAAACTTCCCAATTTTTAAACAATTAACAACCAATCAAATCTAATTAATTCCTTGTTCATATGCTTCATGAGCCCAACAAAATGTTTCTGATAGACAGATCCACTCCATGCATGTCAGTATGCAACTACTGGTCTAAGCATAATGTAATATGGCATGATGAAACAAAGGGAGATGTATTCCAGCCCTTTCCTGATAGCAAGAATGTATTTTGTTCATAGCCACTAAAATGAGAGAAAATGTCACGTAAGTCACTGCCACCTTTAATGTTCCTCTTGTGTAAAAATATTGAAGGTAAATTGTGAGCAGTTGTCATTTATTCCTCCCTCTCACCCCAAAACAAGGCTCCACTAAACAAGTCTCTGGTATATTTATTTGACAGAATGGTCATAAGCTTCAGTGTGAGTAGGTGAGACAAATGAGCCAAAAATAAATGGTTTTACCTTTGCCTTACATAGCAATCTATGAAAAGATATAATAACCCTAGGACACCTGGGTGGCTCAGTTCGGTTAAGCATCTGCCTTCAGCTTAGGCCATCATCCCAGGGTCCTGGGATCAAATCCTGCATTTGATCCCTCACTCAGAGGGAAGCCTGCTTCTCCTCTGCCTGCTGTTCCCCCTATTTGTGCTCTCAATCTATCTCTCTCACAAATAAAATCTAAAATAAATGAATAAATTAATGAATGAATGAATGAATGAGTGATATAATACCCCTAAAACAGTCTAGGAACTATACTGGTTTCCTCATATTTATCTGAGCTGTTAAGTTTGTCCTAATTTACTGAAACATACCAACAGAGATTGTCTGAGGAATCAACTGTGGAAGACTGATAAGAGACAGAAAAGACTACCAGAGGTCTTTCACCTTAAATGCTGATACATTTTGATTAATAGAGTATGCATTACAGGAAGGTAAGAGCCTCAAGTTTCTTATGCTCCTACTTTTGGTATAGAAGCCAAATCCAAACTTTAAAAATCTTATTATAATAAAAAATAATAATTAAAGTTACATTCTCAAGACCCAAAAAAGTCAATGTGGAGGAATTTGAGAACTTCTGCTCACAAATCTAGTCAGACAATCCACACACCCAAGGTCTCTTGTGCCTGAAATGAATTTCCTTATAATCTTCTAAGGGGAAATGTGCAAAATCAGGAAAGCAAGAAAGTATACACAAGAAACCCTGAGTGTAATAATGTGACAACTATAGTTCCAATAAAGCTATATATTAACTTTTAAAATGTGAAATAATTTTTATTTAAATTCCACTTAATTATTAAACTTTTTCAAAATGAATAATTAAAACTTGCAAAGCAGAAAGAAGGAAAGATTCGGAATTAAGAAACATGAAGATGAGGGTTGCCTGGGTGGCTCAGACAGTTGGACATCTGACTCTTGATCTCAGCTCAGGTCTTGATCTCATGGGTTGTGGGATCAGGTCGGCTACAGGTTCCCTGCTCACCAAGGAGTCTGCTTGAGATTCTCTCTCTCCCTTTCTCCCTCTACCCCTCCCACCCTCTGGAAAGAACAAATAAATCTTAAAACCAAAAAAAAGAAGAAATGCGTAGATTCCCTAATGTATCCAAAGATTCCTTTACTTTATATCAAAGGCAGTTTTCTCAGATTCAGAAAACTAAACAGAAAATGGATTTTAAGCCCTGATTTATCATGTTCACAAATTTGTAGCAAAGTCAACTTTGATTTTAAGGAATCTTATACAGATAAGTTTTTTTTTTCCTCTCAAATTGTTATTTAAATTCTAGTTAGTTAACATATAGTGTAATACTGGTTTCAAGAGTAGAACTTAGTGATTTCATCACTTACATATAATACCCAGTGCTTATAACAAGTGGTCTCCTTAATACCAATCACCCATTTAGCTGATCACACATCAACCTCCTCTATCAGCCCTCACTATGTTCTCTATCATTTAGAGTCTCCTATGGTTTGCTTCCCTCTCTTTCTGCCTTCCCATATGTTCATCTGTTTTGTTTCCTAAATTCCACAAATGAGTGAAATCATATGGTATTGTCTTTTTCTTACTGACTTATTTCACTTCACATAATACATTCTACATCAATCATATCATTGCAAATGGCGAGATTTCATTTTTGTGATGGCTGAATAGTATTCCATAATACATACATACCACTTCTTTATCCATGCATCAATTGATGGACGCTTGGGCTTTTTCCATAGTTTAACTAATATTGATAATGTTGGTATAAACGTGGGGTTCATGTACCCCTTTAATCTATATGTTTCTACCTTTTGGGTAAATACATAGTAGGGCAATTGATGAATCATAGTGCAGTTCTGTTTTTATCTTTTTGAGGAGCCTCCAAACTGTTCTCTCGAGTAGCTGCAACAGTTTTTGTTGATTTTGTTGATTCTTTCCTTTGCTATGCAGAAGCTTTTTATGGTAATGAAGTCCCATTAGCTCATTTTTTCTTTTGCTTCCTTTGCTTCTGCTGATGTGTCTAGTAAGAAATTGCTACTGCCAAGTCCAAAGAGGTTGCTGCCTATGTTCTCTATGATTTTGATGGTTTCTAGTCTCACATTTAGATCTTTCATCCATTTTGAATTTATTTTCGTGTATGGTATAAAAAAGTAGTCTAGCTTCATTCTTCTGCAAGTTGCTGTCCACTGTTCCCAGTACCACTGGCTGAAGAAACTCTTTTTTCCATTGGATATTCTTTCCTTCTTTGTTGAAGATTAGTTGACCATACAGTTGTGGGTCCATTCTGGATTTTCTATTCTGTTCCACTGATCTGTGTGTCTTGTTTTTGTGCCAGTACCATACTGTCTTGGTCACTACAGCTTTGTAATATAGTCTGGAATCTTAATGCCTCCAGCTTTCCTTTTCTTTTTCAGGATTGTTTTGGCTATTCAGGGTCTTTTGTGGTTTCATACAAATTTTAGGGTTGTTTATTCTAGTTCTATGAAAAATGCTGCTGGCATTTTGATAGATTACATTAAATGTGTAGATTGCTTTGGGTAGTATAGACATTTTAATAATGTTTGTTCTTCCAATCCATGAGGATGGGATGTTTTTCCATTTCTTTGTGTCCTCTTCAACTTCTTTCATTAAGTGTTCTATAGTTTCCAGAGTTCAGACCTTTTTACTTCTTTGGTTAGATTTATTCCAGATATCTTTGGGTTTTAGAGCAATTGTAATGAGGATCAATTCCTTGATTTCTTTTTCTGCACCTTCATTATTGGTGTATAGAAATGCAACAGATTTCTGTAAATTGATTTTATATCCTGCAACTTGGCAGAATTCATGTATTCATTCTAGCAATTTTTTGGTGGATTCTTTTGGGTTTTCATGTTTTAACGTTTTTCATCTTTTGGGTTAGAAAGTGTCATGCAATCGATAGTGAACAGTTTGACTTCCTCCTTGCTGATCTGGATGCCTTTTATTTTCTCTGTGTTGTCTGGTTACTGTAGCTAAGACTTACATTACTATGTTAAATAGTAATGTAATCCTTGTCTTCTTTCTGACCATAGAGGAAAACCTCTCAGTTTTTCCCCACTGAGGATGATATTAGCTGTGGGTCTTCCATAAACGGCTCTTATGATGTGGAGATATGTTTCCTCTATCCCTACTATGTTGAGTGTTTTTATCAAGAATGGATGCTGTATTTTGTCAAATGCTTTTTCTGCATCTATTTAGAGGCTCATATGCTTATCTTTTCTTTTGTTAACATGGTGTATCACATTGATTGATTTGCAAATATTTAACCATCCCAGAAGCCCAGGAATAAATTCCACTTGATCACTGTGAATAAGACCTTTTTTTAAAAGATATTATTTATTTATTTGACAGAGAGAGAGAGAGATCACAAGCAGGCAGAGAGGGAGGCAGAGAAAAGTGGGGAAGCAGGCTACCTGCTGAGCAGAGAGCTCAATGCAGGGCTCGATCCCAGGACCCTGAGATCATGAGCCGAAGGCAGAGGCTTTAACCCACTGAGCCACCCAGGTGCCCTGTGAATAAGACTTTAAATGTACATTTGGATTTGATTAGCTAGTGTCTTGTTGGGAATTTCTGCATCAATGATCATTAGGGATATTAGTCTACAATTCTCCTTCTTAGTGGGGTCTTTGGTTTTGGAATGGCGGCCTCATAAAATGGGTTTGGAAGTTTTCCTTCCATTTGTAATTTTTGGAAATGCTTCAGAAGATAGGTATTAATTCTATAAATGTTTGGGAGAATTCCTGTGGGAAGTCATCTAGCCCTGGACTCTTGTTTGTTGGAAGATTTTTGATTATTGATTCAATTTCTTTGCTGATTGTGAGTCTGTTCAAATTTTCTATTTCTTCCCATTTCAGTTTTGGTAGCTTGTATGTTCCTAGGAATTTAGCCATTTCTTTCAGATTGCCCAGTTTGCTGGCATATAATTTTTCACAATATTCTTTTATATTTGTTTGTATTTCTGTGGTGTTGGTTATGATCTCTCTTTCATTTGTGATTTTATTTATTTGGGTCCTTACTCTTTTCTTTTAGATAAGTCTGGCTAGGGGCTGGTTTATCAATCTTATTGATTCTTTCAAAGAACAAGCTCTTGGTTTCATTGATCTGTTCTATTTTGTTTTTTGTTTGTTTCTATATCATTTATTTCTCCTCTAGTCTTCATTATTTCCCTTTTTCGGCTGGCTTTTGACATTAATTACTGTTCCTTTTCTAGCTCCTTTAGGTGTTAGGTTAGGTTGTGAATTTGAGACTGTTCTTGCTTCTTGAGGTAGGTCTGTATTACAAAATAGTTCCCCTTAAACCACCTCTGACGCATCCCAAAGGATTTGGACCATCATGTTTTCATTTTCATTTACTTCCATGCATTTCTTTTATTTCTTAATTTCCTGGTTAACTCATTCATTCTTTGGTAGGATATTCTTTAATCCCCATGTATTTGTGGTCTTTCTAAATTTTTTCTTGAGGTTGACATCAAGTTTCATAGCACTGTGGTCTGAAAATATGCATGATATGATCTCGATCTTTTTTGAATTTGTTAAGGGCTGATTTATGACCCAGTATGTGATCTATTCTGGAGAATGTTCCATGTGCACTCAAAAAGAATGTGTATTCCATTGCTTTAGAATAAAATGTTCTGAGTATATCTGTTAAATCCATCTGATCCAATACGTCATTCAAAGCCATTATTTCCTCACTGATTTTCTGTTTAGATGATCTGTCCATTGCTTTAAGTAGGATATTCAAGTCCCCTAATATTATTGTGTTATTATCAATGAGTTTCTTTATGTTTGTTACTGATTGATATATTTGGGTGCTCCCAAATTGGAGACATAAATATTTACAACTGTTAGATCTTTTTGATGGTTAGACCCCTTAATTATGATATAATGCCCTCCTCATCTCTTATTACCATCTTTGTCTAATATAAGTATGGCTACTGCTGCTTTCTTTTGGCATCCATTAGCATTATAGATGGTTTTCTATCACTTCACTTTCAATCTGAAGATGTCTTTAGGTCTAAAATGAGTCTCTTGTAGGTAGTATATAGATGGGTCTTGCTTTTTTGTTTTTGTTTTTCTTTAATCCATTCTAATATCCTATGTCTTTTGATTGGAGCACTTAGGCCATTTACATTTAGAGTAATTATTGATAGATACTAATTTAGTGCCATTATGTTAAAGTTGGTGTTTCTGCTGATGTTCTCTCTTCCTTTCTAGTCTTTGTTGCTTTGAGTCTTTTTTTTTTCTCCACTCAGAGTCCCCTTTACTAATTCCATCAGAGCTGGTTTAGTGGTCACAAACTTCTTTGGGCTTTTTTTGTCTGGGAAATTCATCTCTCCTTCTGTTCTGAATGACAGCCTTGCTGGATAAAGTACTCACATATGCATATTTTTCTTTCTCAAGAAGCATTCATCATGTTGAGTATATCATGCCATTCTTTTTTGGCCTACAGAATTTCTGTGGACAATTTTTTTCCCCCAAATACTTTTATTTTTTCAGTGTTACAAGATTAATTGTACATGTACCACACCCAGTGCTCCATGCAATATGTGCCCTCCTCAGTACCCACCACCAGGCTCACCCATCCCCTTACCCCCTCCCCTCCAAAACCCTCAGTCTATTGCTCAGAGTCCACAGTTTCTCATGATTCATCTCCCCCTCCAATATCCTCCAATTCACCCCACCTTTCCCTCTCACAATGTCTGTGGACAGTTTTGCTGTGAACCTGATCTCTGTCTTCCCTTGAAGGTTAAGTATTGTTTTCCCTTGCTGTTTTCAGGATTATTTCCATGTCTGTGTATTTTGTGAATTTGACTATGATATGTCCTGGTGATAGCCAGCTTTTGCTGGATTTAATGGAATGCTCTGTACTTCCTGGATTTTGATGTCTATTTCCTTATATACAGTGGAATATTATGCCTCCATTAGAAAGGACAAATATCCAACTTTTGTATCAACATGGATGGGACTGGAAGAGATTATGCAGAGTGAAATAAGTCAAGCAGAGAGAACCAATTACCTTATGGTCTCACATGCTGAGCGTAAAAAAAAACATGGAGGCCATTGTGAGAAGGAAGGGAAAGGTGAATGGGGGGAAACCAGAGGGGGAGATGAACCATGAGAGACTGTGTACTATGAGCAACAAACTGAGGGTTTTGGAGGGGAGGGGGGTGGGGGTTGGGTGAGCCTGGTGGTGGGTATTGAGGAGGGCACGTATTGCATGGAGCACTGGGTGTGGTGCATGAACAATACTGAAAAAATAAAATAGACATATTTGGGGGGAAAAAAAAAACTAGCAGCAATGGTCAGCCTCTCTCCTTTTCCCAGTCAGTGGTCTCAGGGAAGAGTTTTCCTGTGCACACACCTCTGTGCACACTTTCACTCTTTCTCTCTGTCTCTCTCTTTCTCTCTCACTCCTCTCTCCATGATCAGGATTCCTTCCCCCCTGTAGCACCCACGGTTCTTTTCTCCTCTCCCCCACATCAACTTTCCCCAGCCCCTACCTTCCACAAGGTGTCCACTTTGGTACGCTAATTTTACAGTTTTGTTCTCTCAGTCCTCAGATCAATTTATGGGTGTTCAAAATGATTTTATATTTATCGAGCTGTGTTCAAGGGTTGAGGCAAGTTTAGGGTCCCTTTATTCCTCTGCCATCTTAAGTCCTCCCCCTCCACACACAAGTAATTTTTTAATTAAATTTCCTAGCCTATTGGGACACCTGGGTGGCTCAGTCAATTAAGCATCTGTCTTCAGCTCAGGTCATGATCCCAGGGCCTGGGCTCCCTGCTCTACAAGGAGTCTGCTTCTCCCTCTCCCTCTATCTGCTGCTCCCCCTGTTTGTGTTCTCTCTCTCCCTCTCTCTCTCTCTCTCTGTGTCAAATAAATAAATAAAATCTTTAAAAAATAAATAAGTAAAAATAAATAAACTTCCTAGCCTATTTCTTTTCTTTAGCACTAAATATTCATAACAGTCAAAGCAGTTGGGAACAGTATGCAGCACATCCATTTTAGACCTGAAATACCTAAGAACCAGACTTCTATTGCCCTGCCAGACAGCTCATTACCAAAATCAATTAACAGAAAAAAGTGAGAATGATAAAAATATAGAAGAAAGGAACCAACCTCTTCCACTTAACTGGAGCAAGACAGAGGTAGACAAAGACTGTAGCAGGAAAATCAGAAAAGCTAAAGATGAAACATTTACAGATTTTACTGTTTTCGTTTCTTTAAAAAAGAGAATGGATTAGTACATAAAAAAGATAAAAAGCCTGGAAAAAAGCATAATCAGCAATATGAGAATATTTAGCTCACTAGCACAGAAACAGAAGGAATTCATCTATTCCCTTGACAGAACTTAACCCTGTTTTTGAAAACTAATTTGACTGAAAATTCTAAACTTCAAAGTATGTGTTCCTGTGAGCAGACAGGAAGAAGATAATGATTCTTTTGTTACTCTAATAACAAAACCCATTCTTAGTTTTAAGAGTGTAGTGTGTTTTTAAGAGTGGTTGGCAACTTTTGATAACCTAAATGAGAAACAGTATTAAAATTAGCTGAAAAAAATTTTACTTACCTCATTTTATCATGATGACATGCACTTCGATGTAAACTTTGCTAAGAACAACTCTTTGCTGAATTCAAACCATTTTGAAAGTAAGGACGTATAAATGACAAAACAAAATTTTCCCCTCCCCTCCCCCACCAAAAAACAATTTGATCCCTGGGATAATCTGGTTCACTAATTAGGTACAACACTCACTGTCTCAGAACATACCACTTTCATACCAGATTTCAATTAAAAACATGTAAAATAACTCAATTATCTACTGATAGCCTTAATTGAAGTAATTCAATCAATTTAAAATGCTAATCTACTTGCAACATAAAAATCTCACAGTAGAGAAATGATATAATCAGTACAATACAACTTAAAACTAGTCCCAATTCTGGCAAATATTGATACAAAGGAAGGAAAATTCCTCTTTCTTAGGAGCTTATTAAATCAGCTTCTAGGAATTAATAAAAAGATCATAATTCCCTCCTCGGAATATAGGGAAAAGTTGCTCTCATGAAGTTGAATCCTTGACTACATATAATTTATATTAAATGAAAATAAGAGATCCAGACTCCTCAGGGAAAGTAATAAATATAATCCAACCCTTTTATTAAATCATTTTATTTTTCATCCAGTTCCATAATATGAGTGATGTTGATCTTTAAGTCCAAGGCCCCACAATACTAATAAACCTAAACTTAGATGAGCCCTTCCAAGTCTTTTATAAGAAAATTCAAAATAATTACAATTTTTATCAGGTTCCAAAGATGTTACTAGCATGTCTCATAAGCATTGCTATTCCTGAGGTTCTACATTGGTAATGATATTAGTAAGACAAAAAATTAGAGTGTTACTGCTTTGGAAGATATTTCCAATTTTAATTAAAATTATTTAAAGTTTCACAATATATTTATGACACAAGAACTCATGTCCCATCAATACATTGTACTCTTCCAACAGATCAGAAAGGCTCTTTAAACATATATGAAGCTGCATCTCATGAGAATGGAAAGCATCAATTAATCCAGTGAGTGGGTTAAGAGGATTTCTACTCTATCAGAGATATTATTATATATACCCTTCCAACACTACCGAGTAAAGGATTCTATCATTATTTTAAATGACATTTAAAATTATTTTAAAAGACAAATAATTGTCTTTTATTTGTCTTTTTATTAAAGACAAATAATTGTCTCATTATTTTAAAGACAAACAAAACTGAGACTCAAAGAAGCACTATAACACACTAAGGAGTAGTTAGAATTTTAAATTTTATCTGCTAATTCCAAAACCAATGCTCTGTTTACTATGTCTTGCTGCATGAAGAGACAGACACCTCCAAATGAGGTTTTAGGGATTTTTAAAAATTTTAATTCCAGTATAGTTAACATACAGTGTTATATTAGTTTCAAATGTACAATATAATGATTCAACAATTCTATGGAGCTCAGTGGCTCAGTGGGCTAAGTGCCTGCCTTTGGCTCAGGTCATGATCCCGGGGTCCTGGGATAGAGCTCTTGAGTCAGGCGCTGTGGTATGTGGGAGTTGGTTTCTCCCTCTACCCCTCCCCCCTCCCTGCTCATATTCTCTTTCTCTCTCTCAAATAAATAAAATCAAGTCTATACATTATTTAGTGCTCACCACAATAAGTGTAATCTTAATCCCCTTCACCTATTTCACTGATCACCCCACCTACTTCCCCATCAGTTTGTTCTCTATAATTAAGAGCTTATTTTTTGGTTTGTCTTTTTTTCCTTGCTCAATTGTTTATTTCATAAATTCCACCTATGGGTGAAATCATATATTTGTCTTTCACAGACTGACTTATTACACTTAGCAGTACACACTCTAGATCCATCCATGTTGTTGCAAATGGCAAGATTTTAATAGCTTTTAATAGCAGAGTAATGTTCCATTGTGTATACATACCACATTTTCTTTATGTACTCATCTATTGATGAGCACTTGGGTTGCTTCCATATCTTGGCTATTACAAATAATTTATTTGTAAATAAACTGCATATATCTTTTAAATTAGTGTTTTTGTATTCTTTGGGAAAATATCTGGTAGTGGAATTACTGGATCATATGGTAGTTCTATTTTTAATTTTTTGAGGAAACTCCATGCTGTTTTCCACAGTGGCTGCACCAGTTTGCATCCCCAACAGTGCACAAGGGTTTCTTTTTCTCCACATCCTTGCCACCACTTGCTGTTTCTTGTGTTTTTTTATTTTAGCCATTCTGACAGGTGTGACATGATATTTTCATTTGCATTTCCCTGATGATGAGTGATACTGAGCATCCTTTCATGTGTCTGTTGGCCATCTTACATCTTCTTTGGAAAAATTTCTGTCCATATCATCTGCCAAATTAATTGGATGTTTTAGTTTTGTAGTGTTGAGTTGTAACAATTCTTTATATATTTTTGATACTAATCTTTTATTGGATATAAATGACATGCAAACGACAATGCAAATATCTTCCCCCATTCAGGAGGTTTTCTTTTAGTTTTGCTGATTGTTTACTTCGCTGTACAGAAGCTTTTTATTTTGATGTAGTCCCAATAGTTTGTTTTGGATTTTGTTTCCCTTGCCTGAACAGATCTAACTAGAATGATGTTGCTACAGCCAATGTCAGAGAAAGTACTTCCTATGTTCTCTTTTAGGAATTCTATGATTTCACATCTCATATTTAGGACTTTAAACCATTTTCCATTTATTTTTTGTGTATGGTGTAAGGAAGTAGTCCAATTTCATTCCTTTGCATGTTGCTGTCAAGTTTTTCCAACACCATTTGCTAATGCATATTCTTGCCTCTTCTGTCAAAAATTAATTGACTATATAATTGTGAGTTTATACCTGGGCTCTCTATTGTGTTCCATTAATCTATGTGTCTATTTTTGTGCCAGTACCATACTGTTTTGATGACTACAGCTTTGTACATTTTGATATCTGAGATTGTGTTACCTCTAGTTTTGTTTTCATTTTTCAAGACTCCTTTGGCTATTCAGGGTCTTATGCAGTTCTATACAAATTTTAGGACTGTTGGTTCTAGTTCTGTGAAAAATGCTATTGTTCTTTTCATGGGGATTGCATTATCTATTTTACCCAAGGTGATCTGTAGATTAGTACAAGATCTGTAGATCACCTTGGGTAATATAGATATTTTAACAATATCTGTTCTTCCAATCCATGAGCATGGAATATCTTTCCATTTAATTCATCTTCAATTTCTTTCATCGGTGTTCTATATTTTTCAGAGAACAGGTCTTTCCCCTCTTTAAGTTTATTCCTAGGTATTTTATTAGTAGTAGTACAATTATAAATGGTATTTCTTTCTTAATTTCTTTCTGCTACTTGATTATTAGTGTATAGTAACGCAACACATTTCTGTACATTGATTTTGTATCCTGTGACCTTACTGAATCCATTTATCAGTTCTTGACATTTTTTGGTGGAGACTTTCAGGCTTTCTATATATAATATCATGTCATCTGCAAACAGGGAAAGCTTTACTTCTTTCATACCAATTTGAATGATTTTTATTCCTTTGTCTTATGTGACTGCTATGGGTAGAAATTCCAGCACTATGTTGAATAAAATTGGTGAGACTGGACATCCTTGACTTGTTCCTGACCTTAGAGGAAAAAGCTCTCAGTTTTTCCCCACTGAGTATGATGTTAACTGAATTTTTCATATAAGGCCTTTATTATGTTGAGGGTTTTCATCATAAATGGATGTTATACTTTGTCAAATATTTTTTCTACAACTACTCAGTAATCATATGGTTTTGATCCTTTCTCTTGTTGATGTGAAGTATCACATTGATTGTTTTGTGAATAATGAACCACCCTTGCATCCCAGGAATAAATGCCACTTGATTGTGGTGAATGAGTTTTTAATGAATCGTTGGACTCAGTTTGCTAATATTTTGTTCAGGATTTTTGCATCTATGTTCATAAGAGATATTGGCCTGTGGTTCTCTTTTTGTAATGTCTTTATCTAGTTTGGGGATCAGGGTATTACTGGCCTCACAAAATGAATTTGGAAGCTTTTCCTCCTCTTCTATTTTTTGGAATAGTTTGAGAAGAATGGATATTAATTCTTCTTTAAATGTTTGGTAGAGGGGTGCCTGGGTGGTTCAGTGGGTTAAAGCCTCTGCCTTCGGCTCAGATCATGATCTCAGGGTCCTGGGATTGAGCCCCGCCATCGGGCTCTCTGCTCAGCAGGGAGCCTGCTTCTCTCTCTCTCTCTACCTGCCTCTCTGCCTACTTGTGATCTGTCTCTCTGTGTCAAATAAATAAATAAAATCTTTTAAAAATAAATTAATTAATTAAATAAAATAAATAAATGTATGGTAGAATTTGCCTATGATGACCTCTGGTCCTGGACTTTTATTTGTTGGAAGAGGTTTGGTTACTGATTCCATTTCACAGCTGGTAATCAGTCTGTTCAAATGTTCTATTTCTTTCTCATTCAGTTTTGGAAGGTTATATGTTTCTAGGATTTTATCCATTTTTTCTAGGCTGTCCAACTTGCTGGCATATAATTTTCTATAATATTCTCTTATAATCCTTTGTATTTATGTGATGTCAGTTGTTATTCCTGTTTTATTTATTTGAGTCCTTTTTTTTTTTCTTTGATGAATCCGGCTAAAGGCTTAACAATTTTGTTGATCTTTTCAAAGAACCAGTTCCTAGTTTCACTGATATGTTCTATTGTTTTTTAGTTTCTATATCATTTATTTTTGCTCTAATCTTTATGATTTCCTTCCTTCTGCTAGGTTTGGGTTTTGTCTGATCTTCTTCTAGACCTTTAGGTGTAAGGTTAGGTTGTTTATTTGAGACTTTTCTTGCTTCCTGAGGTAGGCTTGTATTGCTATAAACTTCCCTTTTGCTGTATCCCAAAGATTTTGGGCAATTGTGTTTTCATTTTCATTTATCTCTGTGTATTTTTTTGTTTCTTTGGTTTCTTCGTTGACCCATTTATTGTTTGGTAGCATGTTATTTAACCTCCAATTATTTGCTTTCTTTCCAGATTTTTTTTTCTTGTGACTGATTTCTAGATTCATAGTGTTGAAGTCAAAAAAGATGCATGGTATGGCTTCAATCTTTTTGAATTTTTTGAGTCTTGTTGTGTAGCCTAATATGTGATCTATTCTGGAGATTGTTCCACGTGCACTTAAAAAGAATGTGTATTCTGCTGGTTTTGGGTGGAACGCTCTGAATATACTTGTTAGATCCATCTGGTCCAATGTGTCATTCAAACGCCAGGGTTTCCTTTTTGATTTTGTTTGGATGATCTATCCACTGATGTAAGTAGTGTATTAAAGTCCCCTACTATTAACGTATTATTATCAATTACTTTTATGTTTGTTACTACCTGCCTTATATATTTGTGTGCTCCCATGTTGGGTGTGTATATACTTATAATTGTTCTAGCTTCTTGTTAGATCGTTCCTTTTATGATTATATAGTGTCCTTCTCTGTCTCTTGTTACAGTCTTGGCTTTAAAGTATATTTTTTTCTGATATAAGTATTGCTACTTAAGCTTTCTTTTATCTTTCATTTGCATGATAACTGCTTTTCCATTTCTTCACTTTCAATTTGCATGTGTCTTTAGGTCTGAATTGTAGGCAGCATATGATGGGTCTAGCTTTTTTCTCCATTTCATCACCCTATGTATTTTGATTGGAGCACTTAGTCCATTTACATTCAAAATAATTATTGATAGGTATGTATATTGCCATTTGTGTTTTTTTGTCCTCTTGCTCTCTCATCTCATAGTGTGGTGGCTTTCTTTAATGACACGCTTTGATTCCTTTCTCTTTATGTTTTGTATATCTTTTACTGGTTTTTGATTTGTGATTACCATTACATTTATATATAACATCTGCAAATAGCAGTCTAATATTATGTTGATAATTACTTATATTTGGACACTCTTTACTACTTTCCCCCTCACATTTTCAGTATATGGTGTCACATACTTTATATCCTTTTATATTCTGAATCCCTTGATTGATTTTCATAGATATACTTAATTTTACTGCTTTTGTGCTTCCTACTTTTCTTACTCCTACTTTCTATTCCTTTCCCCGGTCTTTCTTTCCTTTCCACTCAGAGTCCCCTTTAACATTTCTTGTAGTTTAGTGGTGATGAATTCCTTTAACTTTTGTCTGAGAAACTCTTTATCTCTCCTATTCTGAACGAAAGCTTTGCTGGATAGAGTTCTCTGTTGCAGATTTTTTCTTTCAGCACTTTTAGTATATCATGCCAAAGTTTCTGGCCTGTAAAGTTTCTGACAAAAAAAAAAAAAAAAAAAAAAACGAAACAAAAAACAGGGGATAGCCTTATGTTTTCCTTGTATGTAAGTTTTGTCTTGCTGCTTTTAAAATTCTCTTTATCACTACTTTTTGCCATTTTAATTCCTATGCACCTTGTTGTGGATCTCCTTGACCTGCTTTTGTTGGTGGCTCTCTGCACCTCCTGGATCTGAATTTCTGTTTCTTTCCCCAGATTTGGGAAGTTTTCAACTATTATTTCTTCAAATAAATTTTCTTCCCCTTTACTCTCTTCTCTTTGGGGGATCCCTATAACGCAAGTGTTACTATGCTTGATGGCATTGCTCAGTTCTCTGAGTCTATTTTCACTTATCTTATTTTTTCTCTCTCCTGTTGAGCTTGACTGCTTTCCAGTACCCTGTCCACCTAGTCACTGATCCATTCTTTTGCTTCCTCTAATCTAATATTTATTCCATCTAGTGTCATTTTTAATTTCAGTTATTGAGTTCTTCATCTCTGAATGGTTCTTTTTTATGCTTTCTAGCTCTTTAAGGGTTTGACTCCTCCACTCTTTTCTCAAATCCAGTAAGTATCTTTATGACTGCTAGCTTAAATTCTCTATCAAGCATATTATTTATCTCCATTTGGTTTAGGTCTCTTGCTGTAATTTTGACCTGTTCTTTCATTTGGGACATATTGCTCTGTCTCTTCATTTTGTCTAACTCTTTGTATCTGTTTCTATGTGTTAGGAAAGTCAGCTAGGTCTCCTGCTTGAAAGTAGGGGCCTTATGAAGAAGAGGTCCTATGGTACTCTGCAATGCAATATCCCCTGTTTACCAAAACTTGGTGCTCACAGTGGTCTACTGCATGCACCCTCCTATTGTGCCTGAACTATGTTTGCCTTTGGTCTAGTCACCTGCAATAGCTCTCTTTGCCTTTTGTGGGAAGGTTTTGATCCCTGTGTTTTTAGTGGGGCCTGTGTTGTTAGTGGGGCCACCTTCAGCTTGAGTTGAATCAAACCAGGCATTTGCAAGATGCAGTAGCATTGAACTATAGGTTACTTTCCCTGTGTTGTTCCCTCAGAAATTTTCACTAGTAGGTACGGCCTGTACTCAGACCAAATGTCTGTCCCCAGTCCACTGTGGGGTCCACAGTCAGACTAGTGTCTGTGGTTATCTTCCCCTCTCCCCAGGGCAAGAGTCACTTTGTGGCAGTGCTAGCCCTACTCAGGGCTCTTAAACATTGCCAGGTTTGTGGCACCCCTCTGGATGGGCTCTAGTGAGGGGCATATTGAAGGGAGCAGGTCTATAGGAGAATACAGTAGTGCTGGCACACTACTACCAGCAAGGTCTGTACTTACTACCAGTCTGCTGTGGTAGGGGACCTGCAGCCACTGGGGATCAAGGTAGGCATGGATGGAGGTGGTAATGCACATGGTGTTTGTGAGGTTTGTGTGGGTCTTCTATGGGAGAAGATCTGGAACCAAGGCCTAGCTTGAGGGGGTATTCTGCAGAACTGTGGGGCAGGGCATGCCTTTAGCAAGTCAGATAGCAAATGATGGTACCATGCTGGTCTCCTAGATGTCCATGCCTAGTCCAGGAGGCGGGGAGGAAAATGGCATCTGCCAGCTCCTTTGTTCCCGTAGAAGTCTCCTAGTGATTCCTGACCCTCCAGCTCATGCTCTGAGATTATTTAATGAATCTCTCTCCTATATTCCCCGTGCATTTTTTCAAACTCCTGCTTCTATGCTGTACATATCTCTAAAGGGCTATATGTTCTACTCTCTAAGGGTGAGGACTAAGTCTCCTCAGCCCTCCTGGCTCTCCCAAAGCTGAGCCCATGGGCTTTTAAAGTTCCATGTGTTAAGCCCCTTCAGTCATAAGAGTTCATGAAATTTGGCCCCTCTGGTTTTCGAAGCCAAATGTTATGGAGATTCATCTTCCCCATGTAGGTTCTCCATCTCTAGGGTACGGTCTGAATATCTGTTTCTTTCCCCTCCCTGCATCTGCAGCATCCTTCCCTTCTTTCCTCCTGTAGTCCATTTAGCTCCCAATCATGTCTCTACCCTTCCAATCTTCATTCATTTGGACTCTTCTCAATACTTAACTCTGGGGAGTCTGCTCTGCCAGCCTTTGGGTTGTTTCCTGGGTTATTTACATTCACATGCATGTTATCTAGTTGTGTCTGTGGGATGATGTGAGCTTAGGGTCCTCCTACTCTGCTGTCTTCTCCAAAAGTCTCCCAAATGAGGTTTTAAATGCGCTTGCTCCATTCCCAATATACTAACTGTGTTTAACTCCTATTCTACTAGGGTGTTTTGTTTGTGGAATGTCAAAAGTTTCTCCATTTTCCTCTTCACTTATGTTAACATCCTCAGCTTCCAATAGCCTAAGTTCAAATATTTGAACCTAAAATTTATGGATTAAAAATCTTTCCACTCATTTAGTATAAAAATATTTATTGAATGCCTACCACAGCAAGCATATGCTAGTTGTTATTTTAGTCCCTACTATTCAGCATTAATTTACTCAATGAGTGCATAGAGATGCCTACCTAACATGAGAAATTTCATTAACCCCATATTTCTTGTTACTAGATTACAGTAATCAGAAATAAATGTGCATTTTTTGTTTCATATGTTTTCTGAAAATTAAGATATACATTACCCCTTCCTCAATAACTCAATAAGAAAAGAAAATTTTGAGTTATTTTAAGTTCTACTATGTGCCATCCCTTCCCATCAGCAAAGGCATTCATTTTTTATTCAGGTTAAATAAAGCCAGGAGGCAGAGTGGAGTAGTCTAACCAGTATGGACATAGAGCCAGACAGACTTGGGTTATAGTTCAAGTTCTACTACTTAAGGGTTACGTAGTCTTAGCTTCACCACTTGATATTTCTGAACCCCAATTTTCTCATATGTAAAACTGAGATAATTATACCCCCTTGCAGTAATTCTGTGAAAATTAAAAAAGATATATGTAAAGTGCCTAAAAGAAGGAAGGTATTCTGCAAATGACAAAACAATGGCTTACTGAAATAACTTACTTTGCTTTTTTTAAAGATTTTATTTATTTATTTGAGAGAGAGAAAGAGAGAGCATAAGCAGGGAGGGGGAGAGGGAGAAAGAATCTGAAGCATACCCCACCCTGAGTGCAGAGCCCAGTGCAGGGCTCGATCCCACGATTGCACTTGTGCAACTGGTATTGCACATGAGCCAATACCAAGAGTCAGATGCTCAGCCAGCTGAGCCACCCAAAATCCCCACTAACTTTGCTTTTAAAGGCTATTCCTGTAATACTTGGTTATTTCTCTCTCTCCATTTTAGGGCAGTAAATTATTTACTGAATGGGAATCAGGAAATTTAGGTTACAGTTCTGGCTCCTCTTTTTCCTAGTTGTGGGACTCTGGTTAAGTCACTTAACTTCTAACATTCAATATAAAGATAAAAATTCACACTTCCCTTACCATATGCTCTAATCTTATACATGTCTTTTCTATTTAGGAGAGCAAAAATTGAAAGAATCTGGGCTTTGGAATCAGAAATACCTGATTTCTAGTCACATAAGCCTGAACTAATCACTTAATCTCTCTTAAATACATCTATGTAACCCTGGAGTCTTTTTTTTAGGTCTATTGTGAGGCAAAATGAGAAAGTAAACTACTAAGAAGCTAAAAGTATAAGATAAACTGATGACCAAATAATTGAGGAAACAGCATTTGTTTTGGACCTGCTCTAGCAAAGATACTATTAGATCAACTAAAATATTCCTACTTTGAAGATTTCAGATTCTTAAATGTAACCTCTATTACTAACTGAAATGTAATCCTCCATTATTAACAAATAGAAGATTTCTTAACCTGGTTTCTGGGATGGACATTACCTCGTAAAATTATTTTCAAATTTTCATGTGACTGCACACAACATGCATTTTCATGAGAAAGAATTCATTGTCTTTTCATAACTTACCCAAAGAGATCTATCACCCCAGAAATATTTAAGAACCAATAGAAGGAAAAAAAAATAAAAAGAAATACAGTCTTTAGCTCTGTTAATAGATGAGCAATACTAGCAGTGTTCTGAATAAGCTTCATCTCTCACCACACAACTTTCCTAGGTGTGTGTTGCTCTCTCTGCCCTCCATTCCTCCTCTCTATTCCCAGTTCCTCTGCTTATAACCCTCACTGGGCTAATTTCTTATTATTCAATACTCAATTCATGTGTCCTTCCAACAAGTAGCTTTACTGAACTACTCTTACCACCACTCCCAAGCTGTCAAAGAACTTTTCTCTAGCCTCAGAATTCTGTATACAACTCTTTTTATTGACTGGATGGTAATTTTCTAACTCTATTCTTCCTCCACTATAATGGCAGCTCCTTGAAGGCAGGGACTTTGTCTAATATATCTCTGAATTTCCAAAGTTGGGCACAATGCCTGGCATATAATAAGTATTCAATACATATTTTTAAAGGTTTTTTTGAGGGAAGAGAGAGAGCACTTGTGTGCATGAGTGTGTGGGGGGGAAAGAGGGGAGGCAGTGGGAGAGGGAGAAGAATCTTAAGCAGGCTCCATACCCAGTGCAGAGCCCAATGCAGGACTCAATTTCACAAGCCGAGATCATGATCTGAGCAAAATCAAGAGTCGGATGCTTAACTGACTGAGCCACCCAGGTACCTCTTAATACATATTTTTAAATGAATAACACAGTCCACAACATAGTGATTTCTTTCACAAAGCCATGACACAGAGATTAATATATTACAATTAGTGACTTCTAAAATTCCTGAAAAAATGCAGCAAACTATAATTAATGGCAGATTCTTTTCCCCATTTCTTCCACCAAAACTCAGAGATTCTTCTCTGTAAAGTTGCTGAAAATCTTTACTTAGGAATTTCCAATTCTATATAAAAGCTTTTAATCCTAGGGGCACCTGGGTGGCTCAGTCATTTAAGCATCTGCCTTTGGCTCAGGTCATGATCCCAGGTCCTGGGATTGAGCCTGCATCAGGCTCTCTGCTCAGTGGGGAGCCTGGTTCTCCCTCTTCCTCTGCCTGCCACTCGGCCTGCTTGTGCTCTTTCTCTTTCTCTCTCTCTCTCTCTGTCAAATAAGTAAATAAAATCTTTTTTTTTTAAAGTTTTTAATTCTATATAAAATTCCATGGGCCTTTTTATGTTTGCTTGTTTTGTTTACCTTCAATTGACATGCAAGTACAGTATTCTGAAAACCTATTTAGAAATTCAAATAATCACAATCAATAGTTCTCAAAAATATATGACAAATAAAAACATCTTTCTTTAGAGTTTGAAAAAAGAAATTTCTTTCATGAGTCCCATTAAATAAATGCAAAATATAAAAAGTAAAAATTATCATATTCCCATATGGTGAGTAACACATCAATGAATTATTGCAAGTTTTCTCAACTTAACAATAATATCTTATAATCAGAAAAATCAAATTCAGCTAAGGATGAAAATTTTTCCTTAATCAATACTAAAATTCACACCTACTCCATTGCTGAAATTTAACAATTAATAAAAATATTCTGATACCCATATAAGACTGTGACGCTCTTAAATGACCTAAAGACAAAGCTGTGACTTTCCTAAAAATATGTATGCAAAATACGGACATCTTTCTGATCTTCTTAATACATATAGTTCTCTAGTGTCTCTCATTGAAAGGATCACTGAGCCATGATACTTGAAACAGAGGTCAAATGCAACATTCAGAGCTCCTTAGAAGAAATAAGCATATAAGCATCAGGAAAACAAAAGGTGTTTTCTGTCCCAAACAGAAGGTATTTTCTGTCCCAATACTGTACTTTTTAGATCTTTAATAAAGCTATACTTACTGATGTTACAGAAAATATATAAGTAACAAAAACATTAAAGTTTTAAAAATACATCTAAAAAGGAAAAAAATTATGTAAATCCACATTCCCTTTTCTGCAATTCCAAAATCCATCAATCTCTAAAAACCAAATATTTTTTCATAAGTTTGGTGCCAAAACTAATTTGTTGGCAAAACTTAACCTATATTGACATGAAGTTATTTATAACTTTTATTCATTTAGTGTGAATGTGATATTAATGTTGTTTGATTACAAGGTAATTTCCCATACTCTATGGAGATACTATGTAATCAACAGTTCATATGCTGTATTACTTTTCCACAATCAAAAAAAAAAAAAAATCTGAATTCTGAAATATATTTGCATCCAAGGCTGCAAATAAGGGACTGTAGACCTGGATTTCCTCTTCTCCAAAAGGTGATTTTACTAGTAAGCCTTTAGGGAAAGACGCACACACAGGTACACACACACACATACTAATTAGGCTACCATTTCTTTGGGGATAGGAGGGTGTAAGACATTATGCACTTTCCAAACCTATTTCTAATGCTTACCTGAAAAGTAGATGTTATTATTCCCAATTTGCATATAGACTTAACTATTTTGCCCAACTACTAACAGAAGATAGAAAATATTATTCTTATTTCTAAGGTTTTTTAAATTTTCAAGATTCTGTCTATAGATGCTTTCACATACCATACAGTTACTTTTTTAAAAAAAAGACTCAATTTCACAGAGAAAGTGATCAAGGTACAGGCCATTTTAAGAGACTACATCATTCTAAAATTTCTGGTCAGTGTGGGCTTCCACAAAAGTAACAAACTTGGCAATAGAGAAAAGCAATTAACCAGGTAATTCGAACAAAAGCTTTCTTTTATGATAGTTGGAAAAGAAGGAGAAAAACAGGTGCAATCTAGCCTGAGACTAATACTCCTACATTTAGTTAACTATAAGGTTTCTTTTTTCATTATTATTCATAGTCAAACTGTTGGGGAAGAAGAAAAATTCTAACATTCTTGTCCTCATTTTTTTTCCTTGTCCTCATTTTAAGGTACATTATTTAAAGTTTAAAGAAACTTCCTTTTGCAAACCTGACCTTCTTACAGAGCTATATGCATATTTGAAAAAACAAGTTTAACTGTCCCTTCACACTTTTAAGAAATTTCTCAAAATCCACATCATAGAGACATATCGCAGGATACTTTGTTCAAGGAACAATTCCACGTTCTCCTAAACTTGGTGTCTGCCTTTCTTCCGATAGCAAATAAATTAAACCAATGGGACAAAAAAAAACAGAATGTCTTAAATTCATGACTGTATGTTTAAAGCTTGCTTTTATATGTAAAGTATAGGTACATGCATCTTAATTTTTTATATTCAAGCTTCGGGGAAACTAAGGAAATAGCATTTATTGGGCACTTCAGATATATTACCTCTAGTATTCACAATTATCCTGTAAATACCATCCCCATTTTAGAAATGAGGGAACTTTAGAATAGAAAATTTGAGTCCAAAAATTTGAGTCCTTATCCAATAAAGTATAGAAACAGGCTTTAAACAAAGATCTGAATCCAGTTCTTTCCACATCACCTTGCTAACATATGCTTACCTCAGAATAACATTTCCTGTGGGGCAAGAATTTTAATCATGGCTATTTCTTCAATATGTAGTATATTGCAATACTAACAGAAAACCATATAATGAATCTGGATAATGTTAAAATAGGCCCCCAAATCCTACAATCTTACACTTATTTGCAGTTATTGAGCAAGTTGCTTACTTCTCTGTGCCAAAACTTCTTCAAATATTAGAGATAATACTTTAGAATGTAGTTACAATGCTGAAGTAGATTAAAACATACAATGCACGTGGCACAATATCTGGCAAATAATAAACATTCCTTAAACATTAGCTATTGCTACTGACATAAGAAATCACCAGATGGACATGTTTTGCACCAGGTGACTCCAGCCAGCAATATCTGGACATCTAATCCAGAAACAGTCAATCCTACACTGACTTGCAATCTATGACAGAATCTGGTGGGAAAGATGATGTATGACAATCAGTTTTTCTCTCTTGGGAATCTGAATTAAGAAACAAAGACGAGGGCGCCTGGGTAGCTCAGTGGGTTAAAGCCTCTGCCTTCAGCTCAGGTCATGACGTCAGGATCCTGGGATCAAGCCCCGCATAGGGCTCTCTGCTCAGCAGGGGAGCCTGCTTCCCCCTCTCTCTCTGCCTGCCTCTCTGCCTACTTGTGATCTCTCTCTCTCTCTCTCTCTCTGTGTCAAATAAATAAATAAATAGAAAAAAAAAAAAGGAAACAAAGACGGCACGCATTAATAGTGATTCAGAAGTTAAATGGTTTGGCTTCTACCTTCACCAATTTTCTCTCATCAGTGTTACCAACAAGCTAAATATATTGCTAAATCTAATTTTTCAGTCATCCTTTTAATATCACTTGGCAGCATTTAATCTATTCAAGACCAGTCTCCTCATTCTCTTTGGAAAGCACTGAAATACTGAAGCTATTCAACACTTAATCCCAAGCCTCTCTCCTCACACTTTACTCTTCCTCTAGGCAATTTCATCCACACTTATGACTTCAGTAATTATCTCCATGTTGGCTCAGACTTCTCTTATACATTCAACTGCCTTGTCAATCCCTCCACTTATCTGGATGGTTAAATGATATCCCAGACTCCATATGTCCAAAACCAAACTCATGATCTTCCCTGTCAAACATAGTCAAGATCCCTTCCAGTGCTCCTTATTTCTTTAAGTGTACCACCAATTATCCAATGTACAAATTAGAAAATTAGATGTTTTGATACCTCCTTTTCCTTCATCCTCATCTTTCCCTAAATCCTACTGATTTTATCTCTTAAATATTTCTCAATTCTCTCCATCTCAATTCTCTCCATCCTTCTCTCCATCTCCATTGCCACCTTCTAAAAGGTCCACCTACATCCACTCTTGGAGCTTTTGTACTTTCCACACTAGCTAGTTATATTTTTCATGACTTTAATCATGTCATGCTCCTTAAATGCCCTCAATGGCTTCCTATTATTCCTAAGATTTTTGGCCAAAATTCATATCATAGTATACAAGGCCTACAAGATCTGTTTCAGTTTCTTTTCTCCTCCTATTGCCCTACATGCAGCCATATTTGTCTCCTTTCATTTCCTTAAACACATCATGTTTCCTCCTACCTTAGGTTCTTTGCACATGGTTTCCCTCTGCCTTGACCACTGTTTGTCCCTCTCTTCATTTATTCAATATATCTCAGCTAAAACATCACTCCCTCAGAGAAAGTTTCTTGAACCTGTAAACTTTATCAGGTCATTCAGTTATTCACTTAATAAATAATAATAACCTACTGTATACCATGTATGGTTCTAGACATGTGGGATTGTTAAATGTATCAAAGAACCTTGCCTTCATGGAGCTTACATTCTAATGTTAGAAAACAGGCAAGAAGCAATAAAAATAATAAGTAAATTGTATAATATGTGTAAAGGCAGTAAGTCTATGGGGGATGAGGGAGGGACAGAAAAAAAAGAACAAGGTAAGAATCACAAACAGAGAGTTTCCAGTACCTAACTTGGCACCTGACATGTAGCTGGCACTCAATAAATATTTGTTGAGTGGATGAATGAATAAAGGAATGCTATGAGGAACTTAAACTATAATAAGAATAGAGGAACTACTTGGTGGGAGAAACAGAGATGCCATGAAAGAAAGAGAAATCATGCAGGTCTTGAGAGATAACAATCTCTTAAACTATTCTCAATAGCTTTATTTGGCTTCTAGTTCCAGTCACTATATGGTCTTAACATAATAATCACTATCCCCCTTTCCCACCACCAAGGGCTGAATAATTCAAGTGAGTCACTCTTGTAACTAAAATACCTAATCAGAACACGTATACAAGTCTGTGTATATCATTTCCATCACTCTCCATCACACATATCCCCAAAGCCACTGCTTTGCTACACACACAGATATCACTTGTCTTTAAGCTTCGGTTCTATAGTCCCAACCCCTTTCAGGTACAATCTCCCTCCCACATATACAAGACTGAAAATCCTAGCTCTCTTCTGTGACCTGTAAGACACTTAGGTCACTACTCTTCAAGCCTAGTCAAACCCACAATGGGGTCCCCTCGATAATAGGACCGTGGGACCCCCTTCCCAGCAGTCTCCCTGCACCTTAAAGGCTATCTTCCACCCACAGATATGTGAATATACACTCCTTTGTGATTCTGAATGACCTTCAAGAGCACTGATCCCATATACACTCAAACTCAGGTTCCAGTATCCTTTGGAAAGGTTCTTAAGGTCTGAGGCTCTGGGTGTCCCCTCAAGCCTCTTGTCTTTATAAGGACCCACAGGAGGATTTGTATACTTTCTAGGTGTTCAGGGGTGACCCTAAGGCACCATACTTCCCCCAAAACATAAATACTCGGTGTATACCCCCCTTCCGTGGCACTACTTGATATTAAAGTAACACTTCCCCCACATACACGTGCCTCCTCAGAATAAGAGACCCTCTCCACCAAACCATGGCCCTTTAGGGAGCCCTCTTATGTATCCACAGGACTGTGCACCCCCTCTCCACGACTCAGCCTACTCCTCCGATCAGCCCCATTACAAGTGCCCTTCAGTATCGGAGTCCTGTGTCTTCCCTGGAGTGCCAGCCATTTCTGGGCCCACACTCACTCAGAAGTGTGCACAGTCCCACATAAACCTCTTCGCCGCCGAGGTCCATGCCCGCCACTCAGAGCGGTCTGCACCTCCCCTGACCCCTGACCCCGAGGTCACAGCCCCAAGGCGCAAATACATAGGGCCGCCTCCTCAGGAGTAGGGCCATACCCAAGCCCCCTCTCCCCTCAGACCCAGGACAGTCGTGCTGCCTCAGCGCTTCCCCACGATCGACCGCCCCCACAGACCTGCCTCAGGCGCCGTCTGGCTCCGCTCCGCCATTTTTTGTTGTCCCTCCGCCTGTAAGCCCACGCGAAAATCGCGGGGCAGTGGGGAGCCGGCGACCGGATCCGCGGGCTAACAGAGCTCCCTCAGGAAGACGCGGCTCGACGGTTGCCAAGGCAACGGGCGGCCCGTAAGCCGGCCGGCAACGCGACGCGGCAGGGGGAGGGGGGAAGTGGGCGGGTGCGCGAGGAGGCGGGCTGGGAAGGAGCGTGCGTCGGAGGCCCCGCCCCCGCCGCGCCAGCACTCTTAGGTCTAGGCGCTTGCGGGACTGGAACTAAACCGCTCCTCTCCCCGCCAACGAGCCGCCGCGTCCTGATAACTGAGCATGCTCAGCCGCCTCTGGGTAGCCAGGACCACGTCCCCTGGGATGGTGCTCGCCTGCCCCAGAGGGGTCCTTCTGCTGACCACAGACCTGGATGGGCTGGCTTTTCTGTGGTTGGCGTTCTATTTGAGGGGCCTGAGGCAGGTTTCTTGATTTCCCTATGCGTCTACCCCTGACGTGCCTGGCCCTGGTCGGGGTGCTGGGTAACTTAGGTCTTCAACCGAAGTGCCCCGAGAATCAATCATTCTGTGCCCACCCCATACTTGGGCTCCTCGCCCTGATACAACAGCACCAGCCCCCAAACCGAGAAAGGGCTTCTCTTTCGCTGCTGTATTTCTCAGTATATTTAGGATGCCCTTTCCCATCTCTCCGTGGTGAATCGCCACTGTCTTCTAAGATCTAGCTAAAATACTACTCTTTGCTGAGCTGCTCTGTCCTCCCACATTACTCTGTTCCCCCCTGGCCTAACACTGACTGCTTTATGCGTTATTTACTTCTGTCTTCCTTACTTAAGGGTAAGGTGAGGTCCCTGTTGCCTGGGGTTGGTCTCTTCATCTAGTTATATTCCATAATACAATATAGTGTTTGACACAAGTGAAGTGCTCAGTAAATATTTGTGGAATGAAAAATGACTCCTAAACTCACTCATGCACATCCTACCAGTTTTATTGAGCACTTAATTTTTTAACAAGCACCATTCTAGGTAGGTCCCTTCTCTTCAAGTCACTCACAGAGAAAGGAAGAGAGAGAATGGCTTTACATGCCTATACATGGTTTTACATAAAGGGACACAACCTCCAGGCTGGTCTTCAATTTATTCTAGGAAGTTAGCCCACCAGATAGTGGACACTCAATACATATTCTTAGCTGAATAAAAGATATGGTCACAAAAACAGAGAGAGAGAGAGAGAATGGCTTTGGTAGAGGTTAACTAGTGTTTAAAGTGCTACAGGATCATGGAGGTAGAACTCTAAATTGGGAGGTGGCGGGGTAAAACAGTTAAGATTCCAAAGAGGAGTGGATACCCTAGCTGAGTCTTGAAGAATGGATAGCTGTCAGCCAGGCAAAGGAAAAGAGAACTGTGTCAGGCAGAAGGCGCAGCAGAAGCAAGGCAGAGTGTAGGGATCATCAGTGAAACTACAAGAAGTCCAGTATGCTAAAGCATACAAACCTGATAGAACAAAGCCTTATCTCTAAAGAAGCTCCTGTATAGCTAGGTAATGTCTTCAGTTGTGTTTCCCAGAAGCAGAACCTGAGGCCAGGACTCAAGTGCTAGTAATTTGTTTGGGAGGTGAGCCCAGGAAACAAAAGTAAGGGGGAGAGAGAGAAAGCAGGAAGAGGAAAAAGCCAAGAAAAATGTGTGAGATTGAGTTGATTGCCTTAGTAGACAACTGGGCATAACTTCACCGGACAGACCTTCTGAACTGTGTAGAATGTGCCTCAGCATTGTCCCACCAAATAACAAGGAGACTAGATCATTTTCCTCTTGATTTCCATCCCCATTGTTTTAGGATTATTTCCATCCCCCAGGTTGAACTTTCACATTTCCTGGTTATGCTTGCCCAGGGCTAAGGAGGCTTTTAGGACTTAAAAGAAAGCCTTGAAGAAGAAAAACAGAGGGACTAGAAAATATTTGGGGTGGGAGGCTGGCAACACAAATGGAAGTACACATTCACCTGCACTAAAATCAGGAATAAGGTGTGGCCACCACAAGAACCTCTACAAAAAGTTACATGAAAATACTCATCATTGGGGTAAATACCCACTAGTGCAATTGCTCTAGAGTGGCTCTATTTTTAACTTTTTGAGGAACCTCCACACTGTTTTCCAAAGTGGCTGCACCAACTTGCATTCCAACAGTGTAAGAGGGTTCCCCTTTCTCCAAGCTCTCCAACATTGGTTGTTTCTTGTCTTGTCAATTTTTGCCATTCTAACTGGTGTAAGGTGGTATCTCAATGTGGTTTTGATTTGAATTTCCTTGATGGCTAATGATAATGAACATTTTTCTTGTGTCTGTTAGCCATTTGTATGTCTTCTTTGGAGAAGTGTCTGTTCATTTCTTCTGCCCATTTTTTGACTTGATTATTTGTTTTTTGAGTGTTGAGTTTGAGAAGTTATTTATAGAACTTGGATACCAGCCCTTTATCTGATACGTCTTTTGCAAATATCTTCTCCCATTCCATGGGGTGTCTCTTTGTTTCGTTGACTGTTTCCTTTGCTGTGCAGAAGCTTTTTATCTCGATGAAGTCCCAGAAGTTCATTTTCACTTTTGTTTCTGTTGCCTTTGGAGATGTGTTTGAAAGAAGTTGCTGTGACCGATGTCGAAAAGTTATTGCTTATGTTCTCCTCTAAGATTTTGATGGATTCCTGTCTCACACTGAGATATTTTTTCATTTATTTAGAGTTTATCTTTGTGTATAGTGTAAGGGAATGGCCGAGTTTCATTTTTCTGTATATAGCTGTCCAATTTCCCCAACACCATTTATTGAAGAGACTTTTTCCATTGGATCTTTTTTCCTGCTTTGTCAAAGATTAGTTGACCATAAAACTAATGGTGTACTGTATGGTGACTAACATAATAAAAAAAATTACAATAAAAAAGGAAAATACTCATCAGAAATATCCCTCATATTTGAGTAGTTTAAAAACTCACAAGCGATGTCACCACAATCATCAAGATGAAAATAGATAAGCTGTCACAAATCAATCCTAATGACTGACTGATAAAAGCTGTGAGGACCATAGGAATTTCAGTGTGGAAGGGGTTACTGAGGGCTAAAGATCACAAAAGAGCTTCATTAAGTATAGGAAAATGGGAAAAAAGGAGTTGAGGACCCAGGTTCTACTCAAACTCTGACTTTATAGCTTTATAATCTGGGGCAAATCACTTAAATAGACATTGAGCATCAGTTTCGTTTTCCAACAATCCTAAACAGCCCTTCCTACCACAAAGAGTGCTCTAAGTCACAAGTGGTGGGACAGGTTAAAATGCATTTAATTAGTATAATTACAGTAAATAAAAAACCTGGAATGTTTTAAAACAATTAACTTAAACAAACCTTGATTCCATTTCTGAGCCAGTCTCTGTGCAGATGCTAGTGTTAACCTTAAAAAATAAAACTGCCAGTTATTTTACCAATAAAAACAAGTTTATCCAGAAATAGCAGAGAATTGTGATCTGAGACAAATGAACTGTAACAAAACCATAGAAAGGGCAAGGCCCAGAGCAAAGGAGAGATACACTCTTTTATATAGAAAAGGGAGGAAATTGGGAAGGCTCTTATAAACGATTGGAGTAACAATCTTCTCTCAAGTATAATGGCTTTTTATTGGCTGTGTTATAACTATTTCTCATTGGCTGGACAGTTGCCAGGACTGGAGGAAAGCCTTTCTTCATCCTGCAGGGATAGTAAAATAGTATTCACTTGGGAAGCTCCTCACATCCAGTAGGTCTGCAATTGTCAAGGAGTTCTGGGCTTGAGAGCTCCCCCAGCACACTTCCTGACTCCTTTCTAAATGAATTTTCCTTTTATTAATTTTCACACTAAAGATAAAGAAATGAATATAACATTGTCTATGGTTTCTAGGAGCTCACAATCCAGAAGGGAAAAGAGATTTAATCCATAATTATAAGCCTGCATGATCAGGGTTTTAATAAAGGAAAGCATGGGAGGTAGTGGGAGCCCAGAAGGAGGCACACAACCCAGCCTGGAGCAGAGGGATAGATAAAGGGATATTTAGGAAAGACTTCCTAGAGGAGAGTATCTGATCTAACTCTTAAAGGGCAAGTAGGAATAAGCTGGACAAAGAAAACAGTGGTACGTGGGAAAAGGGTGGTTGAGGCAACAGGAACAGCATGGGCCAAACAAGGAATAGTGTGTCTGGGGTAAAGAGCAAGGCTGCCTCAATAAGTAAAGACAGATTCTGGAGAACTCCCATATGGGGAATTTGATCCTGAAAGTGACAGAAACCCATTAACAAATTTTTAAGCAGGTCAGGGACCTGGTCAGCTCCTCTGGTTGCTGTTTAGAGAGTTGATTAGAGCCAGGAAAAGAAGAATTGGATGGTGCAATTCTGTACAAATGTATTTGTTGACATTTCAAATTACCGTTTGATGAGAACCTTTTATGTGCTACATACACTGCACTGTTCAATTTAAATTTTAAGTAAAACTTAAATATCAATTATTTAGTCAAACTAGCCACATTTCAAGTGCTCAGTAGCCACCCTATATTGACAGCATACGTAGAGAATATTCCCATCAGCACAGAGAGTTCTGTCAGATAGCATTGATAACATATTCCAACTGGGCAGAAAAAAATGAAATGCCTAGAAAAATTCAGCACTTGAAAGGACCAGGTTCAGTTCTCGCGTGTGTCAGCTTCTCTTCAAGAAAAAGGGAGGAAAGAGGGTAGATTTTATACCTGCTGAAGTCCTCAGAGACTTAACTTCTAGTATAAACAGCACAGTTTGGGGAGTGGGATAGACATGCCCCCCAAGTGGACTCCTTGGAGTTAGTTTTCCTATGCTATCATTCAAAGTGTGCCCAGGAGGTCTGCCTTCCCCAGGGATTTCCTGAGGTTTCTTATCTCTACAGATAGCCATCCACCCACTCTAGAGCCAGGGTGCCTTCTTTTTAACAAAATATCCCTTGTAGGATTTACCCGCTCCTATAAACATTTATTAAAATGATGCCTTCCATGTGCCTATCACTGAGTTAAATACAGTATGGAATGAAAGAAATACTCAAGTTACAATCACATTTCTCACATGTACCAACTCGTTTAATTCTCAAAGTAACATTGTGAAATTGGTATTAATGTCATCATCCTGTACAGAATATGATGTTGAGATTCAGAGAGCTTAGGTGACTTATGGTAAGTCACACAGAGAGCAGTAGCCCCAGGGAAGATTGGAATGCTGCTAAGAAATTTACCTATGTTCTCCCAAGAAATCTCATATCAAAAATCATAAAACTAACTAGGAAAAAAAAGATGAACACACAAAAATCCAGTTCACAATTCCCAAACAATATAGTAAGAGAAGGGATATAAGCACGCTCAGAAAAAGTGTCGAAGCCATGAAAGAGGGATGCCCTTAGTGGGCATCAAAGAAGGTTTTCTGTAGGAAATGACTCTGGAGCTGAGTATTAAGGATGAGGGGAGTCAGCCAGATAAAGTATAGGGTGGAAAGAAGAGAAATGAAAATATTTCTCTAATTCAACTTATAATTTGTATTTCTACTGTTTATTGCTGGTTTGGCCTTCTAAAAATGTTATCATTCTTTTCTTGTCTTCTAAGTTTTGCTTAAAAAACAACTGCTCCTACACTAAAGCTATAAAAGAATTATTTGAGGATTTCTTCTTAACCTGGATAAACTATTTAAATGTTAAAATATGAGTGAACTTAACAGAAAGAAAAACACTCTGATGTTGAAAGGAAGGGAAAAACCAAAGGTGTGAAGTTATTTGCCCTTGCAGTTTCCTTGGCCCAGAATGCTATTTTTTCAAATAATCTGCCTGACTGACTCTCACTTCATTCAGATCTCATCTCAAACGTTATATTATTGGAGAAGTCTTCACTGACAACACTCTTTAAAGCGTACTTCCTAGATATTTCATAGTTTTTATAGTATTCCAAGTGGTATCTTGGGTGTTCTAATTTTTTTTCTACTGCTTTGTTCATGTAGACAAATGCTACTGATTTTGTAAGTTAATACTAAATTGTAAAATTCTATGAAATCTCATATTATGTCTAATAGCTTGTTGACTGTTTCAGATTTTTCTTTGCCTATATGAAAACCAACAGCAAAATAGCAGTTGTCTTTTCCCCTCCCATTATTTAGTATATTTATTTTTCCTTTATTACTGCTTTAGCCAGAGCCTCTAGTATTGTGTTAAAAAGTACTGTATAGTTGGGATTCTTGTCTTTTCCTGATATTAAAAGAACTGCATCTAAATTTCTGTCATTAAATGTAGTGTTTGACATAAAGTCTTTGTCAGGTTGAGGAAGTTTACAATGAGTTTTTAAATTACAAATAGGTATTAAATTTTAAAACAAAAGCTTTGTGGGGCACCTGGGTGGCTCAGTGGGTTAAAGCCTCTGCCTTCAGCTCAGGTCATGATCTCAGAGTTCTGGGATCAAGCCCCTCATCGGGCTCTCTGCTCAGCAGGGAGCCTGCTTCCCCCTCTCTCTCTCTGCCTGCCTCTCTGCCTACTTGTGATCTCTTGCTCTCTCTGTCAAATAAAAAAAAAAAAGATTAAAACAAAAGCTTTGTTTGCATCCATTAAGATAATCACATGTCCTTTCTCCTTTAATTTGGTTAAATAAATTGATAGATACTCTAATTTTAAAACATCTTTGCATTTCTGAGATAAATACTATTTGATCACAGCTTTGTTTCTTAATGTATTGTTGGATTTAGTTAACTACTTTATTTAAAATGTTTATATCTATGTTTGAAAATAAAATGGGCCATCTGAGCCTATAGAATTTGGGGAGGAACATTTTTAATTATCATTTCAAATTCTTCAGTGGTTGTTATTTTGCATTTTTCTTCAGCCAATTTTGGTATTTTATATTTTTCAGAAATATGTAAATTTCATTATGTTTTAAGTTCTCATATTTTTTTATTTTTAAAATCTCTCTTGTGACTGTATATATTTCTATTTTATTATGAATTTTGTTATTTCAGTTTTCTTTTTTTTCTTGATTGATATTACCAGAGATATATCTATCTTATTGACCAATTCAAAACTTTCAGTTTTGTGTTCTCTCTCTCATTCCTTCCTCCTTCCCTCCCATCTGCCACCCTTTTAGTTAATCAGGGTTAGGTTCAGGTGAAAATTACAGGAAAACTCAAAATGTCAATAGCTTAAGATAAAAATGTTTCTTCTTTCTTTTTTTTTTTTAAGACTTTATTTATTTATTTATTTGACAGAGAGAGAGATCACAAGCAGGCAGAGAGGCAGGCAGAGGGGGGCGGGAAGCAGGCTCCCTGCTGAGCAGAGAGCCTGATGTGGGGCTCAATCCCAGGACACAGATCATGACCTGAGCCGAAGGCAGAGGATTAACCCACTGAGCCACCCAGGCGCCCCATTTCTTCTTTCTTAAGTTGAAGAAGTCTACAGGTAGATCAGGGTTATTATGGTGCTCTAAATGTCGAGGATCAAATTATATGTATCTTGCTTCTCCACCTTGTATGGCTTCCACCTTGGTCCAAGATGACTACTGGAATTCCAGCTGTTGAGATTATATTTCTGCCAACAAGAAGGAATGTCTCTTAAGGACATATTCCAGGTGTTGCACAGACAATTCTACTTACATCCCATTGAGCAGAATTTGCTCACAGAAATACTCCTAGCTGAAGAAAGAATGGGAAGTAAGTTTCTACCATAGAGAGTTGTATGCCCAGATCAAGATTGGCTACAAAACTAGCAGGGATCCGTGCAAAAGGAAAATGTGGGGCTCCTTGTTCTAAAGGTATTGAGAATTTCAATATGGCAACAGCAGAGGATTAAATTAATCTTGGGGCACTCTGAGCACTGCACCCTGGGTGACGGCACTGGTCACATGCCCATGAAACTGATTCTGACCCAGGGTTTTATAAAAATTGGGGCTTTCTTTTAATGAAGAGGAGGATGAAAACAAATATTGAGGGATAATTCAAAGTCTATGCTTTGTTATTTAATTTAACCCTTTATGCCTTTATTTTTTTCTCCTTGTTTCTTAGGGTTTCCTCTGACCCTCTTTTTTAGATCCTCAATTGAACATTTAACTAATTTGTTTCTTATTTTCTGAAAAATAGATTGTATATTTCCTTCCATGTACTCAGATATGTATTATTATTGATTCCATTTTACAAATGAGAAGAATGAGCACTGAGAAGCTGAATAAATGGTCAAGCTTAAAGAGCTAATAATTGGCAGAGGTGGAATATGAACCCAGGCATCTTGTCTCTGGATTCCATGCTTTCAACTAAGACACTGTACCACCACTCTACATTGTACATATATTTAATTACATCTATCACTTGAGTTGCAACTTATTTTCTTCTCTCTTTTTCCAGTTGTGGGGACTTATTAAATAAAAATGTGCAAGTCTAAAAGTGTTTAGGGATACACACTTAAAAAATAAAACCATAAAGAAACACATAGAAGTAATCATTAAAAAGCCAGGTAGGACAGAAACTGTGATTAGGATGGAGCATGTATAGGGACTAGAAAAATTCTCTCAGATCTGGCTGGTGGTTACAAGGATGTTTGCCTTTTAAGAACTCATGAAGCTATACATTTTTGCATTTGTGTTTTATACAATAAAATATTTCTTAAAAAAATATGATGTTCTTTCAGTTCAAGAGTACATTTTTCTCCAAGTTAATATTACATTGTTTAAAACTTCCTACAATTCACTATAATAATTGTTATCACTTAATAAATGCTAGTACGTGCCAAGTACCTTACACACACTCTAATTTCATTCTCACATAGCTCCATGATAAAGGTTTGTTTTTGCTTTTGTTTTGTTTGTTTTGTTTTATTTTTTTAAGTATACTCCCTGTCCAACATGGAGCCCAACGCAGGGCATGAACTTATAACCCTGAAATCAAGACCTGAGGTGGAATCAAGAGTCAGATACTTATCCGACTGAACCACCTAGGTACCCCATGTTTTTGCTATTAACATAGGTGAATCCTACGTTTATTTTGAAAATGATAATAAGACCAAACAGAACCCATAATTTATGATTCCATGCACGTAAAGGTTAGCAACCACCACAACCAAACTATATTTTTGGGACTAATACACAATAGAAAAAACTATCCGTATTAGTGACTTTTCCTCCCAAGTTTTTATTTAAATTCCAGTTGGTTAACATACAGTGTAATGTTAGTTTCAGGTGTAAAATTTAGTGATTCGTCACTAACATACAACACCCAGTGCTCATCACAAGTGCCCTTTTGGGGTGCCTGAGTGGCTCAGTCAGTCAAGTGTCTGCCTTCACCTCAGGTCATGATCCCAGGGTCCTGGGATTGAGCCTTGCACCCAGGCTCCCTCCTCAGTGGGAAATCTGTTCTCCCTTTCCGTCTGCAGCTCCCCCTGCTTATACTCTCTCTCTCTTTCTCTCAAAGTAAATGAATAAAATATTTTTTAAAAAGTGCCCTCCTTAACCCATCTCCATGCCCACCTCCCCTCTAGTAACCCTCAATTTGTTCTCTATAGTTAAGAGTCTGTTTTCTGTTTTGTCTCTCTCTTTTTTCCCCCCTATATTCATCTGTTTTGTTTTTTTTTCTTTAGAGAGAGAGAGAGGATGGGAGTGGCAGAGGAAGAGGGTATGAGAGAGTCTTAAGCAGACTCCATGGCCAGCATGGAGCCCAATGTGGGATTCAATCTTACAAGCCTGAGATCATTGACCCAAGCTGAAATCAAGAGTCAGTTGGACGCTTAACCAACTCAGCCACCCAGATGCCCCACATCTGTTTTGTTTCTTAAATTTCATGTATGAGTGAAATCATATGATATTTGTATTTTCCTGACTGACTTATTTTGCTTAGCATAATAGTTCTAGCTCCATCCACATCATGGCAAATGGCAAGATTTCATTCTTTTTGGTGACTGAGTAATATTTCTTTATAAATACACACACATATATACATACATTTATATATATCTATATATAGATATAGATATATGACATCTTTATCCATTCTTCAGTTGAAGGACATTTGGGCTCTTTCTGTAATTTAGCTATTGTTAATGCTGCTATAAACATTGGAGTGCATGTATCCCTTCAAAGCAATATTTTTGTATCCCTTGGGTAAATACCTAATAGTGCAAATGTTGGGTAATAAGGTGGCTCTATTTTTAACTTTTGAGGGAGCTCCATACTATTTTCCAGAGTAGCTGCACCAGCTTGCAATGAGTGAGGGTTCCGCTTTCTGTGCACAATATAGGCTTTACTCTATTTTACTAACCAGGAAATAGAGAGAGGTGTTGAATAAATTACTTGATGTAACGAAGCTACTAAGTGTTAGAGTGAAGATTTGAAGCCAGGCATGATTCCAAAGATTATGCTTTTCATTAATACATTCCTTTAGTTTCCAGCCTTTTCCATAACAAACACTCAAATTATATTGATAATATAAAGGCATCTCAATTTGAAGGACAGAGTATTGTATCAATGACACTGGGGATGAGGTTTCTGGATGAGTCAGACTTGGTATTGGCTTAAGGAAACTCAGAAGACACATTGTGGCAATTTAAACTGAAAAATTTGTCCCCTTACTACTTCTACCTCTAAATCATGATAAATCATGTCATTAAAGAATATGTAATTGACAGTAACACAATTCTATGTAACAAAAAAGGAGAGCCATTAACAGCTCGTTTGGTAGATTTAAAATACAAACCAGGCTCAGGAGAGCTCAGGTGGTTTCTTAGCACAGTAATGCCAGAGGCTAAGGTTCTGATGGGGAGCATGAATAAATACTTGGTAAAGAAGAGAAATGATCTCTTTGGTAAATCTTGATTGTGTCTAAGAAATATGAATGTCACACACACCCCACCCCTTGGTGAAATTTCTTATCGGGTAAACTAATGAGAAAATCAACAGTGATTATCTTTCTCTTAGGAAGTGACCAGAAGGTAGGAGCTGAGGGAAAACTGGTCCAAACCAGAAATATACAAAAAGTCAGAAGACCAGATTATCTTCCTTCAGAGATGGGGAATAGAATTCCCAAAGGAGGGAATGAGAGTATGGGCCTCAGGGATTTGGAAGAAGATTGGGTTAAAGGGGAAAGTTCAGGAAATTGAGAAGGGAAAGAGGTCTGAAGGATAGAATTCCCACAGAGGCCACTCTCTTTTTGAACAACCAACCTGAAAAGCTTCACTTTTCCATTAAATGTGCTAAAGAAGGATGGGTTCCAGTCTTCATTTCTCCCACTCTTTGCTAAAAGCTGTCTCTATAAAGAATTTTGTATGGTTTATGTGGTTCTTCATTTGAGTGAGATTAGCAGGACAGGCTAGTCAAAGAAGGGTCAGACTTCACCAACCCCCTAGTACCTAGTGACTCCAATGGAGATGGGACTATGGAATGCATTATATCTAGGGTGCCTTGGTGGCTTAGCATTTAAGCATCTGCCTTTGGTTCAGGTCCTGATCCCAGGGTCCTGGGATCCAACCCTGCATCAGCAGGACTCTGCTTTTCCCTCTCCCTCTGCCCTTCCCCTGCTTGTGCTTGTGCACTCTCTCTCAATCATATAAATAAATAAATAAAATATATTTTTTAAAGTGCATTATATCCATATACAAACTTACTTTTTTAAAACTGAGATCTTACACTATGTATCATGTACTCCTTAGGTTCATCACTTGATGTAAATTCATAATTTTTCATGTCATAAAGTATTTTTTGTAAACATTATTCCTGTTGTTGCAAAATATCCATCTTAGGGATGCATCATAACTAATTAAGCCATTCACTTCTTGGATATTTAGGTTGATCAAGTCCTACTTTTTTTTCTGTTATAAATTATGCCACAGTGAACAACCTTATACATATATCTTTGATCATCATCTCTGATCACTTCCTTTTTTGGATTTCTAGACATCAGGTCACCAGGTCAAAGGGAATGATCTTTTCTAGTCTGTTGAAACATATTGAAAGTTGTCATCCCCTTAGAACTCACTCTTTTATGCTTCCAGTGGCAGAGCATGTGAGTACCTATCACACGAAAAGTTGCCAACATTCTGGCTATGATATTTATGGGGGAAAAAATGTTTTGCCCAATTAGCCAGGACACATGAACTGATAAAACTTAACCATCTGGCAAGAAGAAATTTGAGATGTTTGGTTTAAACATGGATAAGCTGATTGCACTTGTCACAGATGGGGCACTGCAAAAAAAAGGGGAAAATTGTTTTTAGTGTTTTATTTGCATCAGGAGAGAAGATTTGTGCACCTCCAGACTTTCATGCCTTTTTCAGAAAGAGGGTTCTCAGTATAAACTAGTTATGCTGAGTCCTCTGTGGTTTAATGGAGGAACAGATCAAGATCTCCAATTTTACTCAGGCTTATGGCCTTAACTGGTACTTATTTATGGTGTATTTGGAAGAAGACAAAGTAGGGTAGGGAAACCCAGTTTATTTTAATGACATCAGATTACTTGGTTCTTTAAACTTATTAAAGAATTAAAATAAAAGACTTCATACTAAATGACTCTAAGTTAAAGAACTCCATTTTGGTATGTCCCTCAGTGTCTTTAAGGTTAATTTTTCTGGGGAGTCTGGGTGGCTCAGTGGGTTAAAGCCTCTATTTTAGGCTCAAGTCATGCATGGTCTCAGGGTCCTGGGATCCAGCTCCACATCCGGCTCTCAGCTCAGTGGGGAGGCAACTTCTCCCTCACTCTCTGCCTGACTCTCTGCCTACTTGTGATCTCTCTCTCTCTCTCTCTGTTAAATAAATAAATAAAATCTTAAAAAAAAAAAAAGATTAGTTTTTCTTAGTGCTATGACAAATACCTAAGCAAGTTGAGCCTGAAACTGTAGGAAATGAAGCAAGGCATTTGCTGACTTGTTCAAGAAAGTGAAGACATTTAGATTGAACATGAGACCTGGAACTTCATTCTCCAATACTCAGAGCAATAACAAATTTTAGAATCTTATAGTCAAGATGTAGAAATAGAGTGAGAGTTATGATATCAATGAACCTAAATATCCAGAATCATTTTCTGTGCAAATTCAGGATGTGCCCAAGTTAATAGGCATCTCTTCTATTAGTTTTAAGAGGAAATTATTGATATAAAAGTTAACTATGTCCAATAAAGAGTGACAGTATCCCAAAATAGTGTATGCAAGTATGTAAATCTCAGAACTATTTGAAAATTTATGCCAATGTAATGAAAACACTAGGTTATGACTCTTTTTAAGAAAATATGTGAAAAGAAAGCTGATTATCACAAGTGACATAAGTCTAGAATTAGAATTGAGATGTTCTCTGATTTCTAAAGACAGCAGTTTTCAAAATAGTCTAGCCTGATAAAGACCTATATCCTCACTGAGTTAATCAAAATAGGTTAATGATTAATAGTAGGCCTAAAACTGGATATTTCTTTCCTAATTAATAAATATGGTTAATTTTTTCTAAAATATTTTCACTACATGTTAATACATCTTAAGTAGATATTTTTGAACAGTCTAAGGGTTTCACTTCTTATTGTTGTACTATAGAATGTGATATGTATTGGTAATATACTGTGATAGGCACAAGCTTTGGAGTGTGATGAGTCTAGTCCCAAATCTTGGCTCCATCAACCCATATAGTTCTCTCCAAGGCCTTTAACATCCAACATAACTTGTCTAGGCCTGCCTTTCCAATCTCACCTCTTACAGCATTCCTCCTCACTCATCATGCGGCAGCCACACAGGCTCCTTGCTGTTCTTCAAACACCTCAAGCTTGTTACCCTTCACATCCTTCATTGTTCCTTTGTTCCCTCTGCTTGGACTGCTTTCCCCCAATATCTTTACATCATTTGATCTCTCATCATTCAAGTCTCTTTTCAAGTGTCACCTCCTCAAAGAAACCTTCCCTAACCATTCAATCAAAATAGCTCACACCTTCAATCACTCACTGTTACATTAATACATTATGCTTTTTTTTCTTCACCATCTAAAATCATAAATTCTGTTCAATTATTTGTTTATTTATTTATTGACTATCTTTCCCGCTATAAGCTCTATGGAAATAGGAACCTACCTATTTGGCCCTGCTATATCTCCAACAGCTAGAACAGTTTCTGACACAGAGTGGATGTTTAGAAAGTAATTTTGAATGAATGATTAAATAAATGAACAAACAAACAAAACCTATGATAACTTTATGTACAGATATTTGGGGTAGACAAAAATGGTGCACCTAATCTAAACTTGCAATTAAAATGGGGAATGATGGAAAGAGATTTCCCAGAGGATGGTAAAATGTGAACTGAGTTTTGAAGGACAAGTAGGGAAGAAGGGAAGGATCCTAGGTAAAGGAAAGAGTAAAAGATACAAAGAGCAGAGGGTAATAGAGAACATAGCTTCAATACTCAGGGAATGAAGGTATTCTGGGATGATTCCACAATAAGGTAAAAATAAGAGAAAAATGGCTACTGTGTAATTGCTTGCAGGAGTTGAGTATAGTCTCTGAAGTCCTATAAATAATTTGTACCCTAAAGGTGCTAAAAGTGTCCTCTGTCTAAATGCCCCCAAAGGTGATCAAAATAATCTGGATTTTCCTTCCAGTAGAGTTTCCAGTGATATGGGAAGTTAAAACATTTATTGCGGGGGAGTCCTCTTCTTTAAAATTCTCTGTGTGTGCTCTGTCCACCTCTCTTCCATACCCACTCTCCAACTAAGATCTGGCAGAGACATGGGCCAGCTGCCCTTCAGGACATCCAGCAAGATCTATAATCATAAACCGGCTTCTGATAGGATTAAAGACAGATTCTGTATGGTAAGTGCATCTCACATAGCTGTATTTAATAATATTCAGTAATTGCTACTGTTGCTATATGTGTTTTAGCTGATGTTTTAAATAGTCGTTCCCGCCCAACAACTTCCTCACAATAAACTGATTGCAAAAGACACATAAATATATTTTTATGGTTTGTACAATTGTCAGTTTAAGAGGTACACGTCCTCTGTAGTTGGAGGGAAAAAGTGTACATGTTGCTTTGCAGCCGGTAAAATGGACCAAACACAAAACCACATCCATACCCCAAGGAATTTGTAACCCAAAAGCAAGAGCGGGCATGCTATGGAACACTGTGTAACAATATCCACATAATACAGGCAGATGGAGCAACATATGGCCACCATAGCTGGAACGCTTTGTAAAGGATCCCCAAACCATCACTGGTCTTTGAACACTTCCCCAGTTCAAGATACAGAATACTATCTATTATCAGCAAACTCTGAAAAGCCAAATGAGACATTTAAAGTTGCCTTGAGTAAAGGTCATATTCCTAAAGTGTGTAGACCTGAAAAATAAAGCTTTCTGATGAGAAGTGAACTACTGCCCACTCTTAGGAGTAACACATTCTGTACCCTTGTTTTCAGAGGCAGATACAATTCATTGACTTTTCCTGATAAGATGCCACTAACCAACACTAAAATAAGGATCTTAGATAAATGTCTTTTAAGGGCAAATAGGAAAGGGCTTAGGAATTATTTGCTTGGCTTATGTTCATCAAATATTAAAATGCTAGTGCTGTTAGTGCCTATGTTGTTGCTAATATTTAGGAATAATAGATAGGCATGTAACTGGGATGTGGTGGAAAAATCATTGGTACTAGAGTACAGTCAGGTTTTGATTCCCAGCAAGTCACCTCATCTTTCCAAGCTCTACTCTTTCTAACTGCAAAATGGGAGTAATTAATTGTATCTACTTCACTAAACTATTTAAAAATTAAATGAAATAGTATATATTAAGTCATTTCCTAAATTAGAAAGCAGTATACAAATGTTAGAGCTTATTATGTAATATTCATTGTGGTCTCCTCAATCCCCATGAATTTCCATCATAGGTTAGATTCAAAGAAAGCTCTTTGAATGACCCCACAAGCATTTTGTTAGTTTTTTTTTTAATAAGTCTGACTTTTTAGAACACTTGTTTTTTTAATTTACTTATAATCTCTACACCTAACATGGGGCTCAAACTCCAACTCATGACCCTGAGATCAAGAGTCACATGCTCCAGTGACTGAGCCAGCCAGGCTCTCCTAGCACTTTTAGACTTACCGAAAATTGAGAAGCTAGTATACAGAGTTCCCATATACCCTATACCCAGTTTCCTCTATTATTAACATCTTATATTAGTATGGTATGTTTTACAATTAATGAACAAATATTGATCCACTATTATTAACTAAAGTTCAGAGTTATTCAGATTTCCTTTGCTTTATTTAATGTCCATTTTCTTTTCCAAGATCCCATGAAAATGCCACATTACATTTAGTTGACTTATTTCCTTAGACTAGTTGTGATTGTGATATGTTCTCAGACTTTCCTTGTTTTTTAATGACCTTGACAGTGTAGAATATTGCTCAAGTATTTTGTAGGATGCCCCTTGATAGCAATTTATCTGATGTTTTCTCATGATTAGATTGCACTTATGGGGTTGGGGGAGGATGACCATAGAGGTAAAGTGCCATCTTCATTACATCATATCAAGGTTATGCACTATCAATATTATTTATGACATTGATGTTGACCTTGATCACCTGGCTGAGATAGTGCTTGTCAGGTATCTATCTCCACTATAAAGTTACTCGTTATCCCCCTATCTGTACCATATTCTTTGGAGGAAATTGTGATGTGAGGCTCATACTTAAGGGATGGGGAGTTCTACTCCCTGTTTCAGTTTGTTTTTACCAGATAAAAGCAGCATTTCCATGGACAGAGCTTGGCCACTTGGAGTAGGGGAATGTTGGGGCTATATTTCCAAAGAGCTGATATGAGCTCACTGCTTTTTGAAGAGAAACTACTGAGAGTAATTTTCTATTCCTTTCCTTGAAAATCATGGTCAGTTCCCATTTTTCCTTCAAGATAATTTTTACCTTAGAGAAAAAATGTTTACTTTGTTAGATTTGACATTGAATGCTTCAGGGGGCCTGTCCTCTTCATATAGTGCTGTTTTTTCCTTCCTTATTCTCTTTTCTTATCTGCACATTCTTTAAAAGGAGAGCTTGTGCATTCATTTCTTCTTTTAGATTTTTCCACCATGCTACTTCAAATATATTGCCTGTATAATTTTCTGAGATAAAATTTAGAATCCAAGCTTCTGTCTGAGAAAACATTACCTTTGAAGTTCAGGGAAGCATCAGAATCAAAGTGAAATCTACAATTTACCTCCTTACAACTAATTCTGGGAAGATAAAACTAACAAGATACAAAAGGAAAAATCTGTTTTAAACTGATAATAAAGATGCTGTAATGAATAAAAATAAAGAAAACATGAGAAAGCCATGAATAAAAGTCACTTGGTTTACAACAATTGCATTTCCCTAAATTCAGTAATGTGGGCCAAAGTATCTAAATCTCAAACTTCTGATTCACCCTTTCCAAGACAAACTCACATGAGTTAACTTTCCTGAAGCTCACTTTCCTCATCTATGAAAGACACACTAGCCTTGACTTTACAAGTTGTTATGACAATTCCATAACATCCATAGACATGACAAATCCATAACATCTAACATAGGTTAGATGCATAGCAAAAAAAGCCTAATTAATATAACCAGGTTTTGAGTTTCAAGAGAGAGAGTGGGATGCCTGGGTGGCTCAGTTGTTTAAGCATCTACCTTCAGCTCAGGTCATGATCTCAGGGTCCTGGGATGGAGTCCCACATAGAGCTCTCTGCTCAGGGGAGTCTGCTCTACCTCTCCTTCTGTGTTCTCTCTCTCTCTTAAATCAATCATCAATCAATCAATCAATCAATCAATCCTTAATAGAAAGAGAGAGAGAAAGAAGATACTATTCTGATCCCCACAGAATTTCCAATCTAGTGGAAGAAATGGAGATTAATCAAGGAATACTTTTTTAAAGTAATCAAAATAATACATTCTACTGAGTGACTTAGAAACAGATAGGCTTCCCTAAGAAAATAATTTTTGAGCTAAAATAAATCACTGAAAGAGCTAAAAGGTAAGCATAAACTAAATCAAATCCTGAGGAAGGGCAATGCAGACAAAGGGAATAGAATGTGCAAAACTTCTGTGGTGGGGCACACAATGAATGGTGCTCTCAGGGAGAAAAAGGATGCAAGCTCCAGGGACAATGCATGGGAGAGGTGGCAGGAACCAAGACAAGCAGGGCCTTGTAGACCACCTTAAGGATTTTGACCTACCAATAATGAAAAACCTTTGAAAAGTTTTGAGTAGAGCAGGAACATAATCACATTTTTAAGAAGGCACCAAGCTGCTGTGGGAAGGGACTGTAGGGGCAGGAGAAGACACAAGAAGGCCTGAGGAGACCAAGGCAGCAGGCAAAGCAGGGGCTGATGGAGGTCCCAGAAAGGGAAATGTAGGCACAAAGCAAGTAACAAATGATAGAGCCAGAATTGGCAGGTCGATTTTCCTCCAAAGTTTGTTTTCTAACCTTATATGTTAGAATAAAATACTAAATACCTGCAATGAACACACATAGAAAGAAGGATGCTTGTGGAATAACCTGTTGAGTTAAAGAATTACCCTAGCGTCCAGCATTTAGGTTTATCTCCAGCAACATAATTACATGGAGAAAACAGAGTGCACAGAATAGCAGAGTTCACAAGCAACTGAGGAACCAAATACACGAGGGTGGGAGAGACAGGGTAGTGAGAAGGGCGCTAGATGAAGAAACTGGATTCCCAACTTCTAGGCCCAATTCTGTGACATATATTTGGACAAACAAGTCACTTCTCTTCAGACCACCCCCATCTGTCATAGGACCAAGTAGAGCTAGCTGATCTCTAGGGTCCCTTTCAGGGCAAATGTTTTCTCACTGTCGAAGACACACCTATACACAATAAAGACAGTTGTTTAGTACAGCAGTGTAGTGTGTAGGTTCTGAAGCCACTATAGGAAGAGCAAACACTTAATAAGTGCTTACCATGTGCTAGGAATTCTTCTAAGTATTACATATAAACTGCCTTAATCTTCCCAACAAATCTTATGGATAAGAACTATTACTATTAGCATTAGCTTCAATTTATAGTTAAGAAAACATAGGCACAGAGATGTTAAGTTACTTGCTCAAGATCTCACAATTACTAAAAGGCAGAGACAAGATTTGAATATCGTAACCTAGCTTTACATATACATCCTCTTAAGGATGCCTAGGTTCAAATACTAGCTCTTCTATTTTCCAATAGTGTAAGTCCTGCTGTGGCTCAGTTTTCTCATCTACAAAATGGGAATAATAATAGTTTTTACCTATAAGTGTTTTTGTGGGGATTAATTAAGGATATACATATAAAGTGAGTAGAAGAACATTACCTAGGACTTAGTAAGCACTCAGTAAATGTTAGGTGTTATTATTACTTGGTGGCCCAAGGAACATTGCGGGAAACACTCAGTGGCAAGAATGACTCATTCTTTCCTCAAGCTTTCCTGGTGTTTCCAAGGCCAAGAGGCAAACTTTAAAAACTATGAGGCCCTGCAAAAGACAACTATTATCTGTTCTGTGCAAAGAATTTCTCCCCACATGTTTATTTTTAATGTATGCCCTTACTTAACACTTGAAATTAAAAAAATGTGGTGATTGTAAATAAAATAACCTATGTACAAAATAAAATATTGCTCCTATACCTAATCTAATACTGATTTGAATTAGGTTTGGAACTCTTTAGGGTCATAACCAGCATTTAAGAGAAATGAAATAGGATGGTGTAGGATTGGTAACAAACATCAAAGTGCATTGCAATTAATTAAAGTAAGTATTGTTTCATGAAATGAGAGAGAGGAGAACATAAATTATATTCTTTGCACAGTTAAAAAAGTTTCAATAACACTGAGCTATATTATTTATTCATTCATCAAACATTCACTCTGTGTAATTTGTGCTAAGTATTCTGCCAAGAGCTAGGTTCACAAGAAGTAATTAATAGAGTTCCAGCTTCAGGAAGTTCAAAGTGAAATGGGAAAAACAGACACTAAACAAAACTAAACTGCACTTTACCTGGCCTAGGCCTTCCTTCCTAGGAGAGGAGTGATGTTTACAAGGGAAGGAATGCTTGGAATTACTGAGGTATCATGGGAACCATATGGCTAGGGAAGGGGTGCTTAATCTGTCAAGGTCACCTGTAGCTTGGTAAGTTTTCTTTGATTTTGGATTTACCTTGATTAAAAAGTTACATTTACACAGCTAAGGAACAGATAAACTGTGAGATATGAATCACAATTTATGTAGTTGATTTAGTATATTTTATTGCTTTCTTTGGTGCTTTTCTTTTGGAACATTAAGAGGGGACGCAGGGTGGCATGGGAGAATATTAGATCCTGTCCACTCCTTTTCCTCTAGATCTTATCATTAAAATGTGTTAAAGAGAGAAGATGCTGAATTGTTGGTACTAGATACAGTTAAAACCTCACTGTAATTATTGAGGAAGCCCCACAGACTGTTAATAAGGCTGTTTGGATTAGCACCTGCTCCTGGAATTGTAAGGCATGAGCCCATTGGTAGCCTGGCCCCTTGAGTCAGTAAGAGAAAAATGAGAGTGGAAGAAGGAGTCTATGTATTGCCTTGTAGTTGTTTTCTGAATATCTCTGAATCAGTATTGTATTTTATTTTGTTACTTTGTTGCATTCACTATGTGCAAGAGATTGGGCTAGGTGGCAAAAGAGACATAAAGGTAAGAGATACAATCTTTACACACAAAGAAATCAAACAGAGGGACAAGACATTTACACAAGGGACAAAAGTCCAAAGTATATATGGAGCAACACAGATCAGCACAAGAACACTGACCTTGGAGTGGATCATGGTCCCACCACTTTCTGTGTGACTCTTAGACTCAAGTCATCCCACCTTTCAGAGCTTCAGTTTCTTAATGTGCAAAATTAGGATGATGGGTATTTATGAGGAGTAAAAGATAGCCATGAGTGAAATGGGCAGCATATCTTTAGTGAATGGTAGATATTCAATAATTGAGGTGACTGTAAAATCAAAGTGCCTGCAAAGGCATAACTCTGAAATGCTTTGGAGTTTCAAAGGAAGAAAGTGTCATTTCAAGAAAAACTTCTTAGAGGTGATATCTGGGATAAACCTTATAGGACTTGTCTGACATTAAAAGAAGGCAATGAAGTAGGGGAAATATTTCTAGGGAGGAAGGACATAAGCAAAGACATGGAAGCAGGAAAATCTTGGGCCTTCCAACTAGTAGATATGTTTTTGCTGGGAATTGTAGTTACATAAATAAGTAAGACTATCTCCAACCTCAAAAAGCTCATAGTCTAGGGGCGCCTGGGTGGCTCAGTCGTTAAGCGTCTGCCTTCGGCCCAGGTCAGATCCCAGGGGTCTGGGATCGAGCCCCACATCGGGCTCCCTGCTCCGCGGGAGGCCTGCTTCTCTTGCTACCGTTCCCTCTGCTTGTGCTCCCTCTCTCGCTGTGTTTCTCTCTGTCAAATAAATAAAATCTTTAAAAAAAAAAAGCTCATAGTCTAGTAGAGAGACAGACACAGGAACTGAAGTAGACAAAACAGAGTGACACTAGCTGTGATAGAGGGCTGCACAGGGGCTGTAGGAATCCAGCAGAGGCCCCCTAGGACCAGCTGGGGCTAGGGGAAAAAATATGGCAGAATTCTATAACTTACAGGTTGAGCTATTTATTATTTTTTAAAATTTTTTTAAATTTTGGTTTTTTTCAGTGTTCCAAGATTCATTGTTCATGTGCTATACCCAGTGCTCCATGCAATACATGCTGTCCTAAATACCCACCACCAGGTTCACGCAACCCCCCACCCCCTCCCCTCCAAAACCCTCAGTTTGTTTCTCAGAGTAGGTGGAGCCATTTAATGCCATAATGAAGCCTGGGGTCAACAGTGGGGCTGAGTGGCTGAAATGATAGAAAATGAGTCATTAGAAATGAGGAGTTCAAGGATTAGCAGGATTAAATGATCAAGAGGATTATTGTTGTCCGTTGATGGCTCAGAGGGCAGAAATAGAAGGAAGGCTATGTGGAAGAGTTCAATGAACCAGGTGTAAAAGTCACCCAAAAAGGTAAGATTATGTCCTGGAGGGCAGTTGATGGTTTTGGTGTTTGAAATGTACTAGCTACTTTCTATGGAGAACTTGCATTCTGCCAGGTACTTCAATTCATTATAGTATCTCTAATTGTGTTGGTTAGAATATTGGTTGGTTTGCTGCAACAGAAATGTCCAAAATAAGTGGTAAGAGTTTATTTCTCTGTCAAGTGAAAGGCTGGCTATGTCAACCATGGCTGCTATGACAACACACATAATCATAAGGTTCCAGAGTCTTTCTGTTTTGTTGTCCTGCCAACTTGTATCTCAGCTCCCATCATGACATCTGCATTCCTATCACCTGGAAAGAAGGGACAGTGGATAATGTAACCGAATCACTAACAGTGACTCAAGGGGATTCAAGGGGAGGAAGATTAGATTTTCCTCTTGGTGAGAGAGAAGCAAGGTCACATTGTAAAAGAACAGGTGGTTTTGGGATATACTGTTGTAGCCACATTTGGAAAATACAATCTCCCACACATTATAACAAATGACCTTTAACAGAATGCTGCTCAACCTAATGAATATGAGTAATCTGCAGAACAAATAGCCACAAACAAAATGGATTCCACTTACTTATTTCATTCATTTGAACCCATAGAACAACTCTTTAAGGTAGATTTAGTTCATACTCTCATTTTACAGATAAGGAAAATAGGTAATTTGCCAAGATCCCTAAAATGGTTAGTTGGGGAGCTGGGATTTGACTACCAAGCTTGGTACTACTTTTTTTTTGACTACTCCTTCCTGGCATGACAGAGCCTCTCATGAAGCCTGACATCTGGAGAAAATGCAATAGAAAAGAAAGATTTCCTTACTATCACAAGGATTCAATAAATATTTGTCAAATTGAACTGAATTAAATCAAACTCCTAGAAGAGAATCTTAGAAACAAAATTTGAAAGATGTATATAAAACTAAAGTTAGCATTGAAGGAAATACATTAACCAGCTAATGAAACAAGTTCTATGTGAATACCATTCCTTCATTCACTGATATGCACACAACAAATATTTAACTTTTTACAAGTACTTATTCTTTGTTCTATTCTAAAAGGACTCAAGGCATGGGTATTAGACTAGCAATGTCAATAAAATGAAATAATACTTACAGATTTCAGTTAATCATGTTAGCACAGTGGAAATGTCCAGTAAATTACAGTCATTGCAATTGGTGAGAGCACTTCGTGGAGAGCTGAGAGAACTGGGTTTTATTTCTGACTCTGCTTCTCACTAGCTGTGTGAACTTGAGCAGATCACTGAACTTCTCTGGACCTGCCTTTCCTTGCCCATAAAATGAGAAAGATAATATCAATGATCTCTAAGGTCCCTTCTGTTACTAAAACCTGTATGAAGACTGAGTGCTCTTTTTCTTATCATTTCCTGCATGTCATGACTGGCCAAACTATTTTCTACTACTAAGCAATTAATTATCTAATCTATTAAGTGCAAACTGCAACAGTTAAGGAGTAACTAAGAGTATTTAAAACTATTTATTAGATTAAAAAATCTAATAAGAAACATTTTATTGGAACCTTTGATCTAATAGGTTCTAATAGAACCTATTAGATCAAAGGTTCCAATAAAATGTTTTTGAACATATGCTCATGGGCTTACTTGAAAAGCTTACTCATTGTTCCATTAAAATCTCATGTGATGAAACACTAGAGAATGTACAAATTCTGTTATATCCATAATAATAACATTACAATGTAACCTTATTCTGACAATGGAATATACCATTTATTTCACAGCTATGTAGAGCAGGTCTTTTTTAAAAGGCACCTCACCTCTATCAAGCTTCAATGTTCATTCAGTCTTTCACCTTCTAAATCCTACTTGTTCTTCAAAACTCAATTCTAGAATCATTTTTTTTCCCAAGAATCTTCCCTGGTCCTGCTCCCACCTAAACCCCTCTCTCCTAGACTGCTTTGGATACCCCCACTCTACACTCTCAAATCCCTGGTACTTCTGTTTTAGCACTTGTTAACACTGTGTTACATTGTACTATCACCGTCTGTCATTTTCCTTGTCTACTGTCCCCTCCAGCTGTGATCTTGAGGACAGAAGACAATTCCACTGCCTGTGGTTAACAGGAGGCTAGACCTAGTAGGTGCTCAGTGAATACTTGCTGAATGAATGGAGTTCTTTCTTCTGTTTCAGGAGATGTCGATGATGAAAACAATTAGATCCACTTTTTATCTTAATCAAATTCCCAAATCCCTCAAATATAATCCATACCTTCACACATGCCTATTCTATGAATGGGCATAGCTGGAGTCTTTTGTGAATGTTTACCATGCAGAGGAGAAAAGGGAAAAAGAGCAATTTGTATTTTTTTTTAAGAGCAATTTGTATTAATGCTTACCATACACACTTTTTCCATTAACATTAAAAATAATCTTCATAAAACTTATGAGTTCAGTTTATATCTATTTATTATCTCTGTTATACAGACACTGAGGCTCATAGAGATTAAAAAAAAGAAAAGGAAAAAAGCTTGCCAAAGATCACAGAGCTCCTGAATGACAGAGGTGGGATTAATCTGACTCCATCTAATTTCACACTGCCTCTCCAGGGAGGAGAGGGGGATGGGGAGAAGGAAATAGGAGTGGAAGGGTGAGGGTGAGGGTGGGGCCTCATGTTCTGAAACCTCTCCTAGGTTTAAAAGTGATCTATCCCACAACTTTATCCTTACTACCCTGAATTTTACCCCTTTACATGAATGTTAAGCAGCAAAGGCTCCTCCAACATAACTAATACCTGGGTTCCTTCCTAGTCATTATTTGAGCCTTGGAGGGTGTACAAATGCTACTGTTAAGTTGTTCTCATTAAGAGAGAAATAGGGCGGGACAGGGGAGGAGTGTGGCAAATCAAATCCTCAGGTCCAACCAACCAGATAAACAAAGAAACACAGGTGCCCTTATAATTAAGGTTCACAATGAGTTTGTGATGCTTTTGTGTGAAGATTTGAGACTTTTAAAGAAAAATAACATTGCCCTTAAAACAGGAATTGCCTTTCAAAGGAAGAAAGTAAGTTTCCATGCTCTTACTAATTACTTTGTTACATGAAGTTGACTCTCCTAGAATCATAAAAGACTTAAAATTGTAAAATTTTAACAGATTCTATTTATGGTTTGTATTGGGATGGGATGTAAACTAACATTATACTTTGGAGAATTTAACATAATTCCAAAACACTTGTTTTAGATAGTTCATATCATGCTGATAAAAATTAATATTTTAATATGTTATAATATATACATATGTATAGTGTGTATATATATATATAATTTAGCTTAAAAGGTATTTTCAATTGATGAGAAATGGTTTTATTTTCCTGTACTATGGTTCTTAATTCTATGATGATTTATTTTTTTTGAGATTTTTCATAAGTAGTATTACCTTAACATATTTGAATATAAAATTGAAGATGTATTATTTTTATTTATGTGTAGAATTTTTCCATTGTTTTCAAAATACCTCATAAATCCAGAGAATAGATCAAATTTTTGAATATAATAAACAAAGTGACAAAGTGAAGTTCTAAATATGCCAGAATCTTTTCTTTGAAGAATTCATGGCTGAACTGATTTTGGAAAAGTTAAGACTGAAAGAATTGGTATTTTTTTGTATATTTCATGTCTGGGTTTGAAGTCTGTTTTAGTAATACAAGCACATGTAAATGCTACATGAGTTTCTTTTAAATGGGGACAGCTTCTTCCTGTGAATTCTGACAGGTTGTGCATTTACACAAGCTTTTAGTGTTAAATAAAAATATCTTCAGATATCAATATAAGGAATGTACTAAAATCTTTATATCAGTGTAAAAAAGAACTTACAATTTGTAAAATGTGTAATCGTTTAAAGAAATCTAAGTACACCAGGCACTGTTCTCATTGTTTTCTGTCTGTTAACTCTTTAATACTTAAAACAACCCTTATGAAGTCAGTTCTAATATTATGCCCATCTTACAACCAAGAAAACTGAGGAAAAAAGAGGCTACATAATTTACCCAAGATCCCAGGGCTAGTAAGTGGTAGAGTTAGGATTCAAAACACGGCAGTTTGTAGAGCCCATGCTCTTACCCACCACAATGAATAGACAAATTAGATTCCCTGGAGAGGCGATTTGAATAATAAAATGATTATAAAGAGCAGAATTTTGCTACAAGAGTTATGCCTGAATTATTGAAAATGACAAGTTTCAAGTTTATATATATCTACCTGGCAGTGTGTTAGGCTAAGTGCTTTAAGTATCTCTTTGAATTTAATCCTCACAACCATACTGTGATGTATTTATCTAACTATGGACACTAGGGCACGTTATTTGGCTTCCCTTAATTTAAGCCTCAATTTCCTCATCAGCTGATGTGAGGATGAAATTATATACTGAGTGCTTAGCTTAGTGCCTAGTAGAAAGTCAACTCTCTATGAAAGGTAGCTGTTATTATCATTACTGGTTTTAGGCTTAGAACAACCAAGTAACTTGTTCAAGATGACACACCTTAAAGAGGCCAGAGCTATAACTTGGAAGCTAGCTCTTATTGATACCCTAACTATAGTGGCTAAGAATATGTTCTTTACTGTGCTAAATTGCACTGAATTCTTGTCTTATCATCTTGGCACAATGCCTTGTACATTGTAGGTACTTTGATAATGAGAGACACTGATTAAACAAAATTTATTTTAATTCCAAAATAATAAAAATTTACTGCTGATATTTTTTTAAAATGCAGGTAAGAAAAAGAAGAACTAAAAATCACTCATAACCCTACCTTCCAAAATAACACTGTTACCCTTTCACAAACAGGATCATTCTAAGCATACATTTTGTGATCTGCTTTTTTTTCCCTTTTAAATATATTGTGGATATCTCTCCATATGGATAAAGATTTATCTACTATAGCATTCTTAATGTCTACAGAATATTGCATTGTATGATCAGTCCCATTTGTTGACCATTAAAGAGTACTTCCAATGTTTCCATATTCCAAAGAATGCTACGATAAATAATCATAGAACTTAATCTTTGAACACAATAATGATTACTTCCCTAAATAAATTTAGAAATGGAGCAGCCAGATCAAAGGATACCAGTTTGAATTTTGAGTTGGTTTATCCTATCTGCTCAGGAACAAAACTCTTTGATAGTACATAGTCAAAGAAGACTGGGGAAACAGCTCTTATAACCATCAAAGATTATTCCATTTTAAGGCTACACTAAGAATGAATTCATTTAAAACTTGTATTAAGTGAGACATTCCATGGAATGTAAATATAATAAGTGGTGAATAACAAATTGCTATTTTTATAATACAAACAACATCAAATTTGTTTCATTTGGCCTTCCAAGTCCTTTTATTACCTAGGCCTCCTCTTTAGTTTATTTGGGTTTATCTGAAGGTCTGAATGGATCAAGCCCTAAAACCAGGAAAAACTTGGTATCCTGAGAATTATGAAGTAAATCAATAGACCAGGGGTCAGGAGAACTTTTACAAGTTTTCCTCCAGTTTCCTTTGTGACCTTGGGTAGATCTTGTCTGGACCTTAGAGTCTCCACCTATAAAGAGGCATTGAATAAGAAGACCTGTTTAAGATTTCCATTCTAACACTATGATGTCAAGTTTACTTCAACTCAGTATTCTTATTCATACCTGTATTTCGTGCACTTTGAATCAAGGTAGATTTTCTTTGGGCATTAATGGATATTCTCAGCAACCCAAAGATCTGTGAGTTTCTGAGCCCTGAGTGTAGAAATTTTATAAAGATCAGGGAGGGCCAAAGAAGCCACTCCCTCCTCCTCCTCCTCCTCCTCCTCCTTCTTCTTTTTTTTTTACCTTCCCATCTTTAATTATCATCACATTACCATACTAGACTAACACTGTATTATTCAAACATCTGATGTGATTTAGGAATCCAGAGACTATTTGAAGGGCTCTCCCAAATCATTCAGGCCAACAAACATTTTTACCTTAAATTATCATTAACATATTTATTTCAAATTATAGTACACAAACCTCTTGGTCATTTTTTTTAATTTAAATTTTAGTTAACATACAGTGAAATATTGGTTTCTGGAGTAGAATTCAGTGATTCATCACTTACATACAACACCCAATGCTCATCTCAACAAATGCCCTCCTTAATACCCATCATCCATCTAGCCCATCCCCCACCCACCTTCCCTCCATCAACCCTCAGTTTGTTCTCTATTGTTAAGAGCCTCTTATGGCTTGTTTCCCTCTTTCCTTTTTTTCTTCCCCCCCTTCCCATATGTTCATCTGTTTTGTTTCTTAAATTCCACATATGAATGAGATCATATGGTACTTGTCTTTCTCTGACTTATATTTTGCTTAGCATAATACACCTAGCTCCAACTGTATCATTGCACATGACAAAATTTCATTTTTTGATGGCTGAGTAATACTCCATTATATATACAAATATACCACATCTTCTTTATCCATTAATTAGTTGATGGACATTTGGGTTTGGCTATTGCTGATAATACTGCTATAGACATTGGAGTGCATGTACCCTTTCAAATCTATGTGTTTGTATCCTTTGGGTGAATACTTAGTAGTGCAATTTCTGGATCATAGGGTAGATAGATCTATTCTTAACATTTTGAGGAAACTCCATACTGTTTTCCAGAGTGGCTGCACCAGTTTGCATTTCTACCAACAGTGCAAGAGGGTTCCCCTTTATCCACATCCCTGCCAACACCTGTTGCTTCTTGTGTTCTTAATTTTAGCCATGCTGACAGGTCTGAGGTGGTATCTCATCATAGTTTTGATTTGTATTTCCCTGATGCTGGGTAATGTTGAGCATCTTTTCATGTGTCTGTTGGCTATCTGGATGTCTTCTTTGGCAAACTGTCTCTTCATGTTTTCTGCCCATTTCTTAACTGGATTATTTATTTGGTTTTTGGGTGTCGAGATACTCTTTATCAGATATGTTGTTTGCAAATATCTTCTCCCATTCCACAGGCTGCCTTTTAGTTTTGTTGATTGTTTCCTTCGCTGTGCAGAAGCTTTTAATCTTGATGAAGTTCCAGTAGTTCATTTTTGCTTTTGTTTCCCTTGCCTTGTGGGATGCCTCTAGTAAGAAGTTACAGCAGAGGTTGTTTGGGCTTTAGTGATGTCATTCACTGTTTCCATTTCTCAGTTCTATTTGGACTTATCTTGGACACACTAGTCAACTAGCCAAACATGGCTTGAGGGACCAACTTAAAGTGTCCACACTGCCTGCCAGAGCAGGCCACTTTCCTAGTGTGCCTCAACCCAAAGAGTAAGATTTATCCTAAGGATTCCAAATAGAGTAAGTTTTTAAACCCTTAGGGCTCAACACAGTGTTTTGCCAATAACAGTGGTCCCAATAGTGTTGGTGGACATGAACCGCAAAGCAGCTACCTCTCTTAAAACTTAAGCACAGGTAACAGTATTGGAGTAAAGGGATGTTTTACTCATTCACGATTTTACGCATAGACTGGAGGTCAAGAGCCAGGGCCAGGATGAAAGCCTGCCTGGCAAGAGCTTATCATCCGGCTCTCGCGCGGGGCGCCCCCTGGAGACGACCGTGGGGGTGACGGCAGAGACGGCGGCGGGGGTTGCAAAGCGGCCAAGCGGCGCTGGGCGGGCGAGCGAGGTAGCGAGCCCGTTGCTACTCGGCAGACGTCCCCCAAGCGCCGCGCCCTGCGCCGCGCCTCGTGTCGCGCTCCCCCTCCGTCGCCTCCCGCCGGACTGCACCGCCAGGAAGATGCGCCTCAAGAGCCAGGTAGCCGCGCCTCTGTTCGGCCTCGCGCCCCTGACGCCCCGCCTACCCGTTGTCACGGTCGCCCGCGGCCGCGCGGCCACGTGGCCGCGACTTCACAGTTCCCGGCGCCCAGCCCGGCCGCCCGGATTCCCAGGGAGGGAGTGGGAGACCCTGCAGTTGGGAATCGCCCCGAGCACCTCTGGCTAGAGGACTCCCGGCGACCCCTCCCCCGCCCATCTGGCGTCTCTGTTCCCTCTGAGCTCCGGGTCATTACACCGGCCGGCCTCCTGAGACTCCCTTGGCCTCAGAGGAGACGACCGAAAGTTGGGTGGGCGCGCGCAGCGTCTCCTGCGACTGTGGACCCTGCCGCGCGGAGAAGCCGCCGCCCTGCGCCACTCCCCTCTGCGCCTTTCCCGAGCTGTCCTCGGAGTGGTTTTGCTGAACTAGCTGGTGGCGCCAAAAAGTCCGGGCGGCTTCGAGCCAGCAAGGCCCCAGGGTGCTGGGTGAGCGAGCGCGGATCCTTTGGGGGCCCTTCTGTCTGTGTGACTCCCGCTAATTGTTGAGAAGCAGCACTCTCCGATGCTTTTCCCCGCATTACTGCGAGCTGTGGACCTGGGCTTGGGATATTTCTGGATGAGATTGAGAGGGCGCTTCTGTTGCACTAAGCAGTGCTCTTGGTTAACCGACGAAAAAGGAGGCTCAGGTGTTGGGTAGGGTCTGTGTGTGTTTTGTGGTTTTTGTTTTTCTTTGGCCTGGGGGTTGTCAAACGTTCAGGATTTAATAAACTCGCGTCCTGAAGTTTTGAACTTGCTGGAGACGAATTCGTTTCTAAAAGGGACCGAAGCTCTCCTCCCCGGCATATGTTAAGGGACTTACCTAGACCCTAGGGAAACCGAGGGGAGGGGCTTCTAGAAAACAACTCCAGGTTTGGGGGAAAGTGAGTCATTTTGATTCCCACCGCTCAAGGGTGGTAATTCTCATAAAATCTTCCCCCTCGGGATTCAAATACCTGCCTCTATAACGCTGTTTGGCAGGAGCTTTGTGGGATCCTGAAAGCCTACCTGTGCTGCTTTCTTTTACTAGAACCCCTTTAAAGAAGCTGTATCACTTTACTCTCCTCCATTTGTGTGCCTAGTTTTTTCATATTTTATAATACTTGCAAATTGACACTGAACAGGCTTTAACCTCAGTCATTTCAGAATAAAAGCGAAATGTGAATGGAGCTTCATTCATGAGGGAAGTAGTCTGTGTGAAGTGTTTTGTAAATGTGAGTGGGTAGAATTTTAAACTGAATAAAATTAATGTAATGAGGAATCAAAAGGTTCAATCCAGATGTTTGCCTGCATGCATCCCTAATAAGGTGACAGTGCAGTGCTGCACAGTGCCTTTCCTTGTGGCTCTTGGGTGGAGTGGGCTGTGGCACTGTGGTTGACTAAGAACAAGTAGATGGTTGGATTCCTTCCATTTTTTTTTTTTTTTAAGATTTTATTTATTTATTTATTTGACAGAGAGAGAGAGAGATCACAATAGGCAGAGGCAGGTAGAGAGAGAGGAAGAAGCAGGCTCCCTGCTGAGCAGAGAGCCTGATGCGGGGCTCAATCCTAGGACCCTGAGATCATGACCTGAGCCCAAGGCAGAGGCTTTAACTCACTGAGCCACCCAGGTGCCCCAACCTTCCATTCATTTTCTAAGGCACTAACCATTCCTTGGGGCTGATGGGGTTGTGACCCACCCACCTATATAGAGGATTTTCCCCCTCTCCCCACTACTTTAGAAATATATAAGGGATGGGCCTCCTCATTGCTTCAGTGGGTTAAGCCTCTGTCTTCTGCTCAGGTCATGATCTCAGGGTCCTGGGATCCAGCCCCGTAGCACATCCATCGGGCTCCCTGTCAGCAGGGAGCCTGCTTCCCCCTCTCTTTCTGCTGGCCTCTCTGCCTACTTGTGATCTCTCTCTGTCAAAATAAATAAGTAAAATCTTTAAAAAAGAAAAAAGAAATATGTAAGGGATTTAATGCAGATTTTCAGTTAAAGAACTGTAAGTAATCCTCTTTAGTTATCGTTAGTACTAGACCCTGAAACTGTTGCTAGCTTGTTAAGATGCGGTGCCTGGATGTGACTGTAAAGAGGTGGGGTTGTGATTTAGAGCTGGTGGCCTCACTAATTCCACTACATAGTGTGTGTCTTGAAGTAACAGAGAACTCCTTACTATTTGTGTAGAGGAATTATAAGGGATTCTAATTCAGATATTCATCGTTCAAGTCTGATCCCACCACTCCTAGTTTTTTAACCTTGCATAATTAATTTCTTGATCTTACCATCTCTTCCCCCTTTATTCCCAGTAGACCAATGGGGATAATACCAAGCTTTAACATGGGAATTAAATGAAATACTCTGTATATAAAATATGAAATACTAAATAAGTACAGTGCCTGGCATGTAGACACTCAGTAAATACTTCGGTTGTTAACTATCCATAAGCGGTAGCTATTACTATCACTACTACTGTATTTACTTAAAAATACTTTCCTACCTACCTACCTACCTATGGTTGGAGAGAGAAATTGACTGCAAAAGGGCAGGAGGGAACTCTTTGGAGTGATTGAAATATGCTATATCTTAATTGGGGTGTTGATTAAGAGGGTGTATCCATTTTTCAAAACCCATCAAACTGAACCATTACGATCTGTGATTTGATTGTATGTACATTACATCTCAATAAAGTTAATTTAAAAAAATTAACCTCCAAATGTGTTAAGTACATATCTTTTGGGAGGTGGTAGTTGTCATACCAGCCTAATTCTGCCTAATTTAGTAATTCATTTCCAGAGACCCCTCTGCATATAGGCATATCTTCTTCATAAGTTCATATTGGGTCTTAGGAAACAGAAGGTGCTCTCATTTTTCAGGTTGTTGTCAGGAGTGATGGTCCATGGAGAAGAATGATTGTTTGGCTTATTCTGAGATGATATTTAAACTTACATTTAGTATTAGTTTTTACTAAATGGCTTTTTTTTTTTAAAGATTTTATTTATTTATTTGACAGAGAGAGAGAGCACAAGGAGGCAGAGAGGCAGGCAGAGAGAGAGGGGGAAGCAGGCTCCCTGCTGAGCAGAGAGCTTGATGCAGGGCTCGATCCCAGGACCCTGAGATCATGACCTGAGCTGAAGGCAGAGGCTTTAACCCACTGAGCCACCCAGGTGCCCCACTAAATGGCTTTTTAAAAACCAGATTAAAATGTTTTATTTGATCCAGTACTGCTTGTTTGCATAATATGCCCATCCAGTAAACACAGTTTCTGAAAGGTCATAGTCACTATGTATCCCTTTCTTTCCTTTCAATAAATTCTTTATATTGTTTGTAGTTAAATGAGATACCTAACATGCTTTTAGCATGGCACCAGGCACTTAGTAAATGCTAATTTTCTAGCTGTTATTATTAAAATTGATATATGCAGGGTGCCTGGGAGGGGTCCCGCTCAGTGGGGAGTCTGCTTCTCCCTCTGCCCTTCCCTGTGTTCATGGTCTCTCTCTCTCTGTGTCTCTCTTGGATAAATAAATAAAATCTTTAAAAAAATTGATATATTCATAGTTTTTGGAGGTCAGAAATCAACATTATGCATGTTTTAATGTCAATTCACTATAAAGATGCTGTGAAAAACAGTTGTTTTTCTGAAGCTTCTCTCCTTGGCTAGGAGATGACCTTCTCTTTCTGTCTTCACATGGTCTTTTCTCTGTGTGTCTGGGTCCTAATCACCTCTTCTTATAAAAACACTGGTCATTTGAATTAGGTCCCACTTACATGACTTCGTTTTACCTTAATTACTACCTCTTTAAAGGCCCTATCTCCAAATAGTCATATCCTGAGGTATTGGGTGTTTTAAGACTTTAGCATATGAATGTTGGGTGGGGGCTGGGTGGGGGGGCAGTTCACAATTCAGCCCACAACACATGGTATCTAGTAAAAAGCTGTATTGGTTCTTTCAAAATAGCTCAGCATATAGAATATGAAACAGTCAGATTTTGATTCTTGTTTTAGAACAGTTCAATTTAGATCTAAGTGTTGTAGATCCCTGTTGCAGTGAGAAACCCAAACATATCCATCAGGTACACACACACACACACACACACACACACACACACACACACACCTTTTACATGTAAGGTCAATTACAACTGAAGCAGAGTTAAGGTCATTGTCTAAGCGGAGTTTAATCTGTAACTAGGTCCACTAAAAATCACGTCCTTCGTTGATTGAGAAAGATAGCTATACAGTGACTTCCTAATCTTTCTGGCTTTATAACACTTGGGTAATGAAGATACAAGTTTTGTCTCTCTGAAAAGAAACCATTTACCCCTTTGATACCTTAATACCTAGTTCTGTCTTCTGAGCCCTTTGACTTTCCAGGTTATCTCTGCAACAAAATAATTATACTAATCCTTTAATACCTATTTTCCACATATTCAAGTCATGAATTTATGGACCCAAATTTACTGCATGAGCAACGTTATTCCTCAAATCAGAGTGTGGAGATAGTTTACTTAGAGCTACCTAAACTGCCCACTTCATGGTTTATTTCCCTTACTAGTTTGAAGTTCATCTTGGCTCCTCATGTTTATGCATCAGGATGTGATATTTTATCTAAGTAAAAAAATTCTCTAAACTTCTGTTTTGCAAAAATGGCTCTCAGATGCATTATGTGTGTTACTATCAGTTTGTCCTAATTTGCACAGCTTCTGAACAACTGGCAAAGTGGCTAGTGTTGACATTGCAGCTTCCAAGGAGTTCTCAGTTGCTTTAGGAATTTTTACATTTTATTAGTGTAATGACAGAGTTTACAGTTATCCACAGTGTGTTAATTACAAACACTTATTATCTATAGTACCAGTTTGATGCTTGATCTTATAATTCTTTTACTAGAAATGTTACAGCTTTTACACTTAATTATAATGGAGATTAATCATCACATATCAGTTTTCACCTATGAGCAAAAATCTTGGGACAGATTATAGTTGAGATGAGGCTATTAGATTTAAAATTCAATGCCAACAAAGCTTTCTTTTTTTTTTTTACTTTTAAAATTTCCATTAACAAAAACTTGCTAATGTCACTGAGCCTCATTTCACAAGACTGATCTGATAATTGACCGACTCATTCATTCATTGAGTATTTGTTAAGTGTCCCGTATGGGCAAGGCCCAGTTGTAGGTGCTTGGGATATAACAGGGAACAAAATTCAAATATCCCTGTCAGCAAGGGTATAAGGGGAGATAGACATTAAAAAAAGCCATAATAAACAAGTACTTTATATAGCATATTAGAATGTTACAAGTGCTGTGGAGGGTGAGGGGAGACAAGTAGAGTAGGAGAAAGGGGATCAGGAGCTTGGGTAGGGAATTTCGATCTTGAATAGGGGTAGGCCTCACTGAGAAGGTGATACCTGAACAAACTTGATGGCAGTAAAGAAGTTAGCCATGTGGCTATGTGGAGAATAAACAGAGGGAATAGCCAGAGAAAAGGTCCTAAGGCAGGGGTGTACCTAGAAGGCTTCAAGGAACTTCAGGGAAGACAGTATAGGCTAGAGATGAGTGAATGAGAAGGAAAAAAGATTATAAATTGGATTATAATGTTTGTAGGCTGAATAAATAGTATCATGGTTCATCATTCACTGATAAGCAGATAGATGCTTAACTTACATACTAAGCACACCGGAGGGACTCTGCAAATGCTTGCTGAATATTTCTTTGGCAAATGAATTGGTGCTTCTAAGAACCGATCCTGAACCTCAATAGAAAAAGGAATAGGCTTCTAGAATTGTTGCTGATTCTGGTGCCTGCAAAAGTTAGAATTGGAGCTGGGAAAGGGGAAGGGCAAGAAACAAACATGGAGATGCCAGGATGCAGGTGACTAAGTCTAGCCAGACTGTTTCCACATTGATTTCACTAGGGAGTCAATTTTTCACTTGGACTTAAATGTTTGGTACTGAAAAATTCCTTTCAGTTTGATTTTTGTCCTCATGATTTAAACTTTTAACCAGAAAGAAAACATTCTAGTGTAGAGGATATTCTTGATTTGAAAGCTTGAGATGTGTCAGCCTCAGGATTCCCATAGCATAGCATTATTCTTTCTTGTTTACTTCTTATTGGATAGATCTCATAATTATCATATTTGCTTATTTTGTTCACAGTTTACAAAGTATTTTTGTATATATTATTCACCCCTCACAATAGATGTATATGTAGTCCACTATAGCCCTTATTACATTTTGGACTGGTATTTTCCATTTGTCCTCTAGATCTACTTTCTATCCTTTCCCACATCCTTTCTGTGGCCTTGGAGGCTGACCATCATAGATTGCATCACTGGGGTCCACTGCCCTCTTGCTTTGGGAAGGATTTAGCTAGTAGTGTATGAGCAGGATATCTGAGGGCAGAAGGAGATCCAGGTATTTATTCCCCCTGGGCTCACTCTGCTAGGCTACTGGTTAGCAGTGGTGTGTGAAGGCCACAGCCCCTACCCATCCTACAGCTATAGTTCTCTCTCTGGGTTATCTAAGGTCTAAGGGATGTCAAAGGGTCTCTACTCCTGCTGGCCCAGGGTGCTTCATCTCCCTTGGTGAATTTCCTTCACTAAATACTGTTTAATTTTATTCTTTGCATATGCCTTCCATTTCCTGTCTGGAGCCCTGACTGAGACATAGCTTTCAAGATGACAACCTAGAGAAGTCGAGTGACTTGCCCAATGACAAAAATCTGGTAAATGATAGAATAGGGACTTGAATTCTAGTTTTGTGACTCAGAAGCGCAGTTAATTTTAAAAACCTCTGTGAATATATTCCAACTGGTGGAAACTGTTGAGAAACCTTTCTATTTTGATCTACAGTTAAAAGTATATTATATGGGATATTATGTATTGGTATTTCTTTAAAGGTGGAAAGGCTTTTGTAAAAAAGTAGTGCTCTTTAGAAAGAAATACTGTTCTCTTTCTTGCCCCCAAACAGACATAACCTGTAGCATGTCATATCTTCATAAGAAAAGCATGGAAATAGGGGTGCCTAGGTGGCTCAGTCGGTTAAGCTTAAGTGGCTGCCTTTGACTCAGGTCATGATCTCAGGGTCCTGGGATTGAGCCCAGCAACGGGCTCCCTGCTCAATAGGGAGTCTCCGTCTACCTCTCCCTCTCCCCTTTCCCCTGTTCATGCTTTCTTTCTCTCTCAAATAAAGAAATAAAATCTTAAAATAAAAAAAAAAAGAAAAGCATGGAAACAAAATCAAGAAGCAACTAAACTCTTGGCTTTTGCTTATTCATGGTGATGAAAAATAGGGATAGTGTGTATAGTTAATAATCTGTGATTTTCCCTTTCATCTCTCTACTGGTCTGCCATAAAATCCTCTTTACTCTTTGTCCTGCTTTCCTGTCTCTTCCCCTCTGACTGTTCACCAACACCATTGTCTCTGAGATGGAGATCTGACCCTGTCATTTCCCTGTTCCCCACTATCCACAGGATGAAGCCTAAGCTCATTGGTTTGTCTTTCTCCAGCTATCTTTACCCTTATATCTAACCTCATGGCCATTAATATCTCCAATTTAAATCCTCTACTTGCTTCAATATTAAATTATTTGCAATTGACCAAACATGCTTCATATTTGCTTTTACCGACTTGCATTTGTTTTTCTCTCTGCCTACAATATCAACCATCCTTGCTCCTGAGCCCTAGCATCTGCTGAGCAAACCACTTACACATCAGAATTCTGTTGGAAATCATCACTTGAAACCTTGTGGACCCCTCAGGCAGAGCTGCCACATCTGAGGAAAAAAATCAAACTCCTTGAGGACAGAAACTAGATTTTATTCATCACTATATCCCCTGAGTTCTGGGGCCTTGTACTTAGTGGAAGATCAACAAATATTTATTGAGCAAATGACTCAGTGTAAGGCTCTTTTGACCAAAAACCTTTATAAGGGGAGTTATTTTTCCTGATTTGAATTAAAATGTCAGAAAGGTAGGGTGAGGGTGGTAGCAAGGAAGAGATAAAAAGCAAAAATTCAGGGTTGTCATCAACTGGAATTTCTACATAGGGAGTCCATGCCATGGAGTCATGTTTTTGCTGCTAGAGGCCGGAGTAGGACTCCGTACAACTTTGGTCTCTTATCCAATATATGGACACCTGTGGTTGACCTGTGTTAGCCTGCTCTGCTGCTATTATAGAAGGGATTTTTCTTTTTTTTCTTTTCTCCCTGAAGATTAGTTGGCCATCTTTTCCCTACATCTCTGATATTAAAGATCTTTTAGTTCTCACAGCATGAGTTTCTGAACAAAGGGTCATCTGGGAAGCAGCAGTTTTGAGGATCTTACTCAGGTCATTGGAACTAGTGTTCCTGAAAGTGCCTGGTGCATAACTGTAATAATAGAAGTCAGAACCCAAGTTTGTATTACAAGTGAGTATTTTGTACTACAAACTCTTCCTGTCCACTCATGCTATCACTTGTTGAGGGGAAAATGATACTAACTGTAATACTATACTGTACTTTGAAGTCCAATTACTATGTTGTTTGGAGACATGGCAGAAGGACAGAGCTCAAGAAACTTTAGTATACATGGGACACCCTTATTGTGGGTTGAAATAGTACTTCTCTCTCCTCTGAGGATGTGATCTATTCTTTTGAGGTATAAATTATGCAGGTTAGAGTATTGTTATAATAAAATAATTTCAAAATACAAGTGGCATCAAAACATTTTTATCAAATTAAAATAAGTGAATTGTTTTTTCCAATTTTTGAAATGGGAGAATCACACTATAAGGGAGAAGTGATCAGAGTAAAAAAAAATTTAGTGATCTGTCCTCTAGTTATAAAATGTTCTGCATATGGAATCACAATGGGCTGCTTTTCTGCTTTTCTAGATAAGTTCTGTTCAATGGGACACATTCTTTAATTCCTAAGACAGTGAAAAGACTTAATAAATTTGCCAAGCCAAATTGGGATAACCAGTGCTCTAAAGACTATCATAATAGTCTTTTTCTCTATGGAAAATTGTACATATATGGGATGGAATGACATTCAGTAGGGATGAAGACGGGAAAGGACATAATAGGAAAAAAAAAACCAAACCACAAGAAATTAGAGAGAAATGTTTGTGAGTAGCAGTGTTTTTAGAGAACCCTTTCACTTTTCTCTTAACATTTTTCTGCATTGAAAGAGTGGTATAAAAGGAGCATGAAAATCGAAGAATAAAAAGTAAAAATGGAACTCTAAACTAATGGTAAGAATTCTGAGATAATGTCTTTATTACAAGTGTTCCTGTTCCTGTATTTATTATCCTGATTAATGGCATCATCATTTACCTAGAAAACCTGCACAGAAGAATGCTGAAGAATTACTGTAGACCCATCCTTCTACCTTACTGTCTACATTTAGTTTCAGTCTCTGGGTCCAGATAGTCAATTTTTTTTTAAATTTTTATTAACATATAATGTATTATTTGCCCCAGGGTACATGCCTGTGAATCGTCAGGCTTACACATTTCACAGCACTTAACAGCACATACCCTCCCCAATGTCCACACCCCAGCCACCCTATCCCTACCTCCCCCCCATCCCCGCCTCCCAGCCACCCTTAGTTTGTTTCATGAGTCTAGGAGTCTCTTATGGTTTGTCTCCCTCCCCATCCCTTCCTATTTCATTTCTCTCCCCCACCCCCCCAAACTCCCACCTTGCCTCTCAAATTCTTCATATCAGAGAGATCATGTGATAATTGTCTTTCTCTGACTGACTTATTTCGCTTAGCATAATACCCTCCAGTTCCATCCACGTCGTTGCAAATGGCCAGATTTCATTTCTCTTGATGGCTGCATAGTATTCCATTGTCAATTTGATTTCTTTAAGTAGTTAAGTGCCTAGTATATGTCTTGTTCAGATAGGGAGAATGATATAGATAGATACTGCCCTTATGGAACTTATATTTTCTTAAGCATCGTATTTTTCTTCTTTGAAGATAAGATTTCTGAAATGGAAACTTATTTTAACAATCAATGTTTGAAAAAAATCACTAAAGTAAGACCTAGTGGTTTGTGGTGTGGTTATCATCACCTGTACATGGACAAACGTGGTGAAGCTCATAGGAGGTATCTGTTCAACCGTCACCTCAGTTGTATTTTTTACATTTGGAAGTCCCATACACAATTGAATTTTAACTTAAATTTGTATCCCTGATTGTCATTTAAATTCAAAATAGTCAAAAAGTACATAAAAAGGTGTCCAACATTGTTAGTCATTAGTGAAATGCAAATCAAAACAATGAGATATCACCTCACATCCACTAGCATGGCCATAATAAAATAATAATAATAATAAGAAGAAGTGTTGATGAAGACATGGAGAAACTGGAACCCTCATACATTGCCGGTAGGATTATAAAATGATGCAGCGACTATGGAAAAGTTAGCTAGTTCCTCAAAATGTTAGATATAGAATATGACCTCCACAGGTCCACTCCTACATGGGTACCCACAAGAATTGAAAGCAGTCATTCAGATACATGTACACACAAGTTCATAGCAGCACTCTTCATAATAGCCGTAAGGTGGAACCAGCCCAAATATCCATCAATGGACGAGCAGATAAACAAATTGTGTATACACATTCAATTGGATATTCTTCAACTATGAGAGGGAATGAAGTTCTGTTACAAGGTCCAACATGGATGAACCTCCACAATATACTGAAAGAAATGAAGGAAGCCAGACACAAAAGGTGACACATGGTTCTGCTTATATGGAATATCCAGAATAGATAGGTCCAAAGAATGAGAAGGAAGACTGATGGTTGCCAGGGACTAGAGATGGGGATGGGAGTGGGGAGAAACTGCTTAACAGGTAAGGGTGTTTTACTCTGGGGTGATTGAAATGTTTTAGAACTAGATATAGGTGGTGGTTGCACAACATTGCAAGTGTACTAAATGCCTCTGAATTGTTTGCTTTAAAATGGTTAATTTTATATTATGTAAACTTCACCTTGATAAATTTTTTAAAAAAATATTATACTGTGATGCAAAATGGTAATAAAAGTTATCGTGTGCCCTGAAGTTTGCCGGTCATATACTATTCAGTGCAATTAAAAACAGAATAAGTGGTCAAATCTCTTTCTAAAAATCCTAGAATTTTCAGAGTTTCAGAGTTCAGAGATTGTTATGACCTTTTTGTGTGTCATTAAGGACTGTCATATAGGCACCTGACATCTATATATATGTCAGAGCTTGACTTCCAATAGAATCTGTATGATATAGGTATAACTGGGGTATCCACATTCCTTTTCTCCTTTTCTCCTCAGAGCACATCAGTATCCCCCACTTGGGACTCATAAATGGTTTTGCCTTTTTTTTGTAGTTGTCGTGAGTGAGCACTGGTGGCAGAGTTGCAACCTGCCTCTACAGGTGGGTCCAGAACCAAGACCCAGAGCAGTGACGAAGGAGTTTGTGAAGCAGTCTCCTGCTATTACCATGTTGAGGAGGGGCTAGGCAGGCTGTAGCTGAGGATATGCTGGACTTGGTCCCCTTCTAACTATGGCACTGCTACCAGCATGATCCCATTGACAGTAGCAGTATTCTTACAGTCATTTGCCAAGTCTCAGACAGCCCTCAGAATCCTGTGTCACTGTGAGCTCATGTTTCTATGCCCTTACAGGCCCAGAACTCTGACCTATCCCATCTCTTGAAGTCTGACTGGACAATGCTGTCTGCCTACTTCTTATGGGTACCTTAAGTGCCCTGTAGTACTCAAGCATGATTTATACATTCAAGGTGATTTTTCTTCTTTTTCTCTTATTGGAGAAAAATATAAATAAACACATGTTTAATATCCAGCAGAGAATCTCCATACATTAAAAAGTATCAAAACTTGGAATAATCAAATGCGGAAGAAACCCCAATATTCCTTGATGCCTTTTGAGATTGTAATATCACTCTTAACATATCAAAGAGGCCAAGTTCACCAACATGGACTATGAAAAGCAGAGTCCCTGTGATGCTCTGCTTAGCTATCAATGGCTAAAAATGATGGATAAGATCTTTGCACAATAGCTTCTGTTTATTCATAAAATTATACACAAATTTAGTCTTCAAAGTTTGAATCTTAGCCAGGATTTAATAGTTGCTATTTTCTTTGATACCATTTTTAATCTTAATACCATTAGGCAGGGTGTGTACTCTCCAGGTAAGCTACAGAAACCTTGGGCCCCTTTCTCCCTTTTATTTTACTCAGGCCAACTTACACATGTTTCCTAACTAGCCCCTACAGTCACCTGAATTTATCATTCCCAAAAAAGATTGAAGTTTTTCAGTTGCATGTAATTGTGCAAAAAATTTACAGTAAAATCAAATACTTTTAATAGTACATACTGAGTTTCTGGGCACAGTTTTAAGTAGTTTATCTATATTAACTAACTAATGGAAGCTCACAACCCCATTACATAGTGTGGCCACTGTGGTGTGCCATTCAGACCTCTGTTCAAGAGAGAACTCACTTTATCTGTGAGGAGTGAAGTTAGATGACAGCCTCCAATTACAGCACCTTTAGGGCATGGTTTTCCTGGATAGCCCCAGCCAGTGACAGAGCATAATAGAGATCTAGAGCCTGACGATTTTTGCCCAATGTGGAACTTCTCTTGTTGGAAATCTTTGTTCCAGAGCTCCCCTTGGGGTTGGCCAAGACTTTGTCTGATCTTCATCGTGGTCTGAGGCTCTCCCTCTCCAATTCTACTTCCTCTCCCCTATATTTTCACTGATGGCTATCAGTGAAACTATCACTGATGGCTATCAGTTTAAACTATTGTTCAAACTGATAAATATCCTGCATGCCTGACCCTGTTTAGGTCTACTTCTGGGAGGATAGAAGTGATACAGATAGGTACTATTATTATCCTTATTTTACAGATAAGATAGCTAAGGCACAGAGAAGTGGATCAAGATCTCATAACTAAATGGGTTTCAATGTCTTTAATCTTGTTCTTAACCTATTATGGTATGTTACCTCCCCATTCTAAAGTGCTTGCCTTTCCAATTAAGAATAGTTTGTATGACAGAAACTCTGCTGGGTTCTAGAAATAAAGAACTGTGTAATATAGCCCCTTATCTCAAGAAACCCATAATCTAGTTGAGAAAACAAGGAAAATAAGCAGACAGTTTCAGTCTTTGCTCTCAGTGCAATGATGAGATGTGTGCAGTGCTCCCTGAGAGCCTAGAGAAGAGGAACCCTCTGCCCCTGGTATGGACATCCTCTTCCTCTTATTCCCCTAGCTCATGCCATCAGACTCATCTGAGATGCCTGTCATGTTCTTTGACCTCCCAAAACTGAATTGGGCATGATTGTTCTGTATTCTTAGAGGAACCATCTGTCCTACCATCTCATACCCACCTCAGTTGATGTTTACTATTTGCCTCCTGCTTTTCCATGTGCATGGTGCCTAATGGCACAACTAGCTACAGAAGTCTTTGTTGAATCAATTAATGAGGAGAATTATTTGTTTGCTTGGACTATTAACTCCCAAACCTTGAGCCTTTCAAGGTGTGAGTAGAAAAGAGAGGTTGGAAGAGAACGCACAGGAGGCATTTCTTTTTCTTTAAAATTTGGGTTCAAACATGGACAAATGCTTTCTATATTGTTTATGATATAGATATGTTAGGCTGATATTTTTATCTATTCATCCACTCACCCTTCCTTCTTTCCTTCTTTCCTTCTTTCCTTCTTTCCTTCCTTCCTTCCTTCCTTCCTTCCTTCCTTCCTTCCTTCCATCCATTCACCCTGTGAATTGAGTCTGTCAGCACACGTTTATGGATTGCCCTCTGTGTGTCAGGCACAGTGCTAGGTACTGTACTGTTCATAGTGGTGAATGAGAAGCACACTCTCTGACCTCAAGCAGTTTTCATTCTGGCAGGGTAACTGGGTTCTAAACAAATACAACCTGAATGTCCCCCAGACCCCTCTAATTCATGGATCTTAGATGAGGTCACTTTAAATCTTTGTCAATAAGTCCAGTGTATTTATGTACCGAATGGCACTTCTGATTTCTGTCTCTCTCTTATGCCTCTATGGGCATCCTCCAAAGCTACTTTTTTCTTGTAAATGAAATAACACCTACCATGGATAGGTGCTTGATAGTTGAATAAACATTTCACAAGTTGAATATTTTTTAATCATTATTACTAATATAATCATATAATATATCCTGCTACTTACATTTCTACTTCTTCTCTGATGCCTCCTCCTCACCATATTTCCTGGCCACCATATGCTGTTCTATTTGTTGCTATAAAGCTGCCCATACCTTTCCTTGATATGACCATCTGGTTTATCAGCTTCCTCTATGGCTCTTGTCTCTAGATTTTTGTTCCTTTGTCAGCATCTGCAATTATCTACTACTAAGACTTGCTATGCTCATCTCATCACCTAACTACTGTTCTCCCCCCTCTTGGAGCATCTGCTTTTTCTCCTGCCAGTTTGAATTTGTTGCCATTTTCCATACCTCCTGAACTCAGGTGCTCCCCTCTCTCCAGTCAGTAGTGAAGCATTTTCCTCTTTCTATGTCTGTTTGCTTTTGTAGGAATCCCATGACGTTGTAGCTTGGGCTTCTCATGAGAGTTATTTTGCTATCAGGTATCTTTCCTTTTCTCATACTGTTAAGTGTGGGTTCCAATTAGAACCTTCCACTATAGCTGGAACCACTGATCCTATCCAGCTTTTAGGCCTACTGTACCAGTCTCTTTTCTCATTTATAGTGGGTTTTTTTTTTCCCACAGGGCTTTCTGTGTTACCTCTGTTCAACCTGGAAGGTTTAATCTAAGGATGAAGAAAAAAAATAGGGGTTAGCTAATGGAAGAAGGGAAGCGGATGAGGTAGGCTGCAGAGAGGAGATGAGAGACACAGTAGATAGAAGGGCTCCGTGTAAAGCCCCAAAGGTCAGGAGAAGCATGGGTGTGTGATAAAGCAAGGTGTGTTGAGGTAATGCAAACATCATGATATAACCAGTGTACTGTAGAGCGCAAGGCTTAGATGGCAAGAGGTAATCTTGGGAAGTTTGAATATGTCAGAACCAGGAGGGCCTCTCCTAGATACTGAGAACAGAAACAATAATCTGGAAGTGAAACAGGTTGAGTTTTTCCAAGTGCAGGTGTTTTATTGGTAGCCATTTTTTCCCCTGGCCCCCAAAAGCTGATATAAGCTGCTGACCTTTTGTGTGCATTAAGTAAGGCTTGTATTTCTTCTTGGTCCTTTTCTCTACATTTTTATTACCCAATGGGACTGGCCTAGACAATGTATAGACTTTTTGTCTGTTTTCTGGATCTGTTGATTGTCATGACCTGATAGTTGCCTCATGCTTTCAGAATCCAGTTATCAGCCTTTCCAAGTCTTGGATGTTAGGACTCTCAGATTAGTCTTTTCTTTTATTTTTTTAAAGATTTTCTTTTTAAGTAATCTCTGCACCCAACATGGGGCTCCAAACTTACAACTTGAGATCACGAATCACTCACTCTATGGACTGAGACCACCAGGCACCCCTCAGATGAGTCTTTTTTACCCCCATACAAAGAATTGCCCTTGTCTGAACTCACCAGATTTGAATAGTCACCACATGGATATCTTGAAGATATAATCACCGTGACAATCCTGTGACTAAAATCACATACCTACAACAAAGGAAGATAGTGCTTCCACAAGGAACTCCCATCCTAGCATTCTTCATGGTCCCTCCCATGTGAGGCCTTTCCAGTCCATGTTTCTCTCACTTTCCTTTGAACTCTGGAATCTATTTATTCCATTCATTTGACAATTACTAATATCTCTTCAATTTCTTACTATACCATTTAGCTTTTTGTAAATTTCAGTCTTTCATCCCCAACTAATTGTGAGTTCCTTGAAGATAGAGAACATGGAGTTAACTGCTTTGAAGCCTCCTTAAGAGCCAGTCTTGTGGCTGGAGACATAGAAGGTATTTGGTATGTACTTGCTAAATGAAACAGTGGGGCCACAGGCAAATGAACTGCAGGGAAGATTGAACTTCTTGGAGAATCCCGAGGTGGTTCAGAAGAGCAGCATGGGCCTGGGCTCTGGGGCTATCAGACTTGGAGTTACAGCTCTTCTAGATGGCTTGCAGTCTGTATGACGTCGGGAGGTAGGTTAGTTTCTCTGAGCCTCCCCTTTTTTCTCTTCTTTTTATAACAGAGTTTATGACACAAACTTCACAGGCTTGTTTATGGATCAAATGAGATAATGTATCAGCAAATGAAATCACTGCTGTTGTTATTCTTAATAGAATTGGCTCTTTGTGTTGGAAAAATCAGAAGGACTGGGAAAGGCTAGGGCAAATTATTTATCATAAAAAAGACTGGAAAAAATTACTTAGTTGTTGGATTAAGTAGAAGATCCTCTTTCTGGGATTGAGTGCTGCTCTGAAGTTGGACTACCTGATTTAAATTTTGGCCCCATTGTCTGCTGGCTGTGCAACAGTGGGCAAGTTAACTTACACTCTCTGTACCACAATTTTATAATCTATAAAATGGGGATAGCAATATTTACTGTATAAAGTTATTGTGAGAAGCAAATGAAACAACCCCTGTACGGTGCTTATTAACACAATGTAAGGCACATAGTAAGGCTCCTGATAGGCTAGTTTTTTATTGCTACTTATATCAGTTATCTATTACTGTATAATTAAACTACTCTAAAATTAGTGGTTTAAAACTGTGAGTGTTTATTATTGTTCATGGGTATACAGATCAGCTGGGCAGTTCTTTTGATGTCAGCTGTGCTCATTCATACCTTTGCAGTCAGCTCTAGGGCAGGTAGACAGCATTGTGATCTCGGCTGGGCTCTCTCACATGTGTGGGGTCAGTGGGCTATAGGCTGTTCCAGGATGTCCTTGATGGGGCTCACTGGGCCTGGGCCGTCTTCCATGTAATCTTTCCCTGGAAGGACAATCAGGGCTTCTTCACATGACAGGTGGACATGAATCCAAGAAAGAGTAAAAGTAAGCAAGAACTGACACAGTGGGATTTCTATTGCATCCTATTGGCCAAAGCAAATCACAAGGCCAGCCCAGATCCAGGCATAGGGAAATAGATTACATCTCTTGGTAGTCAGATCTACAAAGTCACATTGCAAAGCGCATGGATACAAGGAGGGCTGAAGGTTGTGGCCAGTTTTGCCGTTCCTCTACCACACTACCTTTACATTCCTTCTAGAAATAATAAATATTTATACCATGGTTTGCAGCTTACAAGGACCTTTTGCTTGAAAGTACTGAGTCTTATAATGAGACTGTGAATTAAGTATTTTTGAGCCTTTACTACGAGCTAGGCACATACTTCTATTGAAATCTTTTTCTTACCCTTCCAGCATACATTGATTGCTAACATTGGGCAGTGAGGTTTCCTCCTCTGCCTCCTGCTCTCCTCACTCTTCCAGGGTCATTTTATTTACTCTCATGGTTTCGTATTCTACCTTTATGTAGGGACATTGGTACTCCAGCCCAAATCTTCCAGAATTTTGTTCTTCCTAGTGTTTGTTAATCAGTGCTTCATAGTTGTTACATGACCACCTCAAACTCAGCATGCCCAGTTGTGTAACTAGATGTGTTATCATTTTAAAATATAATTAAGATAATACTTCCCAGAGTAAAAATGCTATGAAAATACAAAATACATATCATAATCTTTTGGCCCTTCTATGACTTTTATGTATGACTTTTAAATACTTAAACTTTGAGAGACACTGCAAATGGATTTCTGTAGTTAACATTCTTAGGAAAAATACTCTTTGGATAAAGGCATTCCTAGTTGGCCTTAATTTTGGGTTGAGAGGTGGGGTCCTGGATGTAGATTGGGTAGTTTTTATTTAGGATTTTAGTGGTGCTACTAAATATAGCATGTCCCATTTTTCCTTTTCTCTCAAACTGTCTCATTGATGTAACATGAAACCAAATAGAACAGTGCTGAACAGCTTGAAAGAGTGAATATCATGTGTTGAAAAGGAATATCACAGTATCACCTGATAAAAATAGCTTATACCCACAGCAAGCAGAGATTGGTGCACTCTAGAAGAGTGCATGCTTTTTAAAGGTTTGATTCACTTTTTTACCCCCAAGAAATTGATAGTTTTTTGCAAAAGCTGTACCAAGTAATGGTTTGTTAGATGGGGGAAAATAACCTTTAAACTTGGTGGTCAAGTATAGTTCTTAAAAATAAGCAGCAGAAATGTGGTTAAAACGGTCGTGAACTTTTCCATGTTGCCAAATACATTCATATTTCTGAGGTTTGAGGTAGAGGTTTGACAAAGTCAAGATTAAGAAGCCTGAAGAAGAAGGGATCATATCATTTATTTATTGCAGGTCTTAACCAATTTATTCACTCAACAGGCATTAACCAAAGAAATGCTTTATCTCAGGTATCAGAGGATACAAAGGTGAAACAGACAAACTCCTCAAGAAATTTCTTGCCATGTAGGGAAGACATATTTATGCATATAAGTATGGATAAAAATATTACCATGTCAAAAGGAACAAGTATTGTCAGAAAGGTGTAAAGTGATATGGAATTTGTATGTTCTATCATTTATTTTGACAAAAATTGAATACCTACTTCTCCAGGCACTGTGGTAGGTACTGGAGACACAGTTTACACTCCAGTGGGGCTAATGAACTATTACATAAAATAATACAGGTTATTGGGGAGAGACCTGGGAGTGTTATTTTAAGTAGGCGGTCAGGATTATGTAGAGATGAGGGTGGGGAAATGAAGGTCTTTCTGAAATTGAAAACTAGACATGATGGGCGCCTGGGTGGCTCAGTCGGTTAAGTGTCTTTCTTTGGCTCAGTCCTGATCTCAGCCTCCTGGGTAGAGCCCTGCATGGGGGGCTTCCTGCTTGGCAGGGAGCCTGCTTCTCCCTCTCCGCTGTCCCTGCTTACTCTCTCTCTTGCTATCTCTCTCTCAAATAAATAAATAAAACCTTAAAAAAAAGCTAGACATGACTAGACATGGAAGAACGAGGAATATGTTTGGGGAAGAGCAATCCAGTTGGACTGATTTGGTGGTGGGTGAGATAGGATAAGGCAGCACAGAAGAGTTGGCAAACCTCCATCTTCTACACTTTTGAAAGGCTCTCAAGTAAGAGAAGTCAAGACTGACATAGAACCAATAGCTTGAGTTTCAGGGGTTAAAGTCTATGCTAATAGGAGGTGGTGGAAGGGATTCTGGCATCATGTTCTAACAGCATGGAACTCCAAAAGGGCATAGAAACAGAAACAGTATCTTTTTCATCTCTCTTTACATGGTGCCTGTCCCAATGTCTAATACATGGTAGGTTATCAAGAGGTGAGTTTTGAGTTGTATTTCTGAAGATCACATGTGTGGTTGTATGAAATCCATGGATCTTCTTGCAAGTATTCGTTTGAGGGGGCTATGGATTTAAATGGAAGTCTACAGCTAAGTTTTCCCCAAAATGATGGCCTATTCTATTTTGGCTCCCCTGGATAAAATGAATTACAAGTAATCTCTTTTTCATTTCATAGACATTTTCTCTGCTAGGATCGTAGAGTGGTTTTGCTGTCCATAGAGCTGTCCCTGATTTAAACAGGGTATGGTAATTTAATTCCTATTTATTTAGCTTATTCACAAACATTTATTTGTTTCAGAAAGAGGAATTTTATCCAGGATTTCACAGACAGTAATCACTGAGGCCTTTTGGCTCCAAGTCCATTCTCTTTCTACTACATCCTGCTGTCTTATATGAAACCGATTTCATTTCATGCAAGCTCTGTTTATGTACCTCTATGTCTTATTTCAATTTCTTTAACAGCAGCACCATTTTGCCAGCTAAGAAGACTGCCTGCTCTGGATGGAGACCTAGTCACTGTGCTGAGGAGGACAACTTACTCTTTGTCCCCTGTTTAATAAAGCCCTTCTGGATATCTCTGGCCCCCATTATTCTCTCTTGTCTCTGGTTTCTGCAACATTTATACCCTGCCCCCACAGCTTCTCACCCTTAGCTTGTTTTCCTGCTCTTTAATCTGGTTGAGTCTTATCTCCCTTGATGGGTTATATGTTCTAACCCCAGAGCCATCTTTTAAACCAGGATCTTCATTTGTGTTTTGTGTGACACTAGAAATGGGTGCTTATGAACTACTTGTTTGATTCAGCACCATCCATGGGTGCAAGGAAAGTTGTAGTGAATTCCTCCAGGGCATAGGTCATATTGTGAACCTCATTTATATTCCTAGCCACTGGTATTGAGCCCAGAGTGGGCGCTCAGTAGATATATTTCAGGTATGTGGCCCTGACTTCCCTACATCCTTGCAATTTGTTCTTGACATCTCTGTTTACCAATATTCTTAGTGATGTTATTTACTTCACCGTCCTTGATGCAGGGTCTAGGGTTTTATTTATCTGTGCAGTGATGGTAATAATAATAACAGCTTGGTTTTTATTTATTCTTATGTGCTGGGCATTATACTAAGTGCTTTACATGAATTACCATATTAAGCCTTTACAACACTGCCTGAAGCCAGGCAGTCTCCAGAGCCCAAACTCCTAACCTTGGTACTTCATTGCTTTTGTAGACCCTTTCTGTGCTCGATAACTCACAGGGTAGGTTAGCCCTTATGAATTCCTGGAGAAGGCTGATTGAAAGCATTGCCTAAGTATTTTACACATTTCTAAGTCCTTTTTATTTTAGTGTCAGGACTGTTATTAGTATCTGCTGTGAAATTCTGTGATTTCTTTTTCCTCCTAGCTGCATTTGCTAAGTACAGGATTATTACAGGGACTATCTAGACTAGACTGGAGTTGATGTATTTGCCACCCCTGGCTTTTCCAGGCAACAAGATTCCCTGTTTTCTGAAGCTTTCTTGGCACTGTTAATGTGCTTGGTCATAGAAGGATATCTGTGAAGTAAATAGTGGCCACTGGGATGGAGGAGATAGCAGTTTTGGGGTTGATATTTCTAGTTTTGGGGAGGCACAAAGGAACCGCAATGGCCAGAGAGAGTTGAACACTGTGTTTATTTTCCCAAGCCGTTATTCAGATTTCTACTCATTTAGCACTATTTAAGAGCTGTTCTTTGTGAGGGGTGGGGGGTAGAGGGGGGAGCATGGACTCTTCTTCCCCATCATTTTCATTTTCCTCTTAACTGACCTGTGTTTTCATTTGGTAGCAAGAATATAGAATATGGAACTTCCACAGCTAAAAGGTGAGAATTCATAACGGCAGAGAAACTTTAGACCTCAATGTTTTCCTCTGTAAATACCATGTACGCCATAGAACTGTTGGTGGAATAAACAAGATCTAACTGTGGTCTGCAACATCCAGCATTAGCTGATCTCAGCCTGCCTCTCACATCTTCTCAGATCACCCCACTTCAGCCTCCCTGGCCGTCTTGTCTTGTTCCAGGATGCCCAGCTGACTCCTGACTCCAAGCCTTCCTGCTCTACGCACACTTCTCAGATCTACAGGTGGCCGGCTGGCTTCCTCCTTCACTTGGCTTAGGCCTCTGCTCAAATAAGCCTACCTCAGAGAGCCTTCCTATCCCCAGTCCAGAAGAGCTCTCCTTCCTCCTCTGTTTTGTCTAATCCCCCTTACCCTGCCTTCTTTTCCTTATACTACTTACTGCTATCTTAAACTATTTTATTTTCTATTACTTGTTTGTTCTCCCCTCACTTGAATGTAAGCTCCATAAGGGGAGGGGTTTTGTCCATCAAGTTTCCTTATCTCCTCAGCCCCTCCAGTGCTGCCTGGCACATACTAAGTAGTCAAACGGTGCTTCTGGTCATGGATGTAAATGTGCCTGATACGATCCATTCCTTGTGGCATGGATAGACCTCTTAATTACAGCTGTGTAACAACTTTTTTCCTGTATTATGCATTTTTGTTTTTACTAATTTAACCAGTAAAACTTTATTGAACAGTTTGGTTACAGAGAATCAAGGTCAAATTGAGGTCCACCATGGATACAGCTTCCTAAGGATTGGGTGACTGCCTTATGGGGTAGGAATTGTTAGGTGCAGGGTTATCACTTGGCAGCTGATTTTTAGAGAGGCAGCCAAGGTAGGTTGGGAAGAATTGGATTTGAGTACGTGAAGAGAACACTAAGAGTTTTTTTTTTTTTTTTAACATGACAGGGCTGTAACCAAACTGGACAGGCAAGGAGTGCTGAAGGCCTTATACCTACTGATGCTGTGACTTTGTTCAAGTCCTTTGACCTCCACTGTATTTTAGATTCCTTGTCTGTAAAATGAGGCTCAGAACTGGAGAAGGGAGATTGGGGAAGGACTGCCCATCACATAAGGGTTGTTGTAGAACTGTTGAGAGAATGTATGTGATCATTGTTTATATCAAGTGGCACTCATATAAATCAACATAAATGCATATAAAGTACTTGGCACCCAGTAAATACTCAACAAATGGCACCTAATATTTGTATTAAAATTATTAAAACACTTAGAGAATGATTTGAAACACTTGTAAAGATTTGAGTGTCTTGGCATTAATGATTAGCTTTTCTTGAATTTCAGCAAACTTTAGGCAAACTGTTGGATTCTTTTCCACTCCCTATTTGCATTTAGTAAGTATGGGAGAGTCCTTGAGCATAGTAATAATCTGGATTCTGGAATCAGACAAAAATGAGTGCAAATACTGAAGTAAATGAGTAAGTAGGCAAATGGACTAGGGCCCAAACTTAATCTTAGCTTATGCAAGTTTCAATTTCCTTTCCCTTTCAGATTGCTGTCTATTGTTTAAAGGAAGCACTATGGCCAAAATCGAGAAGCAAGAGAAATAAAGTGTGGCCTAGATAATTCACAGATACCTTTTGTACCCCTGCACAAATGTGAATCACCCTGTATTTCCTCCCTGACAAGAGGCAGTGGCATGCTTGGTCCACAGAGCCCTACTGGGCCTTCCCAGTAGGGTATCTGTTTTATGAGACAGATGCCAAGACCCACCGAGTGTCAGCCACTCACTGTCACCTCACTGGTGAATGACAAGAATCCTGGAAAAGAAAGGGCTATAGGCAAGTCATCTTTTCCTCTAGCTTATCAAGATGTATACATAGATCTTCCTTTTCTTGGTAATTCTTGGTAATCCGACTAACTTTGAAGGTCCTTCAAATCTGTGGTCTTTGCAACTTCTGGAAAAGACATAAATAATAATCTTGATACAAAGATTGGTTGAGTACTTGCTAGTGTCAAACATTGTACTCAGTCCTTCATCTGAATCCTTCCACAACACAGGAAGGTATAGGTACTATTGTTGTACAATTTTTTTCACATGGGGAAACTGAAGTTTCAAGAGATGAAGTAACTTCCCCAAAGTACACCAGCTAGAAAGTGGAGGAGTTAGGAGGTCAGCCAAAATTATCTGACTCTGGAGCCTATGCTGGGTAGTCACTCTTTAAGGTGGTCTGTCACTTTTGCCAAGCTGTGAAGTCTTTGGGGTAGATTTTATTCACTTTAATCCCCATTTATCCCCAACACCCACTCAGTCAGTGGTTATTAAGATGAAATTTTAAATCCCCTCTGTGTGGATTTGAAGGGATATATGCACCCAATGTTTATAGCAACATTATCAAAAATAGCCAAACTATGGAAAGAGCCCAAATGTCCATGAACTGACGAATAGATAAAGATGTGGTTTACACACACACACACACACACACACACACACACACACACACACTGGAATATTACTCAACCATCAAAAAGAATGAAATCTTGCCATTTGCAATGACATGGCTGGAGCTAGAGTGTATTATGCTAAGCAAAATAAGCCAGTCAGAAAAAGACAAATACCATAAGATTTCACTCATATGTGGAATTTAAGAAACAAAACAGATGAACATATGGGAGGAGGGGGAAAAAAGAGAGGGAAACAAACCATAAGAGACTCTTAACAGTAGAGAATAAAATGAGAGTTGATGGAGGTAGGGAGATGGAAGATGGGCTAGATGGGTGATGGGTATTAAGGAGGGCACTTGTTCTGATGAGCCCTGGGTGTTGTGTGCAAGTGATGAATCACTGAATTCTACTCCTGAAACCAATATTGCACTGTACATTAACTAACCAGAATTTAAATAAAATTAAAAAAAAAAAAAAGAAAAACAATTTAAAAAATAAAACCCCCTCTGTGTGGAGGATGCCCTAGTCTATATCTTGAGCTCCAAGATAGAAATTACCTATACCTGTGCAATCTATTCAGCCCTTTGCTCAGAAACACAGTATCTTCAAGCCTCATAGCACCTAGGGAAGGGGTGAGGATATTACTCCATTTTATAGAGGAAGAAATATTCTCCTAGTCTTTTTTAGTAGGCAGTGATGTTGGGATATAAACTCAGGTTCCTTAATTTCATATTTGGTTATTACCGTCCTCTGCATCTTTAAACTTTTAAAAGACTTAGACATTTTCTGGATGGGGCAACGGTAGTTGATGAAGTCTCTTATATATATATATATATATTTTTTTTTTTTAAAAGCCTAGTGTAATTGTGTGGTAAAAGCTATTTTAATCTCTAATACGGGCACAAATGCTCTATTGATTTTTTTTAAAGCAAAGTAACAAAAACCCATGTCCCTCTTTTTGTGAAAAATCTTTATTACTAGATATTGTGGTCTGCAAGATGCTAAATAAGGATCCTAGCTAAAATGCTTTGCAAAACTATTTCAATGCAAAATCAATAATATACATGAAAAATTTATGAAAAAACGAATTAAGGATAAAACAACTCCTTACCTTTTAGTGAATACACAAATGTATGAAACATTATTATGCAATGTTAACGTTTGGTCATCTGCTGGGGTTTGAGATCTAGTGACTTTGTAGATGGGGAAAATACCAAGAGTCTTGCCTGAAATATAATGGTAGCCATAAACAAACTGGGCAGGCCACAGATACCAAAGGCCTTCAGTGCTTAGAAAAGTAGAGATTTAGCATGGGACCAAACTCTGGACTTCCAGGTAAGACTTCTGTGCCTCCATTGCCTTCTGGACATTTTCTGTGGACCATGTGGATAAGACTGTGAGCTGGTATTTGGCTACTCATGGCTGCAAGGCAGGCTGTGCAGTGTGTAGAGCTGAGAGGACTAGGAATAGAGAGGGAAGAGGTGGATTTGAAAATTATGTAGGGGTACAATGCCTGGCCCATAACAGTTGTTTGATGTTTCCCAAATGAGTGAAAGTACAATCAGCAGGACTCTGAGTCCTGCTGATGAAGGATGAGGGGAGGAGCTGTAAACTGTACAAGTCATTCAACCTCTAGCCTCATCTATAAGAGGGGAAAGGTGAGAAGATTTTCTGTATTTGTTGATTAGTCAACGTTTTCCAAAGGATGTTTGTATGTATAGAGAGATTTATTATAAGGAATTGGCCCATGTGATTATGGAGAGTGACAAGACCCAAGATCTGCAGTCAGCGAGCCAGAAACCCAGGAGAGCCAATGGTGTCGTTCCATTCTGAGTCCAAAGGCCTAAGAGCCAGGAGAGCTGATGGTGTAGTTCCAGTCTGAATGCCTGCAAGCTCGAGACCTAGAAAGAGCTGATGTTTCAATTAGAGTTGGAAGGCATAAAAGAACTGATGTCCCAGCTCAGTGCAGTCAAGCAGAAGTTCCCTTTAACTCACAGGAAGGTCAATCTTTTTATTCTGTTCTGGCCTTCAACTGATTAAATGAGCCCACCCACATTGGGGAGGGCAATCTGCTTTACTGAATACACCACTCATTCAAATGCTAATCTCTTCCAAAACTACTTCGCAGACATCCAGAATAATATTTGACCAAATACTTGGGCACCCTGTGGCCCAATCAAGTTGACATATGAATTAACCATCACAAGTCCCATGCTTGTTGTAGAAATGCTAGGGGAGTTAAAAAAAAAATACATACAAATGTAAGAGAGTGCCGCCATTTATTCAAGGGAAGAGGTTCCTCAACAATAATAGTGTACACTTACCTTGTGCTTCCCACGTGCCAGTTAGTGTTCTGCTTTACTTGCCTTATCTCATTCAATTCCCACAATAACTTTATCTCTCCTTTTACCCTCAGAGGGGTACATATCTATAACCATTACTGCACAGAGACTGCCTGCCCTATGACCTGGTGAGCAGGGGCACAGGCCCTGGAGCCAGCCTGCCATGGTTTGAATTCTGGCTCTTCCTCTAAGCCTCAATTTCCTCTCCTGTGAAATGAGATAATAATTACAATATGCTTAGAACAGAGCCTGGCATTTAGTATGTAAATATATGCTAAGTGTGTCTACATGTAGAGGTAGCATGTCTGTGTGAATGTGTGCATGTTGCAGTGGTAACAGTGATTGTACAGAGACAAACTTACTTGCCTTCAGGGGCCAGTCAGGTAACGTCAGTGGGTGAAGCAACCAAGAATAAGTCAGTAAGGAGTGGTAGAGTAAGAGGACAACTAGAAAGTGCCCCCTTCGCTTAAACGCATTGAAATTTGGGAATTTACAAATCATGCTCAGGCCAAGATCAATTTTTGACGCCTTCCCCGCCCCATGCCAAGCTCCTGTATGTAATGTGTGTTTTACCAGTAGTTCCCTTAACAATCCTGCCAGCAGGGTGGTCCATTTTACTAGTGTCAAAATCAAAGTTCATTCCTCAGGTAGTAAGTACCAGAGGGAATTGGGACTGATCAAAGGGCTCTCCCTAAGCAAATCCCACCCCCTACTGACCTCACTCTCTTCGGCCATTCTCATGCCTAATACTGGACCCTCTGTTGGTGGCCACAGAGGTTGTGGCTGTGTTTGCATTTGTGTTGCTCACTCTTTTGTGAGCTCAGAAGGGTTGGGGGCCTTGTTTATTTCTCTGTTCCCTTCTTCTCTAGCATACTGGTATCCATTGAGTAACATCTGCTGGGTGTAAGTTCTAATCATTGTCTGTCCCTCATCAGGTGGTGAACTCGGCAACTAGTGTATTGTCTAAGGTGTTCAGTTTCTCCTTCTTCAAGATTGGGATAATTCTCACAGGTTGTATTCCCTGGAAAGGAAATTGGACTCTGAGATATGGACTAGCATGCAGGAAGGAGGCTTATTAGCACGTGCTCTTGGGATCATCACCAGAGAGGGAAAGAGAAGAGAAGGGGAAGGGAAAGGAGAAGAGGGGAGGGGAATGGAGGGGAAGAAGCAGGGTCAGGCAGAGGGAGAACTGGGCCTGTGAAGGTGCCTGTGAAGGCCTAAGCCAAGCTCAAGAGGCGCTGTAAAGCGGAGATGGCCCTTCCAAATTTTCTGGGTCAGATTAAGGGTGCCAGGTCTTTCGGCCCTCTGTGGGCCAGTCCCTAGATGTGTGGTGCCCCAAGAAGGTGGCATGACTTTGGGAGAGACAAGTCTGTTCCATCAGTGGAGGACTGTGTAGGGCACGAAGTCCTTCAGTCCTGAAAGAGGATCTGAGCAGGTCCTGGCAGCCTCCACTGCAGCAACTTTGCAGGGCATTTGGAAAGCTGATACATGTAAAAGCGTAATGGGAAGTGCTAAGCAAATGTACCATTTTAGTTGTTAATATGAACAGTAGTATATTTGGGGCTCAGGCAATATTTCAGCTAAGTTGAGTCTATTTTTTTAGAATAGGTTCTCAGTAAAAATCATGAAGTTGGTATCTATCCTTGTTTTTATTCCTCTCACTTCCCCAAAGACACCTTTTCCCCTCTCTCTTTTGTTATTAATCTCATCTTAAAAGTGCTTATGCCATCCTATTTTAAAACCTCTAGGGTTGGTTTGATTTGATTTCCTTTCCACTAAAATGACTGTTCTGAACTCTGACCTTAATCCGGGGTGGTTAGAGCAGCTGCAAGCACTTTCTTGACTATCTATCTATCTTCATACTTTATATTCCATATAGGCTCAGAGAAATTCTAAGTCTGAGTGCAGTTTTTAAACATTGCTAACATTAACTATTCCTATTATCAGTGAGGTTAATTAAACATAATCGAGTGCCAGCCCTAGCATTCCCAACTCAGTACTGACCCTGGAATCAGTTCTGTCAGCTTGTAGAGCTCACACATGAGAACAGCACAGCAAAAGCCGTCAACGTGAAAGATGAATGTTCCAGAGATCAAGAGTGTTGAGCAACTCTGAGTCAATTCCAGGGACCAGCTGCTTATAAAAAGAACTATGTTTGGGAGTTCAAAGGTGTAATATATTGTTGATTTCACACACACACACACACACACACACACACACACACACACACACATACACACTGTGTACTCAGCCAATAACGTTGTGAATTCCATCATCATATGATTTCTCTCAAATATACATGTATGTGTGTGTGTGTCTGTATGTATTTCTAACTCACAAATTTCATCATGTCACTTGTCTACCAAAATATCTTCTGTCGTCCCTAACATCTCCACCATAAAATCTAATGTCTTAGCAAAGCTCTTTTAGTCCCTGAATATGTCAGGATCTTGTATGCTGCTACATCTTTGTGCATGCCATTTCCTTTCCCCCCAAAAGTCTTCTCATTACCTATGCACCCTTCAGGTCTCAGGTCAAATGTTACCCCCACCGGGCAGCCTTCCCTGGCTTCCCCACAGTGCCACAATGACGCTTGCTGCAGTATACTGGCTTTTCTCCCACTGAACCACTGGATGGGAGGGAAATGAATTCATGGATCTGTCAGAAGGGTGACAGGGTCAGGGTGGAGAGAGAATGCAGAAGTAATATGCAAAACCCTTTTATTTAAAACTTATGTCCTGTAGCATCAACATTCAATTATAAGTGTGACTTAATGTATCTCATCCTTGATTTTGGTTTTGGTTTTAAGAAGAACCAGGAACCACCCCCCCCTTTTTTTTTAAGATTTTATTTATTTATTCCACAGAAAGAGATAACAAGTAGCAGAAAGGCGGGCAGAGGAGGGGGAAAGCAGGCTCCCTGCTGAGCAGAGAACCCCATGTGGGGCTCCATCCCTAGGACCCTGAGATCATGACCTGGCCGAAGGCAGAGGCTTTAACCCACTGAGCCACGCAGGTGCCCCAAGAACCATCTTTTGACCCAAGGATTAGGAGAGCTTCTAAGGAAGGAGAGGTTTTCTGACAGAAGAAAACTTTCCCCTGACTGCCCTCTTGTGGAGGTGCTGAAAGAACCCAGAGATGATAGATAAAAACCTAAACCTTGTTCCTCAGGTTGAGAGAGTAATATATTCTGGATTGTCCATTGTTCTTTAGTCAAGCTACCATATGTAGATAATTATAGATTTTTAAAGAAACAGAGTATGGCAAGTCATGTCCCTAAATGAATTCAGTTTGCTTCTGGTGAATCAGATGGTTCTTCAGAAATGTTAGAATACCCAAAGAGAAGGAAGACTATGAACAGCACATGGGGAAAGGTCATATGTGGTTGAGAGGTCTCTGGCAGATGAAGTGCTAGATGCACATCAGCTTTCACTTGAATGTCTAGAGAACTATTAAGAATACTTTCAGCTCTATTTCTCTTAGATTAGTGACTCTTGCCATGTCCAAGAATCACCTCAGGTCCTGTGTTAAAATGCTGATTTCTGGGCCTCTCATCCAGATTCTCTTTCAGTGGATCTGAGGTGGAGACCAGGAATATACATTTTAATAAACACTCTATGGTGATTCTCATGGATGTGACCTACACACATCTTGCAGTGTCGATAGGTTTTAGAGAGCTGTTTCCACACTTTTCCGTGACTAGGCAACTTTCTGTAGAAGTCGTGTTTTTAGATATTCTGAACCGTTGTCCCTTGATAGCATTCTTTTTAGACCTCATGCCATGATTTTAGGCTTGAAAGACATGGTCTGCATTTCTGTACATGGGATTACTAGTTAGAATTGGCATTTGATGTAGTGATCCAAAGGGGCACGTGCACCTGAATGTTTATAGCAGCAATGTCCACAATAGCCAAACTATGGAAAGAACCTAGATGTCCATCAGTAGATGAATGGATAAAGAAGATGTGGTATATATATATACAATGGAATACTATGCAGCCGTCAAGAGAAACGAAATCTTGCCGTTTGCAATGACATGGATGGAACTGGAGGGTATTATGCTAAGCGAAATAAGTCAGTCAGAGAAAGACAATTATCACATGATCTCTCTGATATGAAGAATCTGAGAGGCAGGGCAGGGGATGGGGGGTTGGGGGAGAGAAATAAAACAAGATAGGATGGGGAAGGAGACAAACCGTAAGAGACTCCTAAACTCTTGAAACGAACTAAGGGTGGCTGGGAGGTGGGGGGTGGGGTAGGGATAGGGTGGCTGGGTTTTGGACATTGGGGAGGTATGTGCTCTGGTAAGTGATGTGAAATATGTAAGCCTGACAATTCACAGACATGTACCCGGGGGCAAATTATACATTATATGTTAATTAAAAAAAAAAGAATTAGCATTTGACCTCTAACTTTGGAACTGACTTTCTCCTCCCCGCCTCGTCTTTCTTTATACCCATCTACCTGTCTATCTGACCGTGTAACTATGTACCTTTGTACCTACTCACTTAAATTTATGGATCATATTTATGTGTTGCGTGTTTAGTGAACCAACATGAACCACAGGAACAGCCAGCCTTTTGAGACAGGGGTTCCCCTAGGATTCTGACATTTTTGATGGGTAAAGGTGAGATGTACTGGCCAGGAACTAACCTCCCCTGAGAATAATACCAACTGCCATTTCTTGAGTACCAAGTACTCTACAGGTCTTCTTAAGTACATCATTACTAACCCAGAAGAGGGTAGTTGACAGGCAAGGAAACCAGAAACTTAGATTATGTAATCACTCAAGTCTTTTGGAGTCTTGGAGGTTGAATAACTTGAATCTAGGTTTGTCCAATCCCAAATCTCCCTGCTCCCTTTCTCTCGATGAATTTGTATCTCTGGGTACCCATAGATGGGCACCAAAGCTCATCAGCCTTTTCTAGGTCCACCAGTCAGTTTTGTTTTCATTAAACATAGAATTTTAGGGGGAAACTCCATTTTCTTTGTCCTTTTTTTTTTTTTAATGTATTTATTTGTCAGAAAGAGAGAGAAAGAGTGAGCACAAGCACAGGGAGTGGTGGGCAGAGGGAGAAGCAGGATCCCTGCTGAGCAAGGAGGCCGATGCAGGACTCGATTCCAGGACCCTAGGATCATGACCTGAGCTGGAGGCAGATGCTTAACTGACTGAGCCACCCAGGCATCTGGGAAACTCCATTTTCAAGAAAGTTAGCAAATCAAGAATTTCTCCAGGGCAACATCTTCCCAGTTTCTGGGAAATTTTAAAAATCAGTTGTACTGAAGCAAAAAGAAGAATGCTTGCTGTGATTTTTTTTTTTAATAGGTTTCTGAAAGTTGTTTTAGGACCAAACTGGGCAACCGTGTATCTTAATTTTGTACTTTGTAGAGAACCAGCAGCATTGTCAACACTCCTAAAAGGTCAATAACAACTTATTTGATATTTCAAGTTAATTGTGAGTCTCTGCATGTTTGCATAGCTGAACCTTTATTGCTAAAGGTCCCTTATAAATGTTGCATTGCCCTCAATGTTTGGGGCTGCCTTGAATGCTTTGTATGCCAATGAAAATGCATTTGTTGCAGTGGAAAGGCATTTGATTTAACACAATGTAGTTTATTTTCCTTTAGCTATCAGAACATTTTAAAAAATAGTTTGTATTTTTCTGATTTTGAATTATGTTTGAATGTTAAAAATTAGGAAAATATAAAATGGTATAAAGAAGATAAATGATCCATAATCCTCTTATCCAAGAGTAATGGTAGTAATAATAAAAAAAATGCTTTTTAAATCAGCCATGCTTACTGTGTGTCAGCTCACTATTGTAAGGTGACATAATTCTAATTTTATAGATCTGGTAACTAAGACTTGGGAAGGTTAAATATCTATCCTCCTAAGTGGTAAGTAGTGAAGCCTGGATATAACATTCGGGTCTTTTTCTAGTTCCAAAGCAAGTACGCTTTTTGTGCTTCTCCCACATAACCACTGTTAACATTCTAGTATGTTTCTTCCAAGTCTTTTTTTATGCGTATTTTTTCATGGCTGAGATCATACTGTGAAGATAATTTTCGACCCTCCCGTTTCACTTAACATAATGGCATAAGCATTTTCCTTATATGATTGGGTTCTGCCTTTCTATCTGACTTCATCTTATACCACCTTCCACCTTGCATGTCACACTCCAGCCACACTGGCCTTCTGTCTGTTCTGGGAACAAGCCAAGAATGTTCTTGCCTCGGGACATTTGCACGGACTGGCCTGGCTCAACAGCTCTTGTCTTAGTCCTCAAATGATTCAGTTTTTTTCTCAGCCTTTAGGCCCCAAGTTAAATGTGTAGGCTTTCCCTGAATGTCTGTCTCAAGTAGGTCTTGTTCTCTTTCTTAGCCCGCTGTGGGTTTCCTTCATAGCACTTGTTACAACTTACCATTAGTTTATTTTATTTGCTTTTTCACTGTATCCTTATGTCAACTTCATCTTTTTAGGTCTAGCCTAGTATGGGCTTACACATGATTCTATACACATTTTTGTGTATAATATGCTTTCTTTATTATTATGGTAGTTTCATGGCAGTTCACCTATTGGGTCAAACTATAGGAACATTTTTAAGGCTCTTGCTTCATATTACTGCAAAAATTTCATCCCAGGCGCCTGGGTGGCTGACTCTTGATTTCAGCTCAAGTCATGATCTCAGGGTCACGAGATCAAGTCCTGCATCGGGCTCCACACTGCAAGTGGAGCCTGCTTAAGATTCTCTCTCTCCCTCTTGCCCACCCCCCAGAAAAAGGAAAAAAGAATCATCCCAGCAGCCCAAAATGTATATAACTGCAAGCTCTGTGTGAGGATTGTACCTTTGCCAGTGTGATCAGTTTTAAAAATCTTAGCTAAGTGTATATCCATGAAACCATCACCTCCATAAAGTGGCTTAAAAATAAAGTAAAATAGACCCAAAAAAGCAGCTTTTTTTTTTTTTAAGATTTTATTTATTTATTTGACAGAGAGAGAGAGAGTTCACAAGTAGACAGAAAGGCAGGCAGAGTGGGGGGAAGCAGGCTTCCTGCTGAGTAGAGAGCCCGATGCGGGGCTCAATCCCAGGACCCTGAGATCATGACCTGAGCCGAAGGCAGAGGCTTAACCCACTGAGCCACCCAGGTGCCCCCAAAAAAGCAGCTTTGACTATTTTGATACGTGACTCAAATGATGCCCACACATTGTAGGTGCTCAAGAAATTTTTGTTGAATGTGTAGAGGAATCTTATTTGATAAGAGGGTGATACAAGTTTGCATTTAGCCAGAGTTCCAAGAACACTCAAATCCTTTATGGACTCATTCTCCTGTGAGGTCACAGAGAAATGTAAGTGCAGAGAACAAGCAGAGGTGCCCAGATGAGCTCCATCTGCAGTCTTTGTAATCTGGGATGGACCTTGTAAAATATTCCTTTTGCTGGGCTTAGATGTGGCCAGAGCCTAAAAATGGGGTTGCCCTTTGTTCCTTTTCCCCATCTGCCCTGGAATAGTGAGGAGAGTCCTCTTCAAAGCAAAGGAATACTTTTTGCCCTATCATGGCTGATATAGACCTGTCCACATGCCATTTCAGTTTCATCTCCTTGACAGGAGATACCATTTTTGTTCAAATATGTCAAATTGACAAAGCCTTTAAAAATTGATAGTTATTTAATGCATGGCATGATTAAAACTTTACCAATCTTTACCAATCATGATCCAATAAAAAGCTCTTGAACCTGACTGGATTTATTCCCACACTCGTCTTCTTTAAGTGGGCAGTGAAGAGGGAGACAGGGAGACAGATACTGAGATCTCCCCTTATCATTGTTGTTTTAATGCTCACACTTTTTAAAACTAGTTGTGAGATTAGATAGTCTCCATACTTCTTAACCAGTTGTAAGTCCTCTTTTGGATAACTGTTCATGTGTGTTGCCTGAGTCTATAGTGACGTCTTTGGTAATTTATGTGAGTGCTTTAAAAAGCAGCCCTCCTTTTTTATACCTGTGCTAAATATTTTTCCAGCTCATCTTCATTATAATTTTTATTGTTTTAGACTTAACAGAAGTTTTGAATTAACATGTAGTCAAGTCTATCAATAATCTTCTTTATTAATTACTTTTAAGCTTATAGAAGTCTAGGATTAGATAAATGGTTAGTTTTTTCTTATTTTAGAGTTAGTAAGCATGTCTTGTTTAGAAAGTGCTTTTTAATTGTGTAAAGGAACACTGAAATTGTCTGAGTTGTAAATAACTTGTTCTGTAGTACCTTCCCTAAAATTGGTGTGAACTTTTTTCCAGTTTGGCTTTGAAAAAAATAGATTTCAAAATTAGGTGTAACAAGATAAGCTTTAAAGATGTTTCTTTGTTTAGTTCCTTGGAATCATTCAGCTTTTTTTTTTTTTTCATGCTCTCCCTTCTATCTCCTGGAATAGTACGCAGAGGAACTCTTTAGCATACTAATATAATAAGGATGCTTTTTATGGCTTAAGAGAGCTTGGGAATCCTTGGGAAATTGTTCGGTGACTCTCTGCAATAGAATTAATGCTTTTAAGCCAGAAGACTGCATTCTATATTAGAGATACATTTTCAGAGCTCTTCTTGCTGTGAGCTCTCCCAGCTCCTCCCTCCTGCTGGCTGTCCGGGGAGTAGTGCATCCTCCCACCCCCAATAATTGGATTGTGGCCTGTGTTCCTTGGTTGTTTGCTCTTCAGGGAAGGGAGGTTGTATATTATATTCCCGAAGGAATGGGGGCTGCGGTAGTGTCAATGCATTGTTTCAGAGGTTCTACAGATCCAACACCAGTCCTTCATTCTCTATTCCTCATGTCACTTCTTGGCCTTGGCTGATCTTCAACTAAAGGGAAAGATTCCCAAACGTTACTACTGATTGTTCTTATCTATTTTTCCAAAGAGAGAATGTTAGTACCAGGGAAGAGGGTGGGTATGAAGGGGCAATCAGTTATCTTATGGGCTTGAAACTAAGCAAAATGAAAAGACTAAATAGATTAAGGATATTTATTTTAGCATCCATTATTTTATAGACCCCTTTTGGAGCAGGGGATTCTTTTCCTGATCACTGTACTGATTTGGATCCTCACAACAACTGACCAGAAATGGCCAGTTTCTGAAACATAGTTTATTTTATTTTACTTTTTAAAGATTTTCCTTATTTATTTGAGAGAGAGAGAGTGAGAGAGAGCATGAGGGGAGAAGGTCAGAGGGAGAAGCAGACTCCCCATGGAGCTGGGAGCCCAATGCGGTACTTGGTCCCAGAACTCTGGGATCATGACCTGACCCGAAGGAGGTTGCTTAACCAACTGAGCCACCCAGGCACCCCACAGTTTATTTTAAGTAAATGTGTTTTCTTGTTTAAACCAGCTTAGTATAATGAAGAAACAGAGGCACAGGAAGGGCCGGGGACTTAGCCAAGGTGGCATACCTAGTTTGTTATAGAATAAAGATGCTTAGTGTTCATGCTTCCATTCCTGTACTTTCCATTGTCTCTTTTCTTACAATCTCCAGAGAAATATATCTTGCAATTTTGGTTATGAACAGCAAACAGCATACATCTTCTGGATTGTATTTTTTTTTTTAAATATTTTATTTATTTATTTATTTGACAGAGAGATCACAAGTAGGCAGAGAGGCAGGCAGAGAGAAAGCTCTCTTGCTGAGCAGAGAGCCAGATGCGGGGCTCGATCCCAGATCCCAGATCCCAGGACCCAGGACCCAAGACCCAGGACCCAGGACCCCTCTAAAGGCAGAGGCTTTAACCCACTGAGCCACCCTGGTACCTCCTGGATTGTATTTTTAAGATCTTAGCTAAAATAATCGATTGAGGGGGACCCCTGGTGACCCAATTGGTAAAGCATGCCACTTTTAATCTAGGGGTCATGAGTTCAAGCCCCACATTAGGTATAGAAATTACTTAATTAAAAAAAAATTTTATATAACCTGTTGAGGATAAATATAATTTTATTTCCGTGAATTTCACCTTGATGATGTGACTTAAACCGTAACCACCTGAAGGAGACACTGAACTTTCTGTATGAAAATTGGTATGGTCTGAATTGTGTCCCTCCAAAATCGATATGTTGAAGCTCTAACCCTCCAATGTGACTTTATTTGGAGATAGAGCTTTTAGGAGGCAATTAAGGTTAAATGAGTTCATAAGGGTGGGGTCCTGTTTCAATAGGATTGGTGGCCTTATAAGAGAGGGAGATCTTTCTCTCTGCTGTATGAGCACACAGCCAACACGAGGCTATCACCTCTGCAAGCCAGGAAGAGCTTCTTGTTCAGAACCCATGGTGCCCTGATCTCAGACTTACAGCCTCCAGAACTGTGAGAAAATAAATTTCTGTTGTTTAAGCCATGCAGTCTGTGGTATTTGGTAATGACAATATAAGCAGATTAAGACAAAAGTTTCATGGTCTTATTAAATTTTGGTTCCTAGACTCAGTACACCTAGATCTTTGATACTCTGGATACCTTTTGTGGTGTACGATGGTGAGCACCTTAGAGAACTTGCTTTACTTGTAAGAACTAGCTTACTGTTGACAGGAAATATCCTCATTCACAGATTGAACTTGTGGATGGAAGTTAGCCTGTCCTCTGCTGAGCCAGGAATAAAGGATGCATTAGCACTGTGATGTCACTGCAGCCAGAGGTCTTTGCTGGGCTGAGAACTCAGTCCTTGGTTCCTGAAATCACTTAATTAAAGGGAAATGTACATAATACCTGAACAGCATTACTGTGCTGGTTTTGTCTTCCCTGCCATGCTGAGTTATTCAATGACATTTGTGTAAAACACCTAAATCATAGAATCCTTTTAGGAGGTCATCTAGCTCATCCTTTTCTCTGTAGACTAACACTTCCCAAGCATCTCTAACAAAATTCTGAGCCTCTCATCTTCTCCACTGCAGAGTTGGTGCCCTTGCATTGATAGATTCAGCTCATGTCAAAGTTAGAAACAAACATTTAACAATGCAACCTTGGACAAAGTATGAGATCTAAAAATGTACGGCCTTATGCCTCATAAAGTTCTTAAAATAAGAGAAAACCTGCTGTTCTTTATGTCTTAACTAGATATTAATGCTACTTCCTAATGTTAGCCACCAAATGTCCTCTACCTCTCAGGACGGTGAGGCTCCTTGGATCACTTGGGGCACTAGAAACCAGGAAACAAAAAAGGACACCCACACAGATAGCCAGCCAGGACCTCTTACATCCTCCCAGAGACCCAGAGACCCTGTTTTCCAAATGTTAGAGAGCAGAATAATCAGTTAAAACCTTAGTGACTGGCAGTGATACTTCAGATCCATTCAAATGACTATGTGTGGTTCCTACTCACAGAGTTAGCAGTTACTCTGTAAAGTAGGCTGGGTGCAACCAGAGCCCCATTTCACAGCTGATGATGCTGATCCAAAGTAAGGCTTGAGGGCTCCACAGCAAAGTAATTGTTACTATGAACTACACTAAAAATTAACCATCTCCTCAAGGATTATCTGGCATACTGCCAGGCACTGGGATAAAGAGGAGAATCTGACATGGTCCCTGCCTGGTCTTGCAGAACTCTAGATGTAGTGGGAAAGAAAGCCCCATAAACTGATCATTACAATGGGGAAAGTGCTGCAGTTTTGGAAAGAAAGCAGATGAGGGCAGAGAGGAGGATACCTAATGCAGATTCTTAAAAACTGCTCAAATTCAGTTAAAGAGATAAAGTATCTTAACTTTGAAAGGTTTTCCTTTTCGCCCCAAGGTGATTTTCATAGCTTCCAATGCAACTTAAAAAAACAAAACAAAACAAAACAAAACAGCCAAACAAACCCAAACTTTTTTTTTTTTTTTTTAAGATTTTATTTATTTGACAGAGAGAAACACAGCGAGAGAGGGAACACAAGCAGAGGGAATAGTAGCGGGAGAAGCAGGCTTCCTGCTAGGCAGGGAGCCCGATGTAGGGCTCGATCCCAGGACCCTGGGATCATGACCTGAGCTGAAGTCACACACTTAACGACTGAGCCACCCAGGTGCCCCCCAAACTTTTTTTTTTTTTAAAGATTTTATTTATTTGACAGAGAGAAACACAGCGAGAGAGGGAACACAAGCAGAGGGAATGGTAGCGGGAGAAGCAGGCTCCCTGCCAAGCAGAGAGCCCGATGCGGGGCTTGATCCCAGGACCCAGGGATCTCACCTGGGTCGAAGGCAGACACTTAACGACTGAGCCACCCAGGCGCCCCCCAAACTTTTGATATATGTTGGCTTTCCAGTATTTTAAGAACTTTATTAGACCTAGGGCCATACATTTTTAGATCTCATACTTTGTCCAAAGTTTCACTGTTAAATATTTATTTCCAATTTGACATCAGCTTGATCTGTCAGTGCAAGGGCACCAGCTATGCAGTGGGGCAAATGAGAGGCTTAAACTTTCAAACTTTTTGAAGCTTTGATTTAAGTTCAACATTCTCTTGGGTGTTGGCTTTTAAAAAACATCTTTCTTTCACACCCCTCCTGTAGTTAAAATGGGCTGAAGAGGTGCATTTTCTCAGCAGATGCCACCAGGGATGGAAAGGATGAGGCCAGGTGCAGAGAACACAGCTGTTTGTTATGGCCACCTGGAGAAGAGCAGCCAGATTGGGAAACCCAATGTCCAAGGGACTCAGTTGTTTGTTTTAAAAGCCATGAAAACACCTGGCATTTGGGGTCCTAGCATGGAAAGCATAGCAACAGAGATTCTGAGGTTGGTGTTTGAGCATCAGACAGACAGGTAGAGGTTGTGAGAAAGTCTCTCCAGAGAAGCCAGTTGGTAGGTTCTAGTGCTGAGATCAGTGGAAAATGGCTGTGCCCAAGCATACTCATGTTATGTACATCAACCTGCCTAAATATCTGTTTCCTCCTGTTTAAAATAGTGGTGATTTTTTTTTTTTTTTTTTTAGATTTTTATTTATTTATTTGACAGAGAGAGGGATCACAAGTAGGCAGAGAGGCGGCAGAGAGAGAGGGGGAAGCAGGCTCCCTGCTGAGCAGAGAGCCTGATGCAGGGCTCGATCCCAGGACCCTGAGATCATGACTGGAGCCGAAGGCAGAGGCTTTAACCCATTGATCCACCCAGGCACCCCTAAAATGGTGGTGATTCTATCTCATAGGATTATTATAAGAGATCAATGAAATTTACATGCATAAGGAGGCTGGTCCTTGAGAAAATGTGGCCTCCCCCACCTCTCCTTCCTTCCCACACCCTCTTCCCCTGCCTTCCTGCACTACTCCTTTCCATTTTTCAGGAGCTAACAGTACATAGAGATATACTATGCATATATCCTATTTAAGCATGCCACTAAGGCTTCTTAGAGAGATGGCAATGCAGGAACTCATAAGACACTTAGTTTGGTATTGCCACTTAAAAAAATTGGATGAATGGTCTCTATGTCAGAATATGAATTATTTAGCAAGCAGCCTTCCAATCTCAGTGGCTTTTTGCAGGGAGGGTACTTTTTACTCATATCACAGTTCAAATGGGTCTATAGGAGGCTGTGCTCCCCACACAGTCATTCATGGCCCCAGGTCCCTGCCATCCAGTGGCTCTGCTCTCCTTTTGGGTCTTAGAGTTCAGCATTGTACCCCCTGCAGCTACTCAAGGCAAAGGAAAAAGAGAAGATGGAGCATCATACAGAAGTTGTTGGGGAACCAGGCTTGGAAGGATGTGCATCACTTCCATCCACATTCCAACAGCCAGAACTCAGTTACTCAGCCCCACTGTAGTCTACTAGCTGGCCAGGCAGAAACTGAAACAGGATTTGGTGAACACATGGCAGTCCCTGCCCTATGGCCAGAGCTAACCCCAAATTGGGCAAATTTTTAGAAAAGTAGTGAATGAGCTCCCTTTCACTGAAACTATGTAAGCAGAGTCTGATGACCCCTTGTTTGGAATGTCGTACTAGGGTGGAGTGAAACACTTTCAAGCTAGAAGAATACAGAGGACATTTCTCTCTCTGAGATTCTCTGATTTAGTAAAGCAGCAGAGAATTGGAGCCGATTTACCCAGCTGAATTTCCGGTGCCTTAAACTGAGTTCTTGGAGTAGAAATAGAACACTGAATTTCATTTCATAAATTGTTCTTCCAGCTTGACGTATTGGAGATTTTTAGCACGCACACTCACACCTGGCTACCCGCCACCTTCTGCCATTGCAGATACGCTTACAGGAAACCGTAAGTGGATCTGCTTTTGATGCTGGCAGCATCTTACTAAAATGCTTTTGCTGGCATCATGGAACAGGAGCAGAATTCAGCTGGGACCAATAATGAGGCTATTTAGAAAGTTCTTTCCTCCACCCCCTGACAAGGCAGATGTGGTAGGGATTTTTCCACTCCCATTCTGTCGATGGTGGCCGAAATTAGTTCAAGGCCATCAAAAATGTTTAGACCTTGAGAGTTGAAACCCCAGACCCATAAAGAGGACAAATTCTCTTTCTCTTATCTAGCAAGAGAAAAAGAAACTCACCCCAGAGACTCCTAGCACAGAGGTTTGTCACCTAATTTGTCCATTAGCAGACCTAGAAAAAGCACAGCCTTGTGTCAATTTAGAAGGAAAGAAGTATTGGTCTAAATTAAAAATATCTCCAGATAACATTACTGTAGCTAATACTCCCCCTCCGAAATCATGTTATAGTGAAACATTTTATTCTAAACACTTTTACTTTTTTCTTCTCATTTAAAACTCTCAGTCATTGTTGTGTGAGGTAGGGATTTCATGTTTTATTGCAATTTAATAGATAAGACTAATAGAGGTCCAGAGAGATTAAGTGACTTCACTTAAGATTAAGTGACTTCAAAAAAAAAAAAAAGATTAAGTGACTTCAGGGGGCTCCTGGGTGGCTCAGTCGTTGGGCGTCTGCCTTCGGCTCAAGTCATGGTCCCAGGGTCCTGGGATTGAGCCCTGCATCAGGCTCCCTGCTCGGCAGGAAGCCTGCATCTCTCGCTACCATCCCCTCTGCTTGTGTTCCTTCTCTCACTGTGTTTCTCTCTGTCAAATAAATAGGAATCTTAAAAAAAAAAAAAAAAAGATTAAGTGACTTCAGGATTGGTACCCACATCTCTATAGTTCCAAACTCTTTCACTAGACCACATGAGGTTATATCAGCTGATGCTTTTTTTTGTTTGTTTTGTTTGGTGGAGAGGAGGGAGCACTCCAGCTCATAACTGAGTCTATCTGTCTGTTGATCCATTCATCTATATGTCCATCCACAAACTCTGTACCAAGCATTGCATTTGAGATACAAAGATGAATGAGTGTCTTTGCCTTCAACAAGTTTGTAGCTTAGTAAGGGAGATGGACCTATAGATAAATAAATGATGGATACAGTTAAGTGTATGGACAGAGTATAGTGGATATATATATGTGGGGAAGGAGGAGGATTGGATACACAGTGAAAGCATGGTCAGTTTTTCCTAGGAATCTAGGGATGGTATCACAAAAAAGGCTACATTTGAGCTGAATCTTAATGACCATCAGATATACGAGGGGTATAGGGACATCCCATATAGGGCACCAGCTTGGGCAAAAGCATAGAAGCTTGAGAGAATATGGCCCATGTAAGGATATCCTGGCACATTTGGGGATGGTTTTGGAGAGTGGTAAACCCTAGGGGGGCATCCTGGCAGCATTGCTGGGCTAAAGTGAAGGATGATGATCTTTAATACTTGTGTTCCCCCTCATTTCTGGGCCTATGGTGACATCCCAGTTCTCAAAACTTAGGGAATGTTTTGGTCTGATCTGTACAATCTCTCGAGTCCTTGATTATGTACTATCTTGTCTTGTTCTGTCACTGTTCTCATCAATAAACCTGGCCTCCCAAGTCTGATTATAAACACTGAAGGATCCTGAACCATATCACATTCTTGCCACATCACCATCCCAGTGTAAAGAACAGTAGATTGTGGGTGCCGAGAAATTGCTTGATGTTTTAAAATGTTCAGAAATCAAGCAGTGAGCTCAAGGGAACGTTAGCAGGCTATGACATTGTGGGAAGGAAAGCACGTGGCCTTCAGTTCCATTAGGTAACCCAGTCCTGTGTCAGTCCTGGAAAACATAGATGAAGTTGGGTTGTTGCCCTCAAAGAGCTTACAGTCTTGAATGGAAGGTAAATATGGAAGGCAGCCATTGCATTTCCATGAGGAATGGAGTAATCTGGAAACAGGTTCTATGAGAAGTCAAATAAGAAACTGCTAATTCCATCTGGGGAAATTTGGGACGCTTTATTGTCTGCTCTCAATTTAATGTAAACTCCCAAGGCAGAAGATTTATGTGCCTTGTTTAATGTTGAATCTTTAGTGTCCAGCACATAGTAGGTTCTCAGTAAATATTTGCTGAATGAATTTGTAGGAATTAATACTTGCACTTTATTTTGAAGGATGAGTAGGTATTCACTAAGCAGCGAAGAAGGGACGTATCATGTTCCAGACGGAGAGTCTAGCTCATACAAAGATATGTAAGTAAGTGTGCATTTTTATTTACCTGAGCTATTTCCCTAAATAGAATTCCAGAGAGTATTCTTGGGGAGTATGGATATCAGTGGGATTTCTGGTTTGCTTGGATAGTGCTGGTTTATGCTTGTTGTCTTGGTGTAATTATTAATAGAGTCTCCTTGCACCCTCCAAAGTGTCTGGATTTGATCAAAAGAAGGAGGGGTCCCTTCTCTCAAGCATCAGTCAAGAAAAGCGAATGATATAGAAAGGCCCACTAACAGATTTCAGAAGCACTAATTCAGTGCTTATTCAGCAGATATTTATTAAATGTGATTCTGTTCTGGATGCCCTAGAGACCCCTAATGATGGAAAGACATGGTTTCTCCTTGGCCTTTATTTTAAAGTGATGATTTTATGTGCCCTTTCTTGCTTGTAGTTGGTTGTGAAAATAGCACAGTAAATATTCTGTGAATGTTTGCTGAATGATTACAATGAGTCAGTATATATTATTTCACCTCTCTCTGTCCTCATTAGTTGTCCTCATCTGTCAATGAAGGTATAATGGTACCAGTACCTACCTTATAGGATTATTGTGACATTAAGTGAGTTACTGCATGTAAAGAGCTAATACTAGCACCTGATATAGTAAATGCTCAATAGATAGTAGTTGTGTGAAATCACTTTGCAAATGGAAGAGAGCTACCTATAGCTCTCTGCAGCTTAAAAATGAGAAAAGCAACTGTTTGGAAGCTTTGTTTAGGGAAAATTGCATTTATTTTTAAAAAATTTTTTTAAAGATTTTATTTATTTATTTGACATAGAGAGAGAGAGAGATCACAAGTAGGCAGAGAAAGAGGTTGGAAGCAGGCTCCCTGCTGAGCAGAGAGCCTGATGCGGGGCTCGATCCCAGAACCCTGAGAACATGACCTGAGCCAGAGGCAGAGGCTTTAACCCACTGAGCCACCCAAGTGCCCCAAAAGTTGCATTTATTGAACTATTCACCCATCATTTATTATGAATCATATATGTGCCCCACCCTTTAAGGAGCTCAAGCTTAGTAGGAGAAACAGACTTGCAAAAGAAGACTATGAACTTATATACATTTGTGTCATGAACTTAAATACATTGGTGTCATGAGATAATGTCCTATTAGCTTGTGATGAGAGGCCTGCTGCGTGAATTTCATTAGAAATATCAGCCGAAGAAGGATGAACATTAATTAATATTTATCAAGGAAGCAAGGTGGTTAGACTGAATTTTAGAAAAGTCGATGTACCTGGCTAAAGGGGTTCAGTCAAAATTGGAGGTAAGGATATGTTGATGATAAATAATCCAGGAGAGAGATACAGAGACTTGAATCAAGTGAGTATCATTGGGTAGGAGAAAAGTTAGGGAGAAACAATCTACACAACTAAGTGGATGGCAGGACTCTTCAGAAGCTTCCAGTTAATTTTTCTTGACTGGAGAGAGGTATATCTCTCAGAACGAGCTCAAGATACTCCAACACATTCTAAGCCCTCTCTGAGTATGTGTGAAATCTGTGTTGCTAACCTTGTGTGTCCCCACTATTAATTGTTGAAACTTGTGTTTGTGTAATTGAAGAATGATTGAGAAGTAGACTAACTGTGGAGCTTTAAGGTAGGTAGAAAGTAGGAGAGTAAGTACTGCTATTGTTATCCTGTGTTCCTGAGAAGCCACAGAAACTGAGCCATTGCCCTCAGAATCTTGGAGAGCAATTACCAAATGCTTTGAATTAGATGTACTAGATGAGGAGGCTTAGGCCCAAGGTGGTAGCATTGGTACTGGAACCCAAGTTCTTGATTTGTAATTCACTTTTTTCCCACTTCAGTAGAGACTAGACTAGATTAGACGACATTGGTTTAGTGGGACCCACTCTTTTCCCAACCAGGAAAGCAGTACTATTTTATTTGTTTATAGGTTAGGAGTTCTAATAGATTCTACCTAGATAAAAAACACTTCCTGGAAAAAAACCTTGAAAGTAATTCCTCTGGAATTACAAGCTGACTAAATAGCTTGCTACTCCAATAGTGCAGAACTATTGACTCTCCTTTTAAACTAATTATTTATATATCATATAAAATGACATTTTATAGACACATACATACATTAAATATTGTGTTATTGTTTACATAGGCAGTAACATTAGTTAAAGAATATTTAGGGTACACTATTAATTCTCTTAAGCACGTGCACATCCCACAGTTCTTCCAGAGTCATGGTTTCATAAAGTATGGGAATGTGGACAAATGATGAATTCATGCCATGGGCTGCAGCATCAGCAGCCTCCTCCTCTGTCCATGTTTTCCACACCAGACAGGGGCTTACTGGAGTTCTCTGTGACTGTTACTTCTCCAGCTATGGGAGCACACATTCGGTTTGCAAACTCTCACATTATAGCCACTATAAATGAGGTTGCAGCCAGAGCATTACCATCTCTAGTGGTGAAATAACAGTCTTGGTTGAAAGCTCATGGCTTCAGCTCTGTGGATTTGTCCTGAAGAGCAACTCCCTCATTTGAGTTTCCGATTTTAATCATTTGAGCATTTTCAGAGGGAGAAAGACCTTACTTTGGCAGAGATTTCTCACCTCAAAAAAAAAAAAAAAGGCTCTGTGTGTGTTTGTGGGGGGTAGTTTCCAAAAGTTACATTTTTTGGAGTCATCTTTGGTATTTATCTATTTACTACTTATTTCTAAGAGAAGCCATATTTTAACCTGCCATGTGAATATGTTCGTTTTCCTTTAGCAAATATTTACTGAGCACCAACTACAAGACAGCCCATGTGCTCAACTGGAGGAGAACAAAGCCAAATAACAGCAGCCCGTGCTGTGGCGTATCTTGAAAGCAGCTCAGGGAGACAGACCTGTAAACAACGGTGGTTGGAGGCAGGAAGAAGAAGCTACTATAAATGCTTGAATAACGAATCAGCTCATTTTGCTTAGTGAGGCTGAAGCCGTGAAGGATGAGTATGATTCTCCAGGGAGAAAAGGCATTTCAAATAGAAGAAACAGCAGGAGCAAAGGCATGAGGTAGAAGGGCCAAGGGACATGGGAGAATAGACTGGCATGTGTAGGGCTATATATATGGAAGGGAATGTCCCAAAGAACTCAGGAAACTTAAATGAAGACCATATTGCAAAGAGCCTTGAATGCCATACTGAGTAATTTGGACTTGATATAAGCAGTGAGGATAATGGAAGGTATTTTTGGCAGGAGAGTGACAACATAGCTTGAACCATAAAAAGTGACAATATTTGATTCTGTTTAACCTATAAAAACAATTTCATGTATTTCAACCTAATACTAAAAAATATTTAGCATCTTTGCATACTTAACAGCATGTACTACACCCTATAATACATACCGTGCATGCATTATCTTACATTATCTCATTTAAGCCTCACAACCTCAGGCATTATTATTGTCCCCATTTTGTATGTGATGACACTAAATCTCAAAGAGAATCTTTGAACTTGATCAAGGTCCTGGTCAAAGCCATTGTTTTTAATGATGTTAATCAGCCATCTCTAGTTCTGTTTTATTAAGATAACTTTGGTGACCAGGCTGGATATTAGGGGAACATGATACTAACCTGGCTCTTCATTTGAGGCAGATTTTAAAATCCTCAAAAGCTTGACTCCCCCTTAGCCAGCATCTAACACAGTAATGTCAGTTGAAAATCCAAGTTAACCTTACTGAAAATTTTGTTTGCTAATTACAAACCATTTATTTATAGACTCTGACATATTAGAGCTGGCAGGGACTTCAGAAATCGCCTGGTTTCAGGTCTTATTTAATCAAAAAGATACTGGTCCAAAGAGGAGTGTGATTTGCCCAAGGTCATAGAATTATTAGTGGTAGAGATGGAACTGGCCTTGAGGTCTTCTGGCTCCTCCTCATATGTTCCCTAGTGATTTGAAATGGATCTCACTCTCAAGAACAGGCACCTAGTGCATATAAGGGTCGTTGCTCTAGGCACGTTCATCAGTAATACCTTCACACATAGAAGCATGTAAAACTTCACATTAGGTGTATGGCACAGTTTAGCTATCTACTGATACCAAGTAAAACATGTCTTTTTGCTCTCCACATCTTGGGATTGGCAAACATAAATCAACAGTGAAGATGTTTATTGTTCTAAGCCTTTGTGCATTTTGTGCTCCAAGGTACCCATGTGCTGATAGATAATAAAGGACACGTTTCAAGCAGAAGTTTATATATTATCTGAGTTGCAAAACCTTTAAGATGACAAAAGAGCTTCAAAATTTTTGAGCAAGATTAAAGTTTTAATGATAGGCATAATGTATATGCTATGCACATTTTACATTCGTATGGGTTTCTGAAGGTTAACAAAACCTTTTGCAAACACTCTCACTTCACCAACAATGTAAAAACAATTAAATGTGATGATTATTTGATTATCTCATGGTCCATTTTATAGATAATGAAGTGAAGGGATTATTATAGATAATCAAGTGAACAATTGAATAATAAAATCATTAAGTACCAGTTTGGGGGTAAGTTGGAATTTCTTTTTATATTTTTCTTTAAACTATCCCCAGAACCTTAGGTTACATGTAATAAATATAGTTTGTAAAACCCTGATATAGGTTTTAAAAACTGTGATTTTAGTTATTCACTCTTTTCAGTAAGGGAGCAAATAGAATAGCAAGGTCAATATCAATAACCCTTTTTAAAGAACTTAAGTGTAATTTCTATAATAACCTAGGATTAATGGTGACTTGACAAAATAAAAGTTATGTATTTGTGAATAATTTCAGAGTGGGACCGGGGCTTTTCTAGGGGCTGAAATTTTGCTGGAACGCAGCATCATTATGGTTACCGCATAATATAAAGGAAAGTTAGCATGGAATAGATATTTGTAGCCTACAAGGCTTTGGGGGTTGTAATATTAAAACATCTGTTCAAAAACCTTATATTAAAAAAAAAATACTCATCTTCGTTAAAGATGTGATCCTTTTCTAGGAGGTATTTTGAACTTGAAGCTGCCGTTGCTAAGGGGTTGCTAAGGGAAATGAGCTACTCAGCACTAATGTGTAACTTTACTTTTCTGTTTAAAAGTAGTTAAATCATTCCCCCAGCTTCAGAGTCAGAGAAGAGAACTAAAAAGGGTCAAGTGGAGAGTTGCCCCTTTCTGACAGGTGTATAGCATGCCTCTCTTGTTTTTCACGGTTTTTCTTCATCTCCTACAGAGAGAGGAAGCAATCATCCTGGGCATAAGAAGAGTGAAAAGGTAAACTGGGCTGCTGTGCAGGGCAGGGCTTATAATGAATGTAGACTGTCCCTGGCTAAGGCAGAAGGAAGCACCTAACCACTGCGAGAAATGCTTCTGCTGATGACCAACCTCAGGAAAGGGCTTTTTATAATATCCCTGCATTAAGGGTGACAGGAGAAGGACAGTTGTGTGTTAATGAATAAAGTACCAAACAACTGTGCCCTAAGCATCTGGTTCAAAAGTTTTTCTAAAATATTTGGAATCAATTATTTATGTCCTTTTAGTGAGTGCCCACTATGTTCTAGGTACTGACATTCTTCATGCTGGGATGATAAGGCAAATAACATACAATTTCTACCCTGCATGCTCATAGTACAGTGTGAAAGTAACAAAGAACTGTAATTCATTGAATACAATCTGTGATGGAATTGTTTGAAAATTGTTGAAGTTTAGAATTATGTTCAGAGTTGAATTTTTGATAAATAAAATTTGGAAAAACATTTGGAAAGATTAATGTTTTGGGGCTTTAGTAGACAGTTCCATCCGAAGATCAGTCACTCTTTTCTCCCCTTCCAGAAATGGAGACACACACACAAAATAATAGCGGGCAAAAAGATGACGCTTGTAATTCTCATCACCTGGTGGCAGAATGCTGAAATTGCAAGCATAGATTAGGGTTTTTTTTGTTCTTGGGTTTTGTTTTTTTTTTTTTATTGTTGTTGTTATAATGTCAGCAGATGTCAATGATGTTACTTTTTTAAAATATTTGTTTATTTATTTAGAGATAGAGCATGCACACATGAGTCAGGGAGGAGCAGAGAGAGAGAGAGAGAGAATCTCAAGCAGACTCCCTGCTGAGCATGGAGCCCTATTCAGGGCTCGATCAATCCCATGACCCCAGGTTCATGACCTGAGCCGAAATCAAGAGTCAGATGCTTAACTGACTGAGCCACCCAGGCAACCTGATATTACTTTTTTCCTTTTTTAAAGAAATTTATTTATTTACTTTAGAGTGAGAGAGAGAGAGAGAGAGAGAGAGCATGCACGTGAGTTGAGGGGAGGGGCAAATGAGAGGGAGAGAGAGAATTCTCAAGCAGACTCCCTGCTAAGCATGGAGACAGGAGTTATCCCAGGACCCCAAGATCATGACTTGAGCTGAAATCAAGAGTCGGCATCTCAGCCAGCTGAGCCACCCAGGCTCCCCATCAATGACATTATTTTGAATATTAGTTTCTGAGTGTATAATAACATAAAGAATACAATTTAAATTTCTGTAGATCTACACTCTTCTGTGTAAGGTAGTATTTGTAGTAAAGAGTATGAACTGATATTGGACATGTATAAATTTGCCTCTTACTAGCCCTGTGATCTTGAGCGAATTCTCTAATCTTTAGTTTTGTTGTTGAAAATCTCAGAGTTATGAGATTAAATGAGATTTATAGGCAAAGTACCTAGTACAATGTTGGACATATAATAGATGTACAATAAATATTAATTCTTGCTCCTTTTATGAAAGTACTTACTGAATAAAAGGTCTGTTCTCCCACAGTCATCATATCATAATATTCCTCTATTTATAACTTTTAAAAAATGGGAGAGGTTAGAATAGATTGAGAGGAAACCTCAGAGGGGGTTTAACTAAAGTGAGCTGGCTGCCACTATCCCTTTCCTGCCCTCCTCCCCCAGCTTTGTTCTTATATGAGGTATCTGGAATTTTCCTAGACAAATCCTATCATTCTTTAAACCTAGCATTAATTCCAGCTTCTTCCATGAAGCCTTCCCCGATTAATCGAGATGGCATCCTCACCATCAACTGTCCTTTGGTATTTCATTTTGATACTATTCTTTTTACATTCCCTACACTATCAAGATTCATGCATAAGAAGGAAAGTTCCTACCAGTCAGACTATAAGCTCCTTGAAAATGGGATCTGTGACTTGTATTTCTTTTTATTCTTCACACTCAGAATTTACCACTGAACTTTGCCTATTAGCTAAGTCCTAACCTGCAGCAGACAATTTCATTAGAACTGGAACAGACCACTCAGCCTTTCTTAGTGATTATTCTCTAGTTGTTTTGAGAGTCTCTGAATTGTATTGTCCTCAACAAGATTGAATTGCCTTATAGCTAGGTACTAAGTCATACAGTTTTTCCCTATTCTCCATATTAATAGTAATAGGTACCATTTAGAACATTGCCTCCAGCAAGCCCATATTTGTTTTTATCCTGGCAACAAACCTTGAGGGATGTATTACTGTGCCCATTTTACAGATGAAACAGAGGCTTGGGGAGCCAGCATATCTTTTCTCTTAAAATGGGTTCAGTGACCTCTAGCTGAATCACATGAAATAGGCCTTGGGATAGTTTTTGAGGTGATGTTGAATGGAATTGTTAATCTTTATTCCTTCCTCATAATTGAGTGTTGCCTGGAGCCAGGCTCTGTCCTGTAAGGGGCTAAAGATCTTGAAGTTCATCCAACTAGTGTTTGCTGAGCAACTGCTCTATGTAAGGAGTTTTACCAGATTTGGAAAAAGTAGGAAATGAGGACTTAATCAGGTACTCATACTACCTGCTAAGAGTTTTTTGCTTTCCACCTTTAATCCTTTGTGTCTCTCTCACTTCAAATCTATAGGCTGGTCGAAATGATGTATTAAATGAAATACATTTTGAGGACATGCTTAGTTAGGAGCACCTCACAAAGAAAACTCTTGGTCACTTTTAGATGAGAAAAAAATACATCTTTGTCTTTCTCTTTTAGTCTGTACCTATCTTCCTCATTCATTCAACAAGTATTTACTAAGCATATTCTTTTATGAAGTGATGGAGAGGAGACCTTACTTTTAGATGAGGAAAACATCTTTCTAGAAGAATGCTTCGATATAACCTTTGTCAGTACTCTGATATTATGTGAGATTGTGCATGCCAGCTGCCTACTGTAGTGTACAATAGACTCTTGGTAAAAAAAAAAGTAGCAGTTTTTTTTGTACTTTGTTATAAGTCCCATTATTTATTTCTTTTTCTCTTCCCTCTCCTCCCGCCCCTTTATCTTTCTTTCCTTCTCCTCCTCCTTCTACAAATTCTTTGCTTTTTACAATACTATACATCTATTTCTTTATTTATAGTTACAGACTTATATATGAGTCCAAGAGTTTTTTTTTTAATTCTATATTGAGGGGCGCCTGCGTGGCTCTGTCGGCTAAGTGTCTGCCTTAGGCTCAGGTCACGATCCTGGAGTCCTGGTATCAAGCCCTGCATAGTTGGGCTCACTGCTCATCAAGGAGCCTGCTTCTCCTTCTCCATCTGCCCCTCCCCACTGCCTCCCCGCTTGTTCTTCTCTCTCTCTCTCTCATGCTGTCTCTCTCTCTCTCATAAATAAATAAAATCTTTTAAAAAACTATAATGAATTCTTTTCAAAACTATTTTAATCTGGATAAACACTGTATCCTTTGATGGCATGGCTACTCTGTATTTATCTGCTCAGTGGCCTTTGATTTGTAAAGATTTATATTTATACTTAGGTTTTTTGTTTGTTTCTCTCTCCTTTTTTAAAATTTTTGGTTAAGCTTATCTGAACTGAAATGTAAAGACCTGAATCCCTTAATGCAGGGATCTTCAGAAATCTGCGTGTGTTTCACATTGACCCTGTTGAGTTTTCTTATGCTATGATGAAGAATGTAACAGTGAAAAGTCCAGACAGGGACTCCACCTAAATTAGATTTTTTTTGATAAATGTGTATTTACCTTTTTCAGAATTTTGTAAGTCAGGCAGTTTTCCTGTCCTTTAAATTTCCTTTCCCAGAAAGACATCCTAGTGCTTTAAGGGGATATAGTCAAAGGCACTTTTGAAAAAATGTACATTGATTCTGGAAAGAAACCTTCTGCTTTCAGCTGCTATTCCAGTGTAAGGCTCAGGAGCATGGAAAGAAAACAAGAAGATCGACTATGAATCAACCTGGAGGTTATTTTACCTGCACAGGTGAACTCTTGGCAATTTAAGTTGGACTTGACATCCATTTGTCACATTTTCCCACAGAGTAGGATTCTTGTAGCTCTTTCTCGCAATCCATACTAGGTGAAACTACTTAGGAAAGAGAAAAGCATCATATAGTCAGGTCATATATTTCTAAGAGAACCTCAGCAGTGAATTCCTGATCCTTCTGGTAGGCTCCGTGCCAGTCTGGTGCATCTTTTTTGCCTCCGTGGTATGTTTGCATTTTCCTATAAAATTTGATTTAATGTTTTTCATAGAAAAAAAACAATACTACAATTCTTTGAAGGAAAATTAGACTTTAAATTTTATCAAATGCTCTTAAATGAGTATACCATTGTTTGGGCATACTGATTGTATTTTCTCTAAAGGCAGAAATGCCAGCAGTTTCAGTTTAGTTTTCAAGGGAAGAGGGAGAAGATAAAAAGAAATAGCACTACAGGAAAATGTCAGGTCATAGACACTGATGACACTATTTAAATGGTGTGCCATAATCATATTAGGGCAGAGCACATGGAATTCCCAATTTCTGCATGACGTTGGAGAAGGGCCAGCAACTATCTGTGTGTGTGTGTATATGTGTGTGTCTGTGTGTGTGTTTGCTCTACCTTCCCACCCTATTCTTGCTAATTCTGTTGAGGGGCAAGAAGAGATAATCCAGACTCCCAGAATAGGAGGAAAATGTCTGCAGCTGTGCTGGGGAGGGACTGGTGTGAAGAGAGAGGCTCAGTCAGACTTGGAGTTTTGTGCTATTGCACGTGAATGCTCTGGAACTACCCTAATCGACTGAAAATGAGCCGGCTACGGTCATATGGAACAGGTCTGTTTAGCCACATCGCTGGGTAGCATGGCAGATGGTAGACCGTCAATGGGTGGTATTGATTGGCTGGATTTGCCTTAGGGTAACAAGACTATGGTCCTTAAAACCCTGCTTCCTCTTATTTTCCTTTGTGCAGCTACATACAGTTGTGGTTTTCTCTTCTCGCTCCCCAAGCCCCCAATATCTCGTTTTTTTTTTTTTCCCTTTTCAAATCAAAAGCCTTTCCTGGTAATCAAAATAGAGAGGTTACCTTGAGATAAACACTCTTTAAATTATCACCAAGGCAAGAAAACTCGAGAATATTTTATTTACTAGGCTGATTACATTTTAATGTTTGAAGAAAGTGACATTTTTTAATTAGTGTTTAAGACATATGGTGAGTGTACAAATTAGCTTATTTCATACAACCAGAATTTGATGAGAGCAACTCCTCCTTCTCATTCCCCAGTTAAAAATTGTCACTTGAAACTTAATATATGCGAGGAGGTTAAATGGTATTAAATGATGCAGCCTTGACTTAAAGATGAAGGAGACAGTCACTGTTATATGTGGCTAAATATTGCCTGGATGGGCTGGAAAAATACTAGTATCGACATCTGTGTTTGCAAGGTGATGTGGAAGTTCCAGGGCTTTAATTTTGTCCAGTCAAGAAAACAAAATCCCAGGTATCTGTGTGTGTTGGTTTCTCTTTTAGATACGAGGGAACGTAGAATACTGGATGCATGCTCTGTAATAAAATCCTTAAAATCAGGCCATAGAACAATGTAAGTGATGAGATTTATTTTTGTCCAGGTGGTTCTTTATCTTTGAACATCCACCCTCCATCACTTGGGGCTTTCAGCTTGGGACATTCTATTTATTCCTAGCAAGAGGCAGATTAATTGGAATAGAATTGTACAAAGGAGACACCAAGTTAGCTATATACCCAAAATAACATAGGACAGAAATGTTCCACTTTGAGGCAGATCTTAAGGAAAAAGAACAGGACTGGGGAGAGATATATGATTACTTTGCTCTTGTGGTTGTTTATAGCTATTCGTATAATTGTATTTTTAAAAGAGATGCTTAAGATTTTGTTTTTGATTTTGTTTTCAGTGTCTTTACTTTTAAAAAGCTGTTGAGTTATTTCCTATCATGAAAGACCCTATCAAATAAACCTAATGCTTTTCTCAGAAGAAAAGTTACACCCTCAAACTCTTGCCTCCATTCTTGTATGTGCTTCATCCATATGTTTACTTTTGAATTGGGTTTTTATCACATGAGTCAGTATTTTTCTCTTTTTGCTAAAGGAAAATATCTCCATGGAGTTTTTGGTACTCCCCCCGCCCCCCCGCCTTGCTCTGTGTTGATTGGATTTTCCTTGTTTGTCCTTTGCTGAATGAAACAAAATGTGTTTGTGTTTCATTCTTCACAGTTCTTATTAGAACTGGTGATGGTGTTTTGTTTTCTCGCTATAAGTCAGGAGAAGGAATTTTATTTATTTATTTTGACAAGATACAGAGAGATGCAAGACGCGATTCCTGTTAGGATGCTGGCTGTTTCTCGTGTTACATTCTACACCTAAAAGGGGGGAAAACAACAACAACAACACAATCCTTTAAGATGGTTCATTTGAATCTGTGCACTCTACCCACCTGGTGGTTATATAGTGAACTGTTACTTTAAAGAGTAGTTTAAACACCAGCCATGTTTGGGGCAGGCTGCTCTTGCAAAGAGAGCAGTACATATAACAGGAGTCTACTGTGTGTGAGATAAGGGGAAAATTCAGCTCACTGACTAGAGGTTTTAATGTGCGAACTCTAGGGAAATAATATATTGACTGTTCCGTGGCGCGCAAGAAAATTGAAGAACCCTTTGCAGACGGAGTGCTTTGCAAAGGATTCTATCTGTTTCTCTTAAAACAAAATCTGTGGCAAGATGTTTGAAATCAGCAGGACGCTTAATGCTGCTTTGTTAAATAATGAGGTAATATTTTGTCACTTTTTTCTGGGCAGCATCTGTTTTTTACCCCCCCCTTCATTCTTTCCCCCTATGTTTATGAAGGATTCTTTTTCTTTTTCTTTTTTCCTTTTCCTTTTTTTTTTTTTCTTCTCATAAAAGTCAAGGAATACGGTTCACGCTTCCCTTTCTGTTCCTTCCTTTTGGTGTTTTTGGAGAATTTGGTTTGTCTTTTTTATTTGCAGTTTGAGCCGGCTGCTGTTTCCTAGCCCATTGTGCCACGTAAGGCTTCTCCACTGCGCGGAGTAGGTAGTTATTAACGCTGAATTGGCTTCTGGTACAGTCCATCTGGACTCTGTGTGGGAAAGCTGGCTGCCGGCGACTGATGCTGCTGACATGTCCGCAACCTTTGGGATGTGTGCATGGTGGCAAGGGGCTGACTGATATGAGATTCTTTCTTTTAAGGGAAATTGTTATTAATGAGTCAAGAAACTGCTCATTTATGGTAAGAGGGATACAGCGGCGCCAGCAGCCCCACAGCTCTGGGATATCATTTTTAGGTTGCCTTAGCTGCCTGAGTGAGACAAGTTTCTTTCTGTGGTGGTGGAGGATTGTGGCAGAAAAAAAAAAATCATGCATGACTGGGAGACTCGCCTGCCTGATTCTTGAGATAATATATTGAGAATCTGTTGCTTTACAAATGTCACACCACTGATGGAGCGGTCAGCCCCTCACTCTGAAAGATGAATGGTACTATTGGAAATGCAATAATAAGGTTGACTTTTCCCAACAATAGGATTCTGCCTTTGTCTTTAGAGAAAAGGCCTCTGAGGACATTTGTGCATTCGTTTGAGGATTCCGTTGAAAGACTTTAGAGTGGAGGTTTTTTGGAGAAGTGATCAATATACAAAGTGCATGGATTTTTTTTAACCTGGCAAAACCAGCTAATTATTTATACTGTAACATACAGTTTCTGTTTCAGAAGAGTGGCCAGAACATCTTTTGATATACCTAATGGTAATTAATGGCTCACTAAGTATGCTGAGATTAGTATGGGTGGAAGAGAATGGTTTTAAGAAATTCTGACTTTTCTAACCTCCAGAGAAATACAAAGTAAATATTTTGTTCTGGAGTGAGCTGTTTTCATTCATGTGTTTGTCTGCATTGTGTTCATGGTTTTCTTCTCACGATATTTCTGTATTGGGGAGATTCAGAGTTTCTGTCATTGATTTAGGGCACCTGTACCTGCCCTGTGTCTGTATGTTGGGCTCTTTAGAACACTTAACCTCTGAATCGTCCCTAGAACACAGTTCAACAGATACTGTAGTATTACTGTGACTCATAGGACTCTTTGTATATTTGCTAGAGAAATTATTTTAAAAGTTTATTTAATTCGGTCTTGTTCCACTTGAAGGGGTTATAGTTTTAACATTTCTACTTTTCTATTTCATGTATTGTTATTTCTAACAGCTGAATGTATTTATATTCAAGTCTAATTCTCCACATAGTGTACCCAACACATTTTGTTTTGGGGTGTATCTGTATTTTTAAAAGCATTCATAGCTGGGTGTATTTGTGAGGGTGTTCGGAAATAGTAGTTGGGAGAGAATAGTTCTAATTTTTTTTAATGTAAAAGTCATTTTCTTTCCTAATAATTTTTCACAGATACGTATATTTTTGGACTTGAAGCCCAGAGTGTAGCATGATTTTTGGTCTATATTTCTATTCTGCCCAGTCCCATCTCGCTGTCAACTCCAGCCAAAAACTTAAAATTATGTTGAGTTATTTCTTTAGTAATATTTGTTACCTCTATGTGTTCATTAAAGAACAAATTGACTAAATTATGAGTAAATAAATGGCGATAAGTTAGCTTTTCAGATAGAAGTAAAGCGAAAACTCCTCAGGTAAGCCACTTTAAAACCCAAACCAGGACAAATTACTATACTACTGAAGATTGGTATCGTGGAGGTTATAAAATGTATAACACAGGCAGACAAACTGCATACAGCACTGCACACTTGCTAAATGTCTCTTTGCAAGTCTTTTAAGAGGCCAAAGAAAAAAAGACTTCTTTTGAAAGAGAGAAGCAAAATCACATGTTCAGTTCAGCAAGATGAGCATTCTGCACTGGTCATGAAATGATGCTGTTGTCAAAAGCATGCTTGACCATTCTTTATAGCAGTGGAGAAGCAAAGAAAAAATGTGTTTTAGTGGATTTTTAAAAATTCAGATCATGCCCCTATCCAAGTTGAGAAATAAATTCATTTAAATAAATCATTCATCATTCTCTGTTTTGAAAAGCTCAAACAGAAAGCAGAAAGGTAGAGGCTGACAGCTGCCCCCACATCCCCCCTGCTTTTTTCTTTTTCTGTTTATTAAGAAGTAATTTTCTGAAGCAAACTTGTAGGAACCCAGTTCACGGAGCAAACACAATCTCGAACTTGCTCTCTTGAAACGCTGGCCATGGTAGCTGCAGAAGGAGCATTGCTTACTAAAAATCAGCAATATTAGGAAATAATAAAGTTAAAATGTAGATGTATTAGCACATTAAAGTGCTTTTGTTGTATCTTTAAGCCTAGAGGCAGATCATTAAATATGCATTTCGCTAGAAAGCAACTGTCCAGAAAGATAAGGTGGTTGAAAATATTCTGTACTGGAAAAGCCCTCTGTCAAAGTGGTTTGGTGGTGCAGCCTTCAGGACAGGGGAAAGGGAGGACACTCCCACTGGTAAGATTTGCAAGCGGCCGGCCAGTGACCTGCAGTTGTTACAGTACTTTTGAGCTAGGAGGAGGGAAAAGGTAAAAATACAAGCATGGCTGTTGTTGCTTCAGCCTGGCCTTAATTACCAGACACAAGAAGCAGTTCAGAAATCTGGTCTCTGTTGTTGTAGAGGTCACCAAATCATTAACATCGTCAATCTGGCAGTAGCTAATTTAAATAGCACCTGATGTTGTAACGCCTCCCTTCGTTTCCCCAGCCAATCAGATCCTGGCTTCGGCTGACAGATGGTCCCATAAATGGATGTAAAAAGGGGAAGCTTCGAGCCAATTTCAGCAAGGCTCTGTTCAGTTGTTCTTATCTACATCCTAGAATCGGGGGTTTCAGCTCACTGCTCCTTTTCTTTCTTTTTTTTTCTTTCTCTCCCCTGTCCCCTCCCCCCAAATAATTGATTTACTTTACAATCATCCACACTGTGTTTTGTGGATCTTTAAATATATATAACAATAGTAGTCATTTAAAAAATATATCCTGAAACCTTTGCAAATTTTAAGAGAAGAGTCGAAGCTCTGCGAGACCCAATATTTGCCAATAAGAATGGTTATGGTAGGTATGACTAGATTTATAATCTGTTGTTTGTGTTGCTGGAGGGAAGAAAAGCATCTACACCTTGACCAGTCTTATGCTTGCACAAGAGTTTAGTTCTCTGCTGCTGTTTGGTTCCTACATTTACTATCTCTTTTGTGTAGAGAGTGCCGGTAGGTCCTTTTATTGAAAAGCAGTGGGGAAATAGATTGTCATTTTTAACAGGTCATTGTCAGTTTTCCCTTCAACATAAAGGGGGGGGGTGGTATAGAGGGGAGGTGGGCTGAAATAATTGCTGGTTTGTTGAAAGAGGTTATATTACATGAGACCATATTGGCAGAAAAGGGCTTTTTTTTTTTTTTTTTGTAAGGGAGAGGGGGTTTGTCTATGTGCCTGGGTTTTGTGGATGCAGCGGGGTTAGGAATCTCCATTTCCGTGCTGGAAATTTAAAGCTCGAGAGGCAGTTCCTGGATACTGAACGTTGAGATGGGCAGTTGTGTTTCGGAGGACTGCGCAGTCAAAACGGCAAACAGAGTGATTTATTTGGGCTTCAGTAAATGCTGCATCTTGTATTTCAAAGAGTTTCCTGTCATGACCTCATAAAAAAGAGGAGGCGGCTTGTATGTGTAGCGGTGCCTGGCGTGTTGAGTTGTTGCTTCCTTCTCTGGGCAGCAGCTCTGTAAGAAGGAATGTCAGCTTTTACATAACGTTCCTTTCCGCTTTTGACACACTGTGTGAGGGTCCATCTTCTTCTGATCACAGATGGAGTGGAATGGCTTGAAGATGGTAAGTGAAAATTCAGAGGAAGGCAGCTTGGAGATTCCAGCCGTGTGTGTGTGTGTGTGTGTGTGTGTGTGTGTGTGTATGTGTGTGAAGGATGATGGACTGGGCATCGTAAATCACTGTGCAGATCGTGTGTGTGTGTGTGTGTGTGTGTGTGTTTATTAGTATTTCTCTTTTCTGAAAGCCAGAATCCATCTCCAAGTGTAATGGCACTGCATGCACACAAGGCACACACACTGCCTCTTCCATCGAACACACATTTAGCCAAGCAAGGTTGGTGTCTTTTTTGACAATCACAATGTCACCGTCGCTGTTGGCTGGCGTGTCCACCGCCTCTGTGAGCTTTCAACAGAATTACATGACTGTTAAAGTTAAAGGCACATTTCTTTTTCAGTCTCCTGCTAGGAGTGATGGGGAAGGTTGGGTATGAGGGGTGGAGGAGGTGAGGTTCAGTACCAGCAGATGCAATTGTGAAACAGGACTTCAGGATGTGGAAGGGGAAGTGGAAAACCTTTCTGCCAAAGTAGTAAATCTATTTTTAGCATCATCTTTTTCGGGGGGAAAAAAAGAAGCAGGGAAACTCCTTGAGTGCCGCTCCTGTCGCCTGGTGTTGACCCTGAAGATATGGCACAAAATGGCACAATCAGATGCCACGAGTGCCCACTTTGACTTTGATTTTTACCAGCAATAGCTTTCATGGGGTTTCAAAGCCGGGTGTGTGGGGAGGCTGTAAATTCATATCCATCTCACTTATTTTTTGCTAGAAAAGCCTGGGGAGGACTTTTCGCTCTGCATAGATGTTATAACAAAGCTGTGGTCTTTTTCCCATTCTTAGAGGATTGCCTTTGTCTGGCTGCTTGTTTTGATGGGTGTAAAACAAATAAGATTAGACCGAGCAGCCCAACTGAAAGCGATAGCTGGGAGGAAAACCCAATGAAAGGTTGCCGGGGAAACGAACAGAGGAAAAGCCGAGTAGGGAGCAGGTGGCTATCATGAGAACACACTGCAAACAGTGTAAAAAAGGGGGGGAGGACGGGACCTCGATTATCTTTGCTGTTCTTTGTGGCCGGCCCAACTTTAATTATTCTTTATAAATAGGTGTTAATTACATTTCTAACTCTGGTTTACAGTGATTTTTAGAAATCTATTTTTAAGCATCTGTTCTGTCTCTCTTTTTTTTTTTTTTTTGGTTTAAAAAACAGAGAGAGGGAGAGAGAAAAGAAGAAGAGGGGGAAGGGAGGGTAGGGAATCTTGCTTTTTTTTTCCCCTCTCTCTCTCTCTCTCTCTTTCCCCCTTTTCCCTGCTGTGAAATTGTACGTGCGAAAAATCGCAAGGAATTCTGTGAGGCCATTTGAAAAAAAAATGTAAATTATATTGAATGAAGTTGACGGAAGCATAATAGTGAACTCCCACAGCTGATAGGTTCTGCAAATGATTCCTTAGAAATTTCTAGCAAATATCCATTGGAGAAATATAGGTAGAATAGATTTACCCTAAAGCAATGATTTTGTGCTAGGTGATATTGGTGTTTTTACCAAATCATATGTTGATACTACAATTCCAGGGAGTTCATTGTAGCTCTCATTTTATATCCCAAGTAGAAATTACTTTTAAAAATAATAAATAAAAAAATAATAAATAAAAACCTGTATTCTGGCTTTTAGCTTCGTTTTCCTCTCTATACCTCCAACCCCAAGGTCCATCAGGTTGCACCCTTGCAGGAACTGCAAGGCATTTGGTCCTGGGTCTGGTCTTAGCATAAACTGAATGAAAAGCTGATTTCTCTTTCTTTCTTTCTTTCTTTCTTTCTTTCTTTCTTTCTTTCTTTCTTTCTTTCTTTCTTTCTTTTTCTTTCTTTCTTCATTCCTTTCTTTCTTTCTTTCTTTTTTTTTTTTTAGTGTCTCTAACATCTAAGACCCATGCGTGCGCCGGGTGACAGGCATTTCTTCCTTTTTCTCTGAATGTGCTTTACTAGTAGTCTCTTTTTCTCATGATGGTGGGTACCAGAAGGACTGAAAGGTATAGTGCTTAGACGAATAGGAGGTAACATAAAAACCATGATCTGTTATGATTTCTTCCAAATTAGATTTTTGATCAGATACTAATATTAAACCCCACAATGAGAGATTAAAAAATACTGAAATATGTTAAAAGGTTAGGAAATATAATTGGCTTTACTGAAAGTACTCTTAATTTTTACTCTCTCCATTGCAAATCTCTGCACTCACCTCCTCCCCTTCTTTTTTCTTTGCAAGGGGTTTCTTTTTGTTTTCTCTTCTCATTGGGGATTTTTGAAATTTGTTTTGACTCTTGAGATAAAAAGAAATAAACTTATTTTTTTGTCATAGGTCATACACTTGAATCTTTGCATAACCATATGTCTCATAAAAATTAGGATAGTTTTTTTTTCCTGAGAAATTTCTAGCATTATTTAGTTAGGGGAAAATAATTTCCATAAGAACTGTCACCTTGTCTTGGGTTGTAAAAAAGACACGTGGTTCTACTGTTGACCTTTCTTGCTTCTTTGTCTTAAAAATATTAATGCCTACTACCTGTATGTGGAGGTGTGCCTTGACCGAAGCACAAGGCTGAGTGTGTGTGTTTATTAAGAAATGAAAATCTGATTGGAAATATTTCTGCAAAAATCACCTGACTACATCACAGTTTTAATGATCAGAATGTCCGTATATGTCATTTTGTAACATCATGACTACGTTTAATATTTAAATTTTTTAAAAAGATAGCATGAACCTAGATAGGGAAGTGGCTGAAAAATTGCTTTGAGAATCACTGACTTATAAGATAATTTTAATATCTCAGGGAAAAAAAAGCCTAACAAGCAACTTAACCACTCATTTTGTAGTTCCATTCATTTCAAACTGCCATTCATTCAAGTCATCCTCCTGGCCAGATATAGATGAACTTGTTCCTTTTTGATAGTTTTCCAAAGCCTTAAAACTTTTTTCTCTTCCGATAGCCCTTCCTGGGTCCTTTGAATATTCAAAGATTTTGTGATGAGAGGAAGGCCAGATTGTTGTGAACTAATAACAATAGAATTTTTTTTTTAAAGGAAAAAGAAAGAAAATGAGCTCCGCATTTGCATTTTAGATCTTAACTCAGTCTAAAAAGGGTTTGAGACATGGTAGACTTCAGGTATTTGAAACTTAGTATTTCTGTTGGGGATAATCTTTCTGACATTGTGAATCAGAAATCATTGCCTGAGTAGTGCTCTGTGTGTGTGTTCACTATCTTTAAAAGAATTTGTGGGTGAATCTAGGTGTTTTTCTTAAGTAAGAATTACCACTAACAACAATGAAAGGGTTTCCTCAGGGCAAGTCCTTTCTTTGGTTTGATTTCTCCCCTTTGCCCTTATTTCCTTTTGTGGGCCGATTCTTTTCCTATATGTAGACCAAATACTATTCCTTCCATGAGGATATACGCTGCTTCACTTAGCCCTTGGCATCTTAATGCCTTATTTTAATAATAATAAAAAAAAAAAAAACCACGAAACAAATTATCTGTACCGCAAATAAGGAATGGTGGTCTTGATAGAGGTCATTGTATGTGGACAGAGGTACTTTGGCTTTGACGAATTTCTTCGTCAGTTCCAATGATCTGTGGCCACCAGGCACTTAATTTATATGCCTGGATATTTAATATGTACATTTGTTGGTGAACTGGCTAGCGGATGCTAGACACATGAGTGTGCGCTGGCAAATGCTGCAATGCAGTATTTTTTCCCAATGTCATTAGGAATTTGGGGGGTGTGAAGGGACACAAACATTCTCAAGCTTTTATCTTACTATCTTCCAGTAGATGGACCATGTTGTACAGAATTCGCCAATTCTCCTTTTAAAAGTGAAGTCAACCTTTTATTGTCCGCTGTCTGTTCTTCCATCCCTTTGATAGATATGTGGAAAGTATGTGTATGTGAGAAAAGGAGACTGTGTGTGTGTGTGTATATCTGTGTAACTGTGTGTGTTTCTGGAATCCTGCACCTGTCTTAGATTTTCCTTATTTGGTATTACCAAATGTGTATACATACTTGCAAGTATATGTGCATCTAAAAAGGGAAAGAAAACCTAACTGGGCTGGCTTCTCCTCCTTACAAGTGGCTTCTCCTTCTCACAAACTCCAAGAGTTTTCTTATTAGAAAAATACAAAACTTAATAAAAAAAAGATAAAGCCAGACCCTGTAGACCTGCATTTGTAACCAAATACCTTTCTTTAGTTGCCACTTGAGAAACTGTAAATGTGCAGATCCATCACAATATTTGTGAGCTCGAAGCTGTTCCCTCAAGCAAGGGGTTGGGCTCGAATTAAAATGTATGTATATGTGGAAGGAGAGTTGTTTTTTTCTTTGGGAGCATTTGAACCTAATCTTTAACCATGGGTAAAAACAAGTAGGAGGTAGGGTGGCTGTATTAGCAGTTTGTGCATTGTTTTGTGAGTTTGTGTGTAGATGCGTGTGCTTTAGAAACATCCCCGTATTTTTTAAATCTCAGTGTATTTTAAGGGTGGGGGCTATTATAGGTCAGTGGCTTTTTAAGGGTAAAAAGAAAGGTGATCTGTGGGTGTGTGGGAGTTGTCACAAGCAGTAATTGTCATAAATTACTCATCTAGAAGTTGAAAGAAAAAAAAGGCTGGAGGACAAGAGTAGAGAGGGGTACCAACATGTGGATCTGCACTTGCCGATATAAGAGATAATGAATGATAAATTTGAACTGGTGCAGTGTGAGATGCCCGATAATTTCTCAGAACCTTGACTTTGCAGGTTCATTACTTCCTTGCTTGCTTGTTCACACCTTTAATTATATCCAGTTTGGGATGCTAGCTAGGGGCATCAAAGATGAGCCATTTTGTTTGTTGTTTACTTCATTAAGTATTCAGGCAGTGTGCTCACAATAGCTTTGGAGCATCAGTGTTAGGAATCAGCACTTTGGAAATGGAATTGTTACAAAAGAATAAAAAATAAGAAAGCAATTGGCCAGATAGCTTGCTTTGGGTGTTCACTCTGCTTAGTGGTAATATTTATGCTGTTCCTTGTACATTCATTAAGAAATAAATTATGCAGTGTCAGTGCTCCTAATATGCTGGTGGCTCCCCCTCCCCCCTCACTCTGTCTTTTTTCTCTCTTTCCTCATGCTCCACCCCCAAGATTTTTGCCTTTTACTTGACCATTTTTGCTATGGGGAAGATCGGTATTCAGTCCCTCATTGTATTTAATACCAGAGATATTTTCCCTTCAATATGGATCTTTCTCCATAAGGATCGTGAAATGCTGAACACCATAAAGGCATCTTTAAATAATTTTTGTTGAGGAAGCAGTGAAAATGTTGAAGAAATAAGGTCAATGTAATTGTTGTGCTTGCGTTTTGTATTTTGTTGTTTTTGGAAAGCCTTATTTTTAACCACAAAAGTAAAGTGCAAAACTAGCATATGTGATTTTTTTTAAAAATGGAAAAAGATTACAAGTCATAGGTCTCTATTAAAAATAACTCACCTGAGACTCTCGGTTTGAAAAATAACATTTAAACTCAAGTTTAATGTTTTAATTATTCATGCTAAAGCTATAAAAATGTAATTCATAAATACTTTTTCTTGAAGAGGTTTAGTTCTATTTTCAGGATATGAGGAAACAGAAACAATTCTAGCAAGATGGCGAATTCTAAAAAACACACCACAATGTGGACGTTGCCTCCTCTCTGCACTTTGTGGCATTGAATCCACTCCTGCTTATTCTGTGAATCAGTTGCCTTCTATCATCTACTGCCTTGTATCGGCTAGCCCTTGAAGTGATTTTGCCAATTGTGTTCACAGTAGAAGCTAGCTATCATTTGTTGTTGGATGAAGATGTGTTTGTCGAGGACTTACTATGTGCATGTCTCTGGAAGGTGGAATTCAAGGTCACCATTTCTTTTTCTTCTGATACTGATCAAAACATAGAATAAGAGTCTAAGTCCCTATGATTGGAGCTAAAGTTGAGGTGAGGGATTTTAAGGTTGGATGTCACATAATGCAGTTTGTGTCAAGTTATGAAAGGAGATCTGTTGGAACATTCCAGTACACAAATGTTTTTCTTTTTGTATTTGTAAGAGCCTGGGCATGACTCCAAAAGAGAGAAATCAGAGATCTTCTGGACATTTTTGTCTGTAAGGTTCTATGTATGCAGATGTTTGCTTTCAGGAAAAGGAAAGTTTAGACAGTTGGGAGGAACTTGTCTTTCTGTCAGCTACCAGTGGAGCTTGGCTAGAGCCTGTTAATTTTACAGAAATACAAATGCTATTCTTCTAACAGAGATGACTCTGAGTACCTTCCCCTCACCCCCATGTCACCCTCCAGGGAGGACCTGAGAAGATAGTGGCCCTCTTGGCATGCTCCTATGCAAACTTTTAAGTTTGCACATAGAGCAGACGTCATAATGTTGTGATACACACTTAGATACTGCCTGTACTGTGTGTGTGTGTGTGTGTGTGTGTGTGTGTGTATGGCAGTGGTATAGATAGACAGCAATGACCCCTGGGGTGCACTGGGATGGGCCAGTAATGGCTGCTCAAGTAGCCTGTGTTTTCCTAAGCTGCCAGTCTAAACCTTTAGAGTTTTCCTTTCTAATTTGTACATGAAAAATGTACAAATTGGGCTGAGTTGAACCTTTTTTTTTTCGAGTGCCCCCTTTGAAGATACAGCAGTAGTAAAAACAGCTTTAATGATAAACTTTATAGCTCTAAGTGCTATTTAAAAGTCTGTCGTGGAAAGCCTGAGAACTTGCAATCTTTATTGAAACTTTTATTAGGAGAGTACTCACTTAAAATGGAGTAAACGACTAAGTCCCTGTAATGTGTGATTTTGACCATATTTGACTCATCATCCTCTCTTATGTTACTTTTTGTAATGCAGCCAACCACACATCTAAAATTCTGGATATTGTACTTGTCTTCAATATTAATTATCTCTGTTGATGTACTGGGTACAGACAGTACAATTCCCACAAGTCCAGATTCTTACTGTAACACCAAAACAAAAGTGATATTTATGAATAATATTGGGAAAGTGGTCCTCATAGTAACCATTCCCCAAAGGAAACTTTACATAAATGTGCATTTATTATTCAGGATATTAAAAGGGAATCCTTAGCTTTTACTTTTTAATTTGGGCTAAAATATGTAAATTGGTTTTATTTTGGAGTTGCTCTCTTTTAGGTGGCTTTGGGGGAGGATAACTTTCTAGCTTGATTATAGTTTAATCACCTCTGTAGTAGAAAGGGTTCCAATCCTGAAATCAACCTGGTTATTGTGATTAGGACCCAGAGGGCCAGTATGCAGATGGGGCTAAAATCATGCTACATCAACTTGTACATATGTAGAAAAATTAGATTTGTTTCTGCTAGATACCACCGTGCCTGCGTCTTTACTGGGTGCCTGCGTCTTTACTGGGTGCCTGCGTCTTTACTGGCTGCCTGCGTCTTTACTGGTAGGCCCGCTGAGCGGCTACGGAACCCCAGGTCTGCCTCTGGATTCACAGACCTTCATGGCCTGCCTGTACAGGCAACCATCTGGAAAGATTGCTCTTTGTCTTATGAAACCAGGGATTGCCAAGGACTTTGAAGTCAGGTGGATTGGGGGCTAGAGTCCTGACTTTCCCTGTTAGTAACTGGGTGATCTTGGATGAGGTCCTTCAGCTTTCCAGTTTCAATTTCCTCTTCTTTAAGATGGGGATGATAAGGCCTGACTCACAGGGTTTTGTGTGGATCAGATGAGAAATAATATGGGACGGTAGTCATAATATCCAGTCATATGCCTGAATATTAAAGGTGCCTAGAGGATGTTAGGTCTCTTTCAGTCTGCCTGTGCTAGATGTCCTGGGGAGAAGTGACACTGAATGCTACCCTCAGAGTTTCCGTCATCTCCCCAGAACTCAAGGAGGGTGGGGGTGACACACAGTAATTTTTAAACACAGACAAGCCCTCAGTTCTGCCCTGGAATTATGTGGCTTTATTAAGTTTTCAGCATTCTCATAGGCTTTTGCAAGGTATGTTCATGGCCCCCTTTGAAATTAGAATTAACTTGGGATTTAGTTGTTAAAAGAGAAAAAAGGTGAACATAAAATTAATTTTAATCAGTGCTGTTTTTTCTTTTTTTAATTTCATGAAAGAGTCTGTTAGGAATTTCAGAAGTCAAGCAGAAAAAAAAAAAAACAGATTAAGCTAATGAATACGGTCTCATCTTTGCTGTCTAAAATATATTATTATAACCTGCGAGTTATTTGACTTTGGCCTAGAAACCAGCTTCTTTGGAGCTATTTTTTTTCTTTCATCACATCAGCTTTTTTCTTCTATCCCTCTTATTTCCCCAACAGACTGAATTTTGAAGTTCTATTTTTCAAGGAGTGGTGAAGAGGTTGAGGCAAAAAGTGGCTTAATGAGATTTTTCTAACTTGCCATCAGTTTTCTTTCTCCTGCTTGGTGAGGCAGGATGATGGATGGCTTTGGCAGTGCAAACAGCTCTAGAAGCGATCGCATTGACTGAAGAGGTGTGGGAGATGTGAGCAGAATGCTGGCCCTCAATTTATGACCCTCCCATTTGCAGGAAAGAAAGAGGACGAGAGTCCCCGTAAAGGCCTGATGCAGCTGTTGATCACACGCACTTGGGAAGGGGAAATGGGGGGTGTCGGGACAGCGTTAGGCTGAGCCTAATTTTGTGCCTTTTTCCCAAGGCTCTGAAAGGGGAAATAAACAGGCATGTTAAATAAAATTCACAAACTGTTCTAAATTGGGACCTGTTGCTGTCACCAGTGAGGACAAAAAAAAAAAAAAAAGACAATACAAGTAGTACCTGAAGGGGTTCGATACCGAAACTGAAAACATAACCTCCTTGATAGAGTTTTTTAATGTCATGGATTTGGGATTCCACTTTATATAATCATAGGAAGGATGGGAAGGGGAGTCATTTTCTTTCCTTCAATTTAATTCTTAAAATCAGGGGAAGGATTATAAATTGACAGGATCCCCCAAGCACCATTTGCAGACCCTATGCTTTTGTTAAAAAAAAAAAAAGACCCTTTACTGTGAAACAGACAATAGAATTTTTCTCTACACGTGTATCTATTTCAAGGCTTCACCAAGGTTATTCTAAGGATTTTGTAAGCAGCCTTGTATGTGGTATGCAAGCTCTCTGGAAGAATTTAGTTGATTTTTACAGTGTGTTTTGTATGGGCAGAAATATACCAGTGGTAGAAAGGGGCTTGAATGTGGAGAGCGGTAGATGTTTGTGCATAGTTTATCTTAGAAAAATCTCACACCTATTAATGAAAGACCAAAAAGAGATGATCGGGTGAGTGATTTGAGCAGGTAACTGGCAGGAGAGGGGCAGACGGATATTCTTAGGATCTCCTCGCTAGATACATGTTCATGTTATTAAAAAAATGACCTCTATTTAAGCCAGTACTCGAGTCTCAATTCCTTCTTGCTTTACACCTCTGGCTTAAAGTTATCAGCAAGAAAAGACTTTTAGCTAGGGCACCTGGGTGGCTCAGTCGTTAAGCGTCTGCCTTCGGCCCAGGTCATGATCCCAGGGTCCTGGGATCGAGCCCCACATCGGGCTCCTTGCTCAGCAGGAAGCCTGCTTCTCCCGCTACCACTCCCCCTGCTTGTGTTCCCTCTCTCGCTGTGTTTCTCTCTGTCAAATAAATAAAAAAAATCTTTAAAAAAAAATTCTCCAAAAAAAAAAGAAAAGACTTTTAGCTTGGAAGAGCTTTAGTAAAAACTCTTAAACAAGTCTCTAGTTGGTGAATTTTGAAGACATGGACTTGCAGTTGCTGTAATCATAATAGCACTCTTCCTGAACTGTCGTCGTGTCAATTTTCCAAGAACAGAGGAGCAAGTTTGCGTTTCTAGAACTTCAGCTATTCCCAGCACAGTTCTGCTGTAACGGATCTATGACTAGGGAGATCATTTCTCATATTTATTTAACATCGTATAATTTTGCCCTTTGGTGTCAGTTTGATCTCCTTAATGCAGTTAGGGCCAGGGCAGGTGTTGTTAACCCTTTTTTAGAGAAAATAAAACTGAGCTGCCTGCCTTAGGGTTACATGTTGAACAATATCAGAAGTCTTAGCTCCAGAGTGATTAGGAATACATCCAGCTTAGCCAAAGTGTACTTCCCTAGGGGAAAACAAAAACAAAACATAAAAAGCAATTCGTTTTCTAGATCAAGTCTTTCAGTGTGGAATCAGTAAATACAATTGCTTGTCTGTCCATATAAACCACATTCTAGGTGCTTCCTGGAATGTCACAGTATTTAAAACATTCTGATATAGTGGGTAGGGACAGTGACAGGCAGAATGTGAAAAGTGTCTCAGCAGAAGAGGTACAATAGAAGAGGAGACATTTTTTGCTGTTGGGGAAAGGAGACAGCCTTCGCAGAGGATATGTCATTTGGTTGGAGCCAGGAAAGATGGATCAGAGAAATTAGGAAAAAGGGGTTTTCCATGTGGAAGGAAGAGTAAAGGCACGGAGTTGCGCACTCGCTTAAGAAGTCTCGTGTAAATGCAGCAGCAGATGTGTAAAGATAAAGCTAGAGAGATAGGTAAGAGCTATCATTTAGGAAGGTTAAGGTGGTTTGACTTGGTTTTAACTTTATTTGAATCAGTAGCTATGGAATGTCTTAGATCAGAGGATTATGACTTCCTGATTGTTTTGCAGGGTCGAGACTTGACTTTATTGGGTCATGATTTCTCAGAAATTGAAGTCACTGAATTGGACATTGGTTATTTAGTGAGAATTGGCATTGAAGCACTCTTCTGATCAGAGTGTGATATGATGATGATGATGATGATGATGATGATGATGATGATGATGGTGGTGATGATGTTCACATTCATCGAGGATTGCTTTTAGGGTTCCAGTGCCAAAAATCACTGGGAGAAAGAATATCAACTTTATTCCAGATTGTAAAGAAGTGTGACATTAGAGGAGCATGCTGCGTTCTCTCACTAGCAGGTACCAGTGCTCATGTCGTGGGAAAATGTGCGGCCAGAGAAAGGATGGTGGCAGTTTAGGAATCAGCTTACTTCCTCCAGAATAGAAAAGTACCCACTTCAGACTTCCTTGTACCAAGGCGTACCTGTTTTCCCTGGTAGTCTGCGAGCCCTGGAGGGCAGATTTCTTGTCAAATGCTTTCTTATTTAAATGTTAGGCACACAGTAAATACTCAATAAATGTTTATTGAATTGAGTTATAATTTTTTTTAAAGAGTCTGAACTACACAGTTAGAAGACTTGTGAGTTTTGGGTCTGTCATTTAGTTTATTCATCCAAGTCACCTAACATAGCTGAGTTTCAGGTTCTTAATATGTAAAATAGAATTAATACAACTTCATATCTTGATGGGAGGATCAGTTAAACCATATCCTTGACACACCTCAATAGACAGAATAACAATATTAGTAAATAACTAGGTTCTAGTTTTGCTGATAATTATTTTACTGGGTCTTGACCAGAATTAAAAAAAAAATTAAAACAATAAGTGAAATAGACATTTTGACTTTGTTATGTTTCTGCTTTCTTGGTTAACATTTCAGAAATGAAACCTCCACAATTCCCAGCCATGTGGGGGGCCAACTCAAGTTTAAAATTCTGACAAAATCGCCCTGCTTCTAGCTTATCCAAATCCTCTGCCCCTCACTCCTATTTATTAAGTATCACACTACCCAGAAGGTACACTAGCAAATTGTGCAATTGAATAAAACCCACACTTTTCATTTAGATTCTTGCAACTGTATCATATGTAATAGTATCACTTTTTCTACATTTTGTCAAATATATTTTTTTCAAATAAATTTTTACATAAACAAAAAGAAAGTGAAATAGAAAAGATCAGTGACTAGTGCTTAGTAAGGGTAAGTATTATTTCATGAAACTTTTGGTTCAGTTACTTATGTTTTGAGTTGTGACATGAAGTTGCTGTGTGTTCAATATATTTCTTACTTTTTTTGTTTTATTAGATCCTAGTCAGTAAATTTGGAAAAACACTGTTCTAGATGATAGTGAGCTCTGCATTATCCAAAAGAAAAAAACCAGCTACCTTTATTTTTCTTCAGAGCTATGCAATGCAAGATCTCTACTACCTTCCAAATTATTAAAGAAAGGATAGCATCTGATTATTTTAGATTTAATGTGGAAAATGTATATTAAATCTTGGAAAGTTAATGATATCTGCATGGCATATGTTGGGACTCTTTATTAATCAAAGTATTCATTAACTAGCAAATCTTATACCTTGGTCATGCTACCTAGCCAAACCTTCAAAGTAATAATAATGATGATGATAGTACTAGTGGAGGTGATCTGGAGGTGGAACTAGAAATAATGAGATTAGCCTTCATTTCTTGAGCCCTTAGTATGAGTCAGGCACTGTGCCTTACATACCATTCCTTTTAATCCCTTAAACAACCTTAAAAGGTAAATATTAATTTTCCTGTTTTATGGATGAACTGAGATTTTGAAAGGTAAATTAAGGGTACACAGCCAGCAACTGGGCCAGATTTGATTTCAACCCAAGTGTGTCTAATTCTAGAACAAAATGTCAAAGACTTATTCAGTTCTGTGAAAATGTTTTAGAGATTGGTGGGTCAGTTGGTCTCTGCCCTCGAGGGTTTACTGTGTATGAAAGTGGGTGAGATGTGATTTAATCACAGGAGGACAAGCACAAAGACTTTCATACTAAGTATTTAATTTTGGAAGTAGTGAGAAAAGCTACCTGCCACATGGTTTAGGTATTCAATAAAGATTTATTGAATTGAAATTAGATTAATTCTCACCTGGTGATTTGGAAGTGGGTGGGAGAGTATTGGGGAACCTTTGTGCTGAAGAATATCCTTGCCTGGAAAGTGGCAGATCCACCTGCCCTAAAAACATTTAGTGCCCTTTGGAACTCCTGAAACTGGCAGTAGCAAAAAGCCAATCAGAGCTCAAGAACTCAAATTATGAACTCCAAGTTTCATTCAGGCAGAGAGAACCTTTTCCATCTTAGTATGAAAAGAGAATCCTGTGGCAGAAACATTTAGAGAATGATAGAGGGCATGCTTCCTTAGAATGAAAATTGGTAATTATTATTGTTGCTATAGCTATTTTTACTATACCAACCTCATAACCTCAATCAAGCAAGTCACATTACTCCTGTGAGCCTCCATTTCCACATTTATAAAATGATTTATACTTCTTGGGGTTGTTGTGAAGATTAAAAAGATCCATTTGATAAAGCCTTGCTAAGTACTTACTATTTAGTGGTCTTTGAGGATTTAGTATAAAGGAGACATAGCCCCCTGCCCTCAGGGAGCTGAATGTCTGGTGAAACTGCAGTGAGTGTGGAATTCAGCCCCACCACCTGCAAAGCCCACTATGGAAAGAATGCACCCCTTGCAGTCTGCTTTGGGGTGTTTATGTTATTGTCATGCATATCTCATTTGCATCATTGGAAGTTCAAGTTTATTGAGGATAAGGGTGCCATGATAGTCATCTTTTTATCTTCTACTGCCCTGTGGCCCCTGCTTACACATTGGTGCAGCATTACCTTATAGAATTGTCACTTAATGAATTCAGCCTAGTTCAGCAAATATTTACCAAGTTGTTTAAGGTGCTGTGCTGGGAAAGGGAAAGTAACATTTGCTGAATAGAGTTGAGTTTAAAATGACTTTAGAGTACAAAAGAGGAACAGTATCATGAGTTGGTGATAAACTACACTAGTGCTAAAAATGCCTGTGACCTATTCAAGAAGAAAGTAAGGCCTCAAAGAAAATTTGATGGTGAACCTAAAAAAATAATGTATTCTTTTCTTTTTCTCAGTTTTTGTTTGTATTTTGTGGGGAACCCAGTGTATTTGCTACAGGCACACAGTTGAGATATGATCTCAGAGATGGCTACTTCATAGATTTGTGGCTCAGGATCAAGTCAAGCTGCCTTCACAATGAAGGCCCAGGAGATCCTCTGTGGCCCAACCCCTGCCCTCCTTTCCAGCCCCACATCCTGCAGCTCTCCACGTTCGGTTCATTCTCTGCTGTGGAACTATGCCACGCTGTTCCATCTGTACCTATGCTCAAACAGATCCCTTGGTCTCAAACATCCTTCTGCTCTTCTTCACCTGCTTTCAAGAGACAAATAGGAGGTGATTTCCCACCTAGGAAAGTGCCGCTGGCTCACGCTGGGTTAGGGCCTGTGAGCAAGGCCAGCGTCCTTCTGTCCTTGGTCTTCCCCAATGCATTGTCACTTGTTGATTTATCCATCTCACCACCATGTCAGCAGTCAGGCCTGGGCTCCTCTCTGTGCCTGGCCCCTAGCACGTGCTCAGTAATGAACTGTCAACTGAATGATGGAGTTGGATGTTGGTTAGATTGTTCATAAAGGGGTTGCCATCAGGTGTCCTGTTACCTCTAGCCTGTGAGAGGGATGTTGGACCCGAAGCCCTCTGTTATAAAGGCTGGTTTTGACACTACCGTTGCTCACCAACCACAGTTCTGTAGATTTGGGTTGAAGATCTTGAGTATATCTCTTTATATGAAACTTTTCCTGACTACCGTGACTCACCTGTACTGCCTCAGTAATTCTTTCTTTCAGACCCTTTTATGTTACTTGGTCTCTACCATAGAGTTAACAATGATACATCACACTAATAGGGACCCTTTTCAAGCTTTATGGAAAGAAGAGACTTAGGTTATCTCATTGAACCTCACAACTCTAGGAAGCAGGTATTTGTGTTCCCATTTTAAAGAAAGAGCACCACATGGTTTGCATAACTTGCACAAGGTCACACGGCTAGGGAGTGTCAGACTTGGAATTCCAAGCTTAGTCTGTTTGATTCCAGAATTCATTTTCTGTCTCCCATTTTGTATTACTCACTTCTTAAAAGGAAGGGACTAATGAGAGACATTTAGCCTAGTGGTTATTGATAGAGACTTTCAATCAAGATTGCCAGGGTCCAAATCCTTTCTTTACCAATTGTGACTTTGAGCAGATCACTTACCCTTCCTATGCTTCAGTTTCTTAATCTGTACTTTGGGTTTGTAAGGATTTGATGGACAAATGTGTGTTAAGAACTTGAAACAGTGCTTGGCTTAAAAAGTGCTAATGATCATCATCGTTATTATTATCATATAATATTAATTTGTGTCCCATTCTTCAGATAGTTGTTGAGAGCTTGAGAGTTGTTGAGAGTTGTTGAGAGTAGGCCAGACACTATTCTGGGTACTAGAGATACAGTGGTAACTAAGACAAGCCCCTGCCCTCATGGAGCTTTCACTTTAGAGGGGGAAGACAGACAATGGAGTAAGTAAAAAAATTAGAATTAGCAGATATATTATGTGATATTTTATAATTTCATATGATGAAATGCTATTTAAAAAATACATGTGAGATAATGGGTTCCTGTAACATAATGGAACAATGGCACGGGTTCCTGTAACATAAAGTCAGAGTGTCTAGAGTGACACTAATGAGAATTTGTGAGCATGTAATGAGGCCACAGCAGTTCAGCCAGCGTCTTGCTTCTACTTGATAAGCTGGAGCAGTCCTTGCCTTGTTGTGAAAGGTGAGGCTTTATATGTTCAGCTGCTAACTCTTGGGGTGAAACGCTTGCCCTGCCAGCACTCAGTGTGGGGTGGTCATCCCCGGAGTAGCAGGAAATTAAGAGATTTGTTGGGGAAAACCCAACAAAGAGAACTCATAAATCAGCCAGTGGTCTCCAGTCTATGAGGAAGAGGCTCCACTCTTTTCCCTAGCATTGAGATTATTCCAAGAAGGTCAGAAGGAAGGTTAGGCCAGCCATTCAGAAAGTGCAGTGGTCATTAGTATTATCATAGGATTCTTCATTTCCATTAAAAGTATTCTACTGGTTAAGAGCATGGTCTTTGGAGTCAGAGAAATTGAGGATTTTTTCCCCTTCCCTTACTTACTTGTGGTAAGGTCTTGGTAAAGTCACTAACTTGTTCTAGCTTCAGTTTGATTGTCTGTAAAATTGAGTTAATAATACCTACTGCAAAGGCTTGTTTAAAGGATAGTTAGCATATGTAAAGAGCCTGGTTCAGGGCCTGGCACACAGTAGGCATTTAATAAAGGAACATTTTTTAAAAATAGTTCAGTCCCCCTAGGGTGTATATTTTAGATATTGGTCTTTTTTTTGCAGGGCTCATAGAGAGAGAAGATTTAGAATAAAATACGTAAGCTACTTCCCACTTCATAACCTTCAAAAAGGAGAAGAGATAACCTCAAAACTGAGGATATATCATCCCAGAAAAGATCTTGGATGCCAGAGGAAGATAAAAGAGCTTGTTAAAAGAGCTCTCAAGTGTGAGATCCTGAGTTCAGTTCTTGAGTCTGCTACTTTCTAGTATTAAGTTAAAGTGCTTACTTTTGAATTTGTATCTTCATAAGGTCAAAAGTATTCAGGTCAAGACTCCTGTATTAACTGGAATTGTAAATAAGCCTACCTGATGCTCTAGTATGAGCAATTAGAAAGCATTAGTTTTAAAATATAAATATGTGTATTTTATGCATTTTTCTCCTCTCTCCATTATGTATACTACTGCATAAAATTAGATTAAAATCTTAAGATTAAAAGAGAGATACAGTTTATTCTTGTGCCAAAGCTCTTTTGTTTTCATTTGCAATGTGTGGACTTAAATTACTTAAAAAAAAAGAAAGAAAGAAAGAAAGAAAGAAAGAAAGAAAGAAAGAAAGAAAGAAAGAAAGAAAGAAAGAAAGAAAGCAAAACTCTCCATCAAACACTTTTGAGAGTAGAAGAATAACTGAACATTTGGCAGTGCATCTTTTGTGCACAGCATTGGATGAAGCCCTAAATATTTTCTTCCTCTTTGGTTTAGTAACATGTTCCGATTGTGATTCTCCCAAAATTTATTTGCCCCACCCTTGGCCACTATTTCACATTTGTTTTGATCTTGATGCCTGCACTTATCTAAATAAACAGTGCAGGTAGAGTGAAGAAAAGACTTAAGAAAAGGATTTAAAAATAGAGAACCACACATTTCTCTTATGGTTTTTTCAGCACACTGCAGAGCCTGGTGGGTTGGAAAAAACGAAGCCTCCTGCAATGTTCCCCACTTCTCTCCCTCTAAACTCTCCTAGCACCCTGCACGTGCCTCTGAACACTGATTCAGTCAGCAGCCTTTGGTCACATTCTTCCTGTATACTACATGCCTGGAACAAGAAGTCAACGAAAATTCAGGCCCTTTTCTCAAGGAGCTCCCAATCAGTGGGGAGACAGGTGAACTGTGACTGAGTGGGGAATGGGGAGTAGGGAGTGCCACGACAAAGGAGAGAGAGGAGGTGCCTAGGCCATGTGGGTCAGGGAGGCAGGCTTCAACTGAACTTTGCGAAATGGCCAGGTTATTTAGATGGTGGTGAGAGAAGCATTTTAGTGGGGGGAGGAAAAGAAGCACACATATAAAGACATGAAAGAGATGTACGTACCACAGAAGCATTCAGAGTATGGCACTTGCCTTGTTGGAGTTTGGAACTTTGTTCATAGATCTGTCTGCTGACCATGGCTGCCCTCTGCTTCCAGAACTAAATTCCTAGAGTGCAGGGATCAAATGCCATGGAACTCAGTTATTTCAACCATAATAATACATCTTATCTTTGCTACATTCCTATGAACACTATCAACACTGAGAAAACTTAGACACAGAATTGTTAAGTAATATGTCCAAAATCACATAGTAGAACAGAGATTCAAACCTAGGCGTTTAAGCTCTGGTGCCTATGTTCCTAATAATTATACTCCAATAGATATTGGAGACATGCTTAAATTAATTTGAATTGAATGGAAGTAGAAGTAATTGCATGATAGTTTATTCACTCGTTTGTTTAAAAAAAAGAACATGCAAGGCATTCCTCACTCTGGTATTTGTTGCAGCAAAGTATTGAGTCCCCATTGACTTTGACTTTGGCTTGTGTGACTTGTAGGAACTCTCAAAGATGAAAATGTTCTGTGGGACTCTTAATCTCGAGACTTTAGGCAGATTCAGACCCAAAGTGAAAATGAAATAGGAGTTACACCTGAAGCAGAGGCAATCAGTTCGAAGGAATGTGGGGGTAAGGAAACAGGCTATGAAAATGACCTTAAAAATACAGTCTTTGGGGACAGTTTGAAAGAAGTTGAAGACAAGAGTGATAAGGGCCATATAGCTTTAAAAGATAAAAGTGCTCCTATTTTTAAATTGATTTTGAAGAGGTGAGAGAGATATGAGAGAGGTTTGTGATGAGAGCAGAGTGGTGGAGAATAGAGCAAGGAGAGCAGATTTAGCCATGGGGAGCAGGTGAGCACCTAGAAAACCATCCGTTTATTCATTTATTCTACCAACAAAGCCTAGAGCTCTGCATTGGTCCCTGGGATTATAGATGAATCAAACACAGTCCCTGTCCTCAAGATGCTTACAGTCCAGTGGCAGAGACAGGAAGATGGAGAGTCTCAGGGCTGTGTGGAAAATGTCTGTGAGGGAAGCATATACAAAGGACAGACGGAGCTGGAGAAAGGTGGGGAGCTGGGGAAAGGCTTGTTAGGCCTGTTGGTTGGAGAGGAGAGCTTTCCAGGCTGACAGGCAGAATGCGGCACGGGAGAGACCACAGCGTGTACTGGTTTGCCATTGCTGTCTACAGAGGGATGTTGCCAGAAGCATGCTTTCCAAGGAGGTTGTGGTGGGTAAAGGAGGAAGATGAGAGTGAGTGACAGGAAGACCTTGGTTCACATTCCTGCTCTGCACCCTGTGAGCCTGGGCTAGTCACTCTACTTTGTTTGCTCCTTGACCCTTGGTCTGCTCACCTATAAAATGCAAATGACAGGAGTAGGGGGCAAATCCCACTCATTCCCCAGGGTCTTCATGAAGAAAGAATGGGTTGTTGGGTGTGAATGTGCTCGCAAAATCTCCTGAGGCAAGCATGTGATTGAAAGGATTCTTTCCAGTGGCATTGTAAGGGTTCTGTGCTGCTTCTGTGGGGAGATAACATTTTCTGTGTTTTCTCTGCACTTCCACCACACCTTTCCAACTGTGCCCTGGAAAATTCTCCTGAAGTGCATTTGATGTCAATGTAGCTGCTTCTTGGAAGGAAAGAGGAGCAGTCCAAGTGGAGGGTGGACCAGGGACATGGACCTGCTCGCCCTAAGCAGGTCTATGTGGAAAGTCAGAAATGCCCTCTGCTATCTGTACCCAGAGCACGCTGTAGCAATTTCCCAAAATTCCCCACGAAAACAAGAGGGTTTCTCTCTTGGGAAATCAGAAACCTGAATGACTGCACTTCTTATATTTGAAGTATCTAACTTTAAGCCATTCACAGTAAAGGGTTTTTTAAAAAGGCAAAATATACCAGAAATTATGTTTTTAAGTGTTAAAAATGGTGATTTCATTATTCACATTTTAAAGTTCACTTAATCTCTTCCCCTTTGCTCTGTATTTTTCTGGCTGGTATTATTGTGAGAACTTATTAGTTAATGTTTGTGAAACATTTTGAAGATGAAGGAAATAGCTATTGACATAGGTGATAAGTAGTAACATTTTTAAGTGTTCTTTTCCATTTCAGAAATTAAATTCCAAGGATAAATGTTACCAGCTCTTAGTCGACTTTGCCACCTCATTTTAATGGGAATGTATTTTCAGAATGTTACATTTTTGATAAGGGGAATGAACATGTATTGAGTCCTTAGTGTGTGCCCAGCTCTGAGCCATGTGCCTTAAATTTGTTATTTTTCATCTTCATAGCAACACTGCAAGGCAGATAGAATTGTGTGTATTTTTCAGATAAGTAAATTAAATTGTACCTCTGAGAGTTTTAAGTGTCTAAACCAAGATCGAGGCTAGAGCCACTTTTCAAACCCAAACGCTAAACTTCATGCTCTTGCCATTGTGCCATGTAGAATTTTTGAATTAAGATCTTTCCTATAACAGTCATTTATTTAGCAGTTTTAGTGACTAACAGCAGATACACAGCCCAGAGTGGTTTTAATCAGATTAGATTGTTTCCTTTCTCCAAGACTATTGGATTGCATTTTACCGTGATAGGAACTCTTTCCTCTGACTGGGAGGTTTCAGAAAGGGCACAGAGTTTGATTTCACACTTGAGCTCAGGTTGTGGTTCCGGCTGAGTGAGAATGGGTACTGCCTGCCCCAGGCCTCAAATCTTCATTCTCTATAGAGTAACTTCAGTTCTTCAGGCCTTGGTTTCCCCAACTCTAAGTGGGGGTGGGGATTGACAGTTACCTACTTTGCAAAGTTGTGGGAGAATTAAGTGAAGTAATGTACCTGATGACATCTATCACCATTTATTATGTACTAATTGGGGTAGTATTGGAAGGAGTTAATTGTAATTGCTTGCCTAAACCTTTTCCTGTGTAACCCAAAGCACTTTTTAATCACTGTTATCACAGGATCTCCATTTATTGGGCCTTTGCCATGTTCCTGGCAGGGACTTTGCTGGGCACTTTGTATATACTTCTCCATTACCACATTTATGACATTATAAAGTAATTACTTATTTACTGATTTATTTACTTCCTTGCAGGCAGGAACCCCTTTTTTCTCCTGTATCTCAGGCATTTACCATAATGGCATCTGGCCCATTGAAAGAACTCTCTAATGTTAAGGAGGTTAGCTTGACTTTTTTTTTTTTAAACATATAATGTATTATTTGTTCCAGGGGTACAGGTCTGTGATTCATCAGTCTTACACAATTCACAGCTTGACTTTTGTCCCTTTGTACTGCCTTTCCTCCTCTTTTAAGAACGAACTTCAGTTGTGGGGAGGAGCTGTTCCAATGGAGGACAGTATTGTCATTATTAAATTGTGACTTGCTTTAAAATATGCCTGTAACTAAAAAAAAAAAAAAATTGTTTGCCCTAATTTGACGACAGCTGATTCTGAATATTTGTTAGCCTTTCACTTTTTTAAAGATAAATTTCAGGGATAGAGAGACTATATCAAGATTAGGAGGAGTTTGATAAGCAAATTTACTTTGTATCTGTGATTTTAAAGGACATAGTTACCTGACACAAAGAAGTAAACTCTTTTTTTTATTATTACTATTAACATATAATGTATTATTTGTTTCAGGGCTGCAGGTCTGTGATTCATCAGTCTTACACAACACACAGAGCTCACCACAACACAACGCATTCTTTTCAGTACCTGAGTGTATACATGGATCTATTCAAATTATTCTTAGGGACTTCTTAAATTAGTCCTAAAAGGTTCTTATCTGAGAATTATATACCATGCAGTTTTAATTTTGGTATAATTTTGAAATCTTACCATGTGTTTTAAAAAGTCTTACCATTTCTGGGGCGCCTGGGTGGCTCAGTCGTTAAGCAGCTGCCTTCGGCCCAGGTCAGATCCCAGGGGCCCTGGGATCGAGCCCCGCATCGGGCTCTCTGCTCTGCAGGAAGCCTGCTTCTCCCGCTACCATTCCCTCTGCTTGTGTTCCCTCTCTCGCTGTGTTTCTCTCTGTCAAATAAATTTAAAAAAAAAAAAAATCTTTAAAAAAAAAAGTCTTACCATTTCTGAATTTTTAAAATGCCAATTTTACTCCTGTCCAATTAGTATGAATTAGTGAGATTTCAAAAGCATATCTTGAAACACAAAAGATTATTTGTGAAGACATAACTGTTAACTTATAAAAAAATCTATGTTTCTTTTTTAAAATATAGAACAATGAAGAAATTGAGGTGAAGGAAAATTAAGAGAAGAAAAAAATAACATAAATTCAGAAGTAAAGTTTGTGTTTAAAAAGAAATAAAAGTTTGCAGCAAGATTCTATGCTCTTTCTTTAAACACAGAGGGCTACAGATTTGCCACTTGTTTTCCTAGCAATATTGCAAAAAGGAGACCCAATGAATTATAAGATGCAGAGTCCATAAAACTAAAGTAAACCCATCATACAGAGGACAAAGAATGTTAGTGGTTCATCATCATAACAAAGTGTCTTAAAGTAGGCAAATATTCTGATATGTGGTATTTGTGATTTTTTTTCTTCTTCTCCACATTGCCTCTTGCTCATGAGACTTTTAATAAATATGTATTAGGAAGATCTCCATAGGTAGAAGAGAGAGAGGGAGAAGCTTGAGAAGCATGGTGTGGAATGCTGCTTGCCAGTGTCATACATTCATAAGATGTCCTTGAAGATGGAGCACAGAACAGAGATCAGGGAAATTTTGGCAGCTGCAGTTGGGAAAATAAATGGCTGTTGTGTGATTGGGCAGATCCTAAAAGCAGGCTCCTGCTCAAACCATGTAATTAAGAAAAGTGGGAGCTTTTGTCCAACTGCAGAATGTTCATAATATCAGAGTTTGTCAGCAGGAGCTTTTAGAACGGATCAGTACTTTTCACTCCCAGATCCAGGGAACGGTTTTCTTATAAATCATCTTCTCTCCTTGCTGTCCTCCTGAAGGTTGCTGCCAGGCGATAAGGCAGACTTAGATTGTAACCTTGCTAATACACAGTGATTTAGGTGAAGGAGAGCCCGAATCACAGTCCGTTTCAAGAAATGCCATTTTTATTCATTTGGGCTCCTATGTGTCCTCTAATGTAGGAACAGAATGTGGCCAAGGAGAGATCCAGCAGGACGGCTCTGGGAAGGAGATGGAATAATTTTTAATACTGTGACTCCAAACTGGTTTGAAGGATTTGACATTTTCTTTCATTTTTAAAAATAACTTCCTTTCAGATTATAAAAGTGCTGTATTTTCATTGTAAAACAAAAAACTTGGAAGATAAAGATAGAGACAATTATAATCCCACACTTTATTGTTAGCATTTTTATTTTTCCCTCCTATACTGTGCGTGTGTATATAATCAAGATAATCAATTTTTTATTTCACTTTTTTCTACATTTATCATATGCATTTTCTCACGCTATAAAACTCATTATACACATCATTTTAACAGCTGAAAATACTGGATCGTAAAACTATACAATAACTTACTTAGTCATTCCCCCTTGTTGGGCCCTTAGGTTGTTTCTATTTTTTCACTCTTTTAGATACACTTTTTATAACGTATCTTATTGTGCATACTTTTGCTCTTCAGAATTCTGGATTCTTTTCTTAGCTTCAGAATGGATCCTTGGGTCCAAGAATCTGAACATAAGGTTCAGAAAGATTGTGTCAAATTATAATTCCACCAATGATGACGAGAGAGACTATTTCCCTACACCTTAAAACTTGCCAGTTGCAAACCTTTAATTTCTGTGTTCTCTGTAAACAAGGTGTCCACAAATAATTCAAAGATACACTTCTCCCCGCCCAGGTCTACATTCTCACCAAAACTGATATGATAAGAGTCCATTTTTATGCATACCCATCTGCCTTCCCAAGGGGTGTTGAGGATGAATGGTAGTCCCAAATACCTTAATGAGGTAATCGAGGGATAACGCAAAAAACTAATCTCCTATTAGGTCAAAAAGTCCTTTTTTTCTAATGTATCCTTCTTATTAAAAAAAAAAAGAAAGAAAAAGAAGAAGAAGAAGAAAGGAAACAAAAGAAAAGGAAGAAAGAAGAGAAGAGAGAAATTCAGAAAAGAAAGAAATTAAAAATAAAATTTCAAGTGTGATAAAGTAATTTTCAAATTTAAAAATGCCCTATCAGAATGTTCAGGATTTTTTCAGTAATGAACATGTAGATATAACATGAGGTTGTGTGAATTATCCATGGGTCTAATTTGTCATGGCCACTTATACATAGCATTGAAGTACTGAGAGCCATTTTATTTCACTCAGTATCTTTAGCTTCAAAATGCCCTCAAGTAATCTCTTTCCTTTGAATTGCACAGTTGGAAGAGCCATTGGCATTATACAATTCTTAACAAAGAGAAGGTTGCCCTGTGCAGATTTTTCTAGATATTAATTCCCTCTATTCCCCTTTACTATCCTCCCCATCTCCACCCAGCTTTGTTAAAAAATATATATATAAACTTTCACAATAAAATATATTTTATTTGTATTTCTGAAGAATTTAATCTGAGTGAGATATGACCCATTATATCTGTATCATGATATAGATACAGAATAACACATTGCTTTATACAGCTGGATCTAGGTGAGTTTGCTCACACTCTGCGGAGGGAGCCAGGCATTTTATAAATACACAATATTTATGTTTACATGAATGTTGCCATTGGCTATTTGTTATGCATCAGAAGATAAGCTCAACTTAGTCCGGGCAGTTTTACAAATAATTCATTAACGTTCTTTATATGGAAGATGTAGGTAACCCATCTACCTTACCTTACCATGCAGGTAAACCACAACTGGTTTCCGCCCCAGCAGGTGCCCATAGCTTATCATGAGGCATTTTGGTTATTTTGTCCACATTAAACATTCAGGGTTTGGGGGCTTGGAGGGCTGGATAGGAAAGTTTTTGTTTTCCAATTGATTTTTTTTTTATTAGGTCTACTATTTTTGCCTAAGAGCTTGGCCGCGAAATTGCGTTTATATTGACATGAAAACATTTGTGCTTTTCAGATATGTCTTTAACAAAGAAAGCTTATCAAAAGTTTGAAAGCATCTTTATTGGCCATTTTGGAAAAGAGGACTAAATTGGGGAGGCTCAAGGGGGTCGTAAAAGAAAGGTCTCCTCATCTTTATAATGAACTGGATGGTCATGCCATCCCTCAACTCTGGAGAGTTTACTGGAAAAGTCTGTTAAAATTAAAATGCCC
>CM053606.1:33530671-33615240 GCA_028646535.1 Procyon lotor
ACCTGGGTGGCTCAGTCGTTAAGCGGCTGCCTTCGGCTCAGGTCATGATCCCGGAGTCCTGGGATCGAGCCCCGCATCAGGCTCCCTGCTCTGTGGGAAACCTGCTTCTCCCACTACCATTCCCTCTGCTTGTGTTCCCTCTCTCGCTGTGTTTCTCTCTGTCAAATAAATAAAAAAATCTTTAAAAAAAAAAAAAAAATTAAAATGCCCAGGGTTTGACTAGGACTGGGCATACCGGAAATCATTTTAGGCCCAAACAGAAGCCCTAAAGAAACACTGTAAGATATAAAGGAGGCCAGTATTTATTTAGGAGGGGAAATGTGTGTGATGTATCTGGGGAGGAAGATTAAGAACTCGGATTTCTGAGAATTTGAGAATAATGCCTAAAAGAAATTAAATTTTGATTATGCTTTTCATATCCATGCTGGCCCTGCTATTTTAAGTATTAATGCCTCTTGCTCTCTCCAGCGGCTGCTGATTTTTTAAATACCCTGACTACCCCCACTGAGGATACTTTTGGCATGCTTGGTATTCCTCTCCAGTGAAGAAGATGCTGTTTCAAAGAAGGAATGCATCAAGCTTACCTCCCAGTTACAAAGTCATTGGTCTAGGACATAAGTGTTTAGACCTGAAGCAGGACATGTCCATCCAGTATCAGGATATGTCTGTGTGTTTTTCATAAATGTGCTCTTTGGTAAGGAGGGGAAGTCATTAGAGAAACTCCAGAGGCAACTGCTTAATGAAAGGGGTATATGCAATTGATTTTAGTTAATTATTTGTTTATCTGCCCTCTTTCTAACTTGAACCTTCTAAGGGCAGGGACAAAATTATTTTTTTTTTCCTGGATTCCTAGAACAATGCCTTGATCTGTAATAGCATTCAATAAACTTATGCTGAATGGAACACACTTGTTCTAAGGATATGCCAGGAATTTATTACCGCCTAACTTCCTAGAGTAAATAGGTCTTTCAGGTTATTTGTGCATCTACCCAAAGGTACTATTAAACTGTCAGCATGTTTTCCCCAGTTGGAATTAAATATTTTTTCTAGAGTTTTCTAGTTACTCTCCAGCAGAATTACGGAAACTTGGTACAAATGGTTTTGAGGGACATGAGTGCAGTCTTCAGCCAGATTCTTCTGCTGCAGGGGCCTTTGTGAATCATCACCTGTAATCTGGTTTGAGGGTGGGGGGCTGGGTATATTCCCAAATACCCTTTTCCTAGAGTGGTCAGATCATCAATCTCAGCCCCTGCTCCTAGGCCCCATTAATAACATGTGTCTCCTTCCCAGTTGAATCATAACCAGGAAAGCATTGCATTTAGAAAAAAATATTAATCTGAAGGGACTTGAGCGAATTAAAGCCTCTTGAAGAGAAGGAGGGGAGAGTATGGATTTTATGAGCTGATGGACAAAACCTAAAAAATATGAAATTGGGGGGTTGTAAGGACATTTTTAGTATCTTTCAAGGAGCAAGAAGAGAAGTGAGGAATTATTCCTAAAAATAATATCTGTCTTCAGGAACACAGAGCCTGCTATGTAATTTTCTAACTTTGGGGATTTGTTTTTCAGGCTTTCGAAAGGCGGGTGAGATGCAGTAGTCTGGGCTGCACCACCAGAGTCTGACATACTGCGTGTCAGAATTTTATAAGGGTTAAGTGAGAAATGCCTACAAAGAGAATTAGGACTTTTATTTTTGTTCTCATGAATAATTTAAATCTATTTCTTTAATGGTTCGATTCAGTGACTGCCCTTGGTAAACATTATTCTTCATGCTCTCGGGAGCGCTTGTTCTATTACATAAGGGTTAGCCTTTATACATAAATTTTCAAAAGTCCTTCCAACATGGTGAAAGAAAACACCTTTAAATACTCATTAGAATATTAAATAAAATACGTGTGTGTGTCCCAAATGCACACACCTGAGACATGTTTGCAATCAATACATTCCATTATCATTGTTCTCATTTCTGGGGATGCTGACATGTAGAAGGCGCTGGAGGTGGAGAGGAGAGTGTTATGAAGCATCATATTCCTGTGACCTTCTTAGGTTCTTTTCTGTTGGTCCTTTTGCCTGAATTGAGCATCATGGCCACCTCTCTGCTAGAAAACCAGAAGTTGAGGTCAGCCGTGATGGGGGTAGAAGGGCCCTGCCTTGGGCTTGTGGATGGTGAATGTCAGTAGTGAGTTCTACAATGGCACGGGTTCCTGTAACATAAAGTCAGAACGTTATATGTGTCTCACAAAGTAAACCTGAGAGTATAAAGTAGGTTAAGATGTGTAAATGCAAGACTGTACAGTATATTATTAGACTGCCATTTTTATGGAAAATATTGGAGCGGGGCCATGCAGTATGACTGACAGGATTGGTGAGGGGGCTGCAGGAAGACCTCCGATGTGGCTCTCTGGTGCCCAGGACTGTCCTTAGTTGTGAGGAGGAGGACCAGCCCTCTAACTTTAGCCTGACTCTCCCCATATTTGAGCAAATGAAAACCTTGTCAAGAGTGGGTGACGGAGGGAGCTGTGAGAAATTCATGAGCTGGTGGAAGAAATATTAAAGGAGGCTTTAAGTACATTTTCAGAATTTTATAGTGGTCTTGCTTAATACACTTAAAGGGCCTCCTGGCCACAAGATGTGCTTGCTTTCTGCTCTGACATGTAGACCCTTCAGCAATCAATATTTGTTTGGTTAATGAATTAATGAATTGTGAGAACAGAAATTATATGAAAAGAATGATTTGGGGAGGAAGGGAAGTTTTTGCACTTTGATTGTATTGCTACCCTTAGAATCAACTGGAGGATTTCAATCTGGAGATGAAGGATTGCCATTAGTGTACATAAAATGTGTGTGTGTGCATATTTCTGGTGAGAATGAGCAAAGGCATTCAACAGGTTCTCAAGGGGGTCCTTGTCAGCTGAAGATTAAGCCCCTCCTCTTGAATAAATGCCTCTTAAAATCTATATTTGAAATAATATCTAAATGTATGTCTGGCGTATAATAGGTACTCAGTCAGTGTTCTGTCCTCTTTTGTTATATATAAAATTGGGATAACATTCGTACCTTTTTGGCTTGTACTTTACAGGGTTGAGGGATGTAGTGAACTGTTGAGCATGGAAGGGCCTTCCTTCATTCAATAGTCCTTTATCCAGAACGTACCAATCATCAGGCCCTGTTCTACACGCAGGAGATGCTGTAATAAACAAAACAGTTGCGGTCTCTGTGCTATGGAGCTCAGCGTTCAGGTCATCATTTTTTGTGAACTAAAAAGTGCCAGGCTCAGTAAGGTATGGAGATAGACAGGTCTCCACATGTCTGTTCAAGTACATTTTTAGAATATGGCCACCCTGCACTGTCTCCTCCCAGAAAAGGAAAAGTAAACCCTCATCTAAATGTCCATGTCTACCCTGTCACACTACCCTACCCTGTACGTGTCACTGTACTCTTGTGTAGACCTGGGCTTAAGTTCCCATTTCCTGCTCTAACTAGCAGTATCACCCTGGGCAAGTCATTTCCCCTTTCTGGTCCTCAGTTGCCTCATCATTAAAATTACAGCGTTGGGCTCAGTGGTCCCTAATGTACTCTGATATCTGTCATGCATCCACATCGTGAACTCAGGGAGGGCCAGCTCCTTGTCTTTGTTGTCTCTGTATCCCCAGGGCCCAGCACAGTGCTCGGCATTCTGGGCCTCTATTTCTGTTCATCTAACATTCCCAGATCTAGCCAGAGTGGAAATAAACCTAATTTTTTTAATGTGCATTTGACCTGACAAGTCCAGGAAATAGTGCAACAGATGCCTTGGGTGGACAATAATAAGAGGTGAGATTGAGCAGGTAATTAGGGATATCAGGAAGGACCCAGGATTGTGGTGATGGAGATGCTACGAAGGGCTGGTTTTTTTCAGGAGCACCCTGAAAAAGAGGCTGAGCCCAGCTCCTGCTTCTTACCTCCCTCCACAGAAATAAATGACCCTGAGTAGTGATCCAGCAGCTGCATGTGTGAGGCCTTCCCTCTTGCTTTTTTTGTATATTTTGCTGGGGGAAAAAAAAATGGTGGGAGGGGTGAGGTTAATGCGTTGAGTGTGAGTAATTAGTCATTCAAACCATTGACATTTACAATGACAGGATTTGAGTGCCTACGTTATTGTGCACTGCTTTAATAGTTTATCCCTGAAATTTTCTGCCTGTATAATGTTTCTTAAAATATATCACAGGAGCATAAAAGATTTAATGCAGTGCTTTGTACAACCATTACAGTTTGACGTCAACTGAACCTCCTCAATGCTCTATCCTGGATGCTCACTATAATTCTGTTCTTAATTATGCCATTCAGAAGAGGGAAGGAGGGCAAGTCAGGGGTTTGGAACCTGGTCAGCTGCAAAGTTGGCCATGTGACCCACACAAACTGTTTCATGAAAGTACATAGGCACACTTGAGTAACTGATATATTTATTTGTAATGAAAATTGTGCTGTTAGAATATCAAAAGCCTGGAGAAGGAAGTGTTCTGATCTTGCTGAGCCAGTCTCTGTGCTTGTTGGAGGATATGCGTCCCACTTAACACACACGTTTACCTCTGGTCTGTTTCCCACGTTGAGATTACAGGTGTCCTCTCTTTAAGATGTATCATGCAACCTTAAAATATTGTAGTTTAATATAATTAAAAATTAACACACTCAAGAATATCAGTTTGATATCTTTAGATCTTGGCAATTTCTCTTATTTTCCAAGTAATGTTTTAAAATCCTCTTGATTCACTTGTGTGTCAGATTTCATTCTGACATTTTACATTTGTGATTCTTTTTTTAAGCCTGTCTTGTATCCTGGGATGCATCATTAAGACCAATGAGGGGTCTCATTACATGATGTATCTTAACACATTTGCAAGTGTTTCTCAGCTTTAGTACATTTTTATTGAGCACACTCAGTGTGCATGTGTGTATTTTCATCAGTTCTTTCTGAATACACAAAACGATAACTGTGTAGAAGGTGTGCAGGACAAAGAGAGCTCCCTTTCCATAAGCCGAGAATGACTTGACCTAATTTATAGGTTTGGTTGGTTGAAGTAGCTCAGTGCTGAACACTGCGTCTCGGGGATCATCCTTTTCAGAGGTTTGGGCCCAATTACGGTTCAGATGGGGCTACAGATGGGGCTCTACTCCAGGAGTCAGCATAATTTAGGAAATCCACATGAGATGTAAGAAGATCAGAGAGCTGATTGGGGAACTGAAATTACTTTGCTGCAGACTTGGTACTTCTAGGCTTCTCTGGAGCAGGGAGACCTGTGAGATGTTCACATGGACGAGGGCTGGCTTTCACCGCACATGTCTGTGAGGCGGGCATCCAGTGAACGGAAGATGAACTTGGCTCTCAGGTTTAATAATCATGGTCTCATAAAATCTCAGCACGCTTAGCTATGATTTACATTCTTCTTCATACTCCATCATTAATACCCCAAAAGCTGCCAGGATATTTTCTAGGTGTTTGTGGGGCAGCCTTACGAAGGGTAACCTGAGAAAGATGGAGAGCAGAGAATGTGTTCTCGAGATTGTGGGACTAGCTTGTTTGCCATGAAGTCAAAAGGTAACAGTTGGGTAACCCTGTGATTCTGCCAGCCCGGCCTCCTGAACTGGGTAAAGTCTGTTTTTAAGTTCCTTATCAAGTTGGCAGGGCTCCCTGTGTTTGTTGCCTGGACCCCTGAGTGAGTGAAGCAGTGAGACGACACCACTCAGACCCAGCAGGCCCAACAGTGGGGCAGAGCAGAAACCTGCCTCCCTGCCAGGAGTTGTGATGATGCTCTACGACATCATCTCCATTAGCACGTGCCTCCCTCGGGCACATCTCCTTCGTGTTTTCCTGGACAGAGCAGCTGAATAGGCTTTGTTTGGATACAGCTTCTGTCAGTGCTGAGAAGAGCTTGACTTAAGATTCTTCTCAGAAGCCCTTTGTTTTCTCTTTGCTGTCTGGACCAGCCTTCCAGAATCTCACAGTTGACCTGAATTCAAGATGTTCTGATGATGTAAGCAGAGCCACTTAAGTTACTTACATGGTGATAAAGAATCTTAGAAGCTCCTCACCTTCCTCAATCTGCCTTAGTCCCCTGACTCCTCCTTTTTTTTTTGTTTTGTTTCATTTCCTATTTGTGATCATTCAGAAAAGGAAACAATTAGAGTAACACCTATGTAGGGCATGATGAAGAATAATAGTCGTAATGCCTCCAGGCATTCATTCTGAAGATAAAAAACCCTGCTCGTGAGGCCTTATTCCGATTTACAAAGAGGAAACTGAGATGGAGTATTGAAGTCACCTGCCTGAGATCACATAGCCAAAAAGTGGTAGAACTAGTCTTAAGTCAACTGTTGCCTTGACTAAAAACTAATTTCCTTTTTTACTTTTATCACTTCTGCTTCAGTAAGAAAATAAGCAAAAACAAAACAAAACAAAACACCAAAATAAAATCCCCCAAAATCTCTGAATGTTGATGAGGATATACAGCAACTGGAACTTTGAACTCTGCTGGTGGGAGTGTAAGTTGGTGCCACCATTTAAAAAAGATAGTGATGATGTCTACTACATGGAACATGCATATACTCTGACCCAAAAATAGACTCCCAGGAACTTTCTCAACAGAAATGTGTGTGTATGTAAATCACGAGACATGTGTGTAATGCTCAGAGCAGCATTATCTATAATAGTTAAAAACCAGAAACAACTGAAATGTTTATCAACAGAAGAGGTAAATAAAATGTGATAGTTTCATTATTTCACAATGGAATTCTCTATGGTAGCAGAAAAGTATAGCCTACCACTATATCTAACAACATGGATGACACCCAGACATAATGTGTGAAAAGACATAAGAGTACATATTATGTGATTCCATGTATATAAAGTTCAAAAGCAGACAAAACTTGGTCATGAATTAGAAGTGTTACCTTTGCGGAGTGGTGGGAATAATGGAGGTAGAGACACAAGGAAGTCTTCTGGGATGTTAGTCATGTTCTGAAAGATGATTACTCAGGTGTGAATGGTGTTCTCTTTGTAAATATTCTTTGAGTGGTACCCTTAAGGTTTGCATGCTTCTCTACATGTATATGAAAGTGCTTATCCCCCCCAAAATTCTCTCAGCAGCCAAATGGTGATAATAATGGAAGCTGCTAGTTATCACATGTCTGCTAAACCTTGCTTTCCACATCTATGAGATGTAGAGAATATTAAGATATACCTCATTGCCTTCTTGTGAGAACTCTGAGAGAAGTCACGTCAGATGATTGGTAAAGTGACTTTAATAAATACAGTGGTGGTGAATTACATTCCCGCCACTATTCTATAGGTGTTTTCTGTACCTCATGCTACCATCTTGCAAGGCAGGTGGCATTGTTCTCATTTTTCAAATGAGGAAAACTAAGGCTTCTAGAGTTTGAGTCCCTTCCCCAAGGTTGCACACCTGTTGAATGGCAGAGCATGATTCCATTTCCAAAGAACTGGTCAAGGTCAGAGGCGACAGAAGTCCTATCATGAAGGATGAATAAGAGACAGTGATAAGATAGGGTGGAAAAGTGGGATGCATTTGGGACCAGGGAAACTGGGTGCAGGCCCAGACTCTGCCCCAGTTTCCCATGATGACAGAATTCACTGGATTTCTCTGGAATTCATCTCAAACATGAGAGTTTTGAACTAGATTTTATTTCCTTAAGTGCCTTTTGGCTCTGCAGTTTTGTGATTCTCTCTGTTTGTCATGCCACACAAGACCTCTTCATAACCAGGCCCCATGAGCTTACATCCAGTTTCCATATAGAATGTATTCCAGTTTCATCTTCTCAGTACTTTCCCTGAATCCCATCTTGTAAAGCAGGGCTGATTGCTCCCCTCCTGTATGCTCACTGTCCTCTTGGGAGCCATTTGCCTGTCTGTGTCCTCAGTGGGCTATAAGCTCCTTGAGGGTAGAAACTGAGATTTATTTATCTCTTGTTTTCCCATGCATGTTGCCTGGAACATTTCACACATTTGTGGAAATCTTTGTTTAATTCTTTGAATCCAAATTTAATTTAAGTTTAAACTATTTACTTTTTGAGTAAAGTGTGAAAGGATAGCCTTGGGCTGTGCTGGACCTAAGGTGGAGACCTAGAGAGTAGAGAGAGCTCTTCCTTTATGTCTTTTATTTTATTAGAGGTCCAGAAGAAACAATCACAGAGTGGCTACGGAGAAAAATCATTAGATGACTTTGTAGCTCCCCAGCATGTGCTTATGAAATCTGAAGTTTGATCAGTGCTTAAGCATCGGCGAAAATCTAAACCCTTCCCATATGGAACGGCCCCACTTAATTTAATGTCATTTTACTTTATGAGATAGTTAATAAACAGGTACTGTATTTGATCTTGTGAGCGTAGTCCTCTATATTTAGTTTTTCAGCTTTAATGGAACTATAATTTTAATCATGATTATTACTTTACATTTTAATTATAATTTGGTGTGGCTTAAGTATACATTTCTGAGAGTGATTGTGTAATGAAAACAGGAATTAGCTTTTCATTAACAAAATAATGGGAGAGTTCCCACTGCATTCTAGTCTGTGTTCAAAATCTATGGGCTGGCCTAAAAATAGCGAGGGGAGTTTAACATTTTGGTTAAAAACATGCTTCTAAATTGGCTGTGTTCACAATCCAGTCTCTTTTGCTCCATCTTGCTTTATCTTGTTCTCTTTCTTTTCAAAACAAAATAAAATAAAATCTTGAAAGAGACTTTACTTGTGTCTTTAAGATTTCAGGAGGCTTATTTTTATTATTTTTATTTTTATTTAGATAATTAGCACCATGGAGCCACAGGTGTCAAATGGCCCGACATCCAATACAAGCAATGGACCCTCCAGCAACAATAGAAACTGTCCTTCTCCCATGCAGACAGGGGCAGCTACAGATGACAGCAAAACCAACCTCATAGTCAACTATTTACCCCAGAACATGACCCAGGAGGAATTCAGGAGTCTCTTTGGGAGCATTGGTGAAATAGAATCCTGCAAACTCGTGAGAGACAAAATCACAGGTATGCTCTTCTTCAATATTCTAGGCTTAGGTTTAGCAGCTCCGTGGTTCCATTAGATGTACAGACCTTAGCAGAAATGCACACAGATGGCAGATGCGTCTGAGTGTCTGCAGTGTGTTTCCTGCACTCAAGGATGGCAGGGGTACACAGTCATAAACTCACCTATGCGTGTACTCTACATAAGGCCAGATTGCAGATTGGGAGGACTGGGAAGCAGATGAGGATGTTGGAGCTTCCTTGAGCTTTACTTTTTGTGAAATAACCCTTTGGTTTTATCCCCTTTTATTCTCAATCAGCCACCCCTTCCCTTTGTTCTACAGTTCTCCGTTTTGTCCTCTGCCCTCCCTGTACTCCCCACTAGTTTTTATCTATTCCTTTCTTCTCCAGCATTTGGTTTGTGTGTGTCCAGTGTTCTTCCATGTGTCTGAGACAGTGTTTTAAAGGGGGGCCATGGTGGACTTTGGAAGGATATTACAACTGCCCATTGTCCCTGGGGAGAAATAGGCTCTAAGGAGAGCAGATTATTCTGGAATAAAACTACTCTGAAGGAAGAAGGAGAAGCTTAATGAGGATCTGCAGTTGAGGTATTTTATTTCCTTTCTTTTGGTTTGGCTTTGAAGATACTCTTTGAGAACCCAGAGACTTTTTGCTTGAAAGTAAAATAATACCCAATCAACTCCAGTACTTGAAATTTTTAGCTTCTGATTTTCCCCGAATTGACAACTATTTGTTGAGGACCTCATGTTTGCCAGACACTATAATTCTTTGGAGTAACGTTTCCATGTAATCTTTTTGGAAGTGAGAATATTTCCTCAGATGACTGCCGGCTACATCACAATAGCAATGCAGCCACTGCGCCATGGTGCTCTGCTCCCAAAATCAGTTGCCCTCAACTGAGTATTTGGCATTTTCCAGGATTGACTTTTGTTTCCCTTTCGCTGATCAGTTTAAGTGACAAGCAACTGGCCTATCTTAGAAAAAGGAAATTCTCTCATTAAAATAGAAAGATACATCAGCTTGATGTATCAACACAGGAATCCAGTGTTCATGTGTGCATGTCGCTGGATGTGTTCTCCGGTTCTGCTTCATGTGCAAATCTGTCTCCCATATAAATTAAACACTTTGCAAAATCATAAAACTAAAATGACTGTTGGATGTAAAAGTCACATAACCCTCCAAACATAATTTCCTCATCTATAAAGTTGGAAAAGAATATTGATCTCAAAGGGCTTATTGTGAGGCTGAAATGAGAGACTGGATATATTCAGTACCGCCTCTCATGGTGCCTAGTGCCCGGTGGTCTCTCAGTAAATGGGAGATGTTATTATTACAGATACAGGTAGTATGTTCCAAGGAGAGCAGCTGAACAGAGACGTTTACCAAGGTCTCCAAATAGGGCCAGGGCTTTGAGGCTCTTAACTGAGACCGCTAGATCATCCATCCTTTAACAGAATTGCCAGTACTCTCAGAAAGCCAATGTTTAGATTTCTGAATAATCTTTATATAATAGGATGATAATTCAAACAAAATTAAAACCAGTTAACCATATGATTCTTCCTCCCACTCCTGTATAGAAAATGTATTTTTGGTGGAGCCTTACCTTCTAAATAGGGACTCTGCCAGCTATATTAGTGAATATTATTAATCACCTTTTCAAAAGAATTCCCTTAGAACTGTAGTGAGATTTTTGAAAAGTACTGATTCATGGTGTTGTTCCTTGTTTTCTAAAGACACATGTTTAAACAAGCAGATTCCTTTACTGAAAGAATGCTAATTTGGTAGTTCACCGAGTGGATTTGAATAGGAGTGACAGCTTCGAAGACAGCCTTTAATTTGGTATACGAAACCAAAATTGTCAACTTTGGTTTGTTTAGCACCCTCTCCAGCACAAGCAGAGACATACAGTAGCATCTGAGCTTAAAGAAGAAGCTTATGGGTTGAAAGCAGAAATATAATTCAGGCATAAATTTATAATTATGCATTTTTAAGATTTCAGGCAAAAAAAATTTTTTTATTTGCAGGGAACTTATGGGAATGAGGCAAGGAAATATAGAGAGACCAGAGATATTTGCCCTCATTTGGTAGCAGTGTTTAATAAAAGTAGAACTTGTGGTTGTAAAGAGCGCTTATTAAATTCTTCATTTACACTACCTAATTAATTCTAGCATTTTAAATTAACAGTGAAACTGGTCCCTGCTGTACCATTCCATAGATGCAGCATATTTCCTCCATCCACCAGTTGTTCAGGTTTAATTGACTACGCTAAAAGTCAGAGAAGGAGGGAGAGATAGGGCTGTGGGGAGGTGGGGAAGGAGTGAGAATCGCTCTAATGGAAGACCCTCTGAGGCCTACATTTGGTGGATAGCGATAACACAGGCTGGGAGAGGTGAGGTGTAATGCCAGCCAAGTTGAAAGGCTGCTGCTGGTGGTTCAGAAGTCAGGGTGAATGACATCATAGGTATTTTTGTTGCCCTGATTTTTAACATCCCAGTCCCCACTTTTCCTCCAACACCTCCTACAGATCTCAATACATCTTGATCCTGTGAAGTTTACAAGGAGTTCTAAATATCTAGTGGGAGGATTGGGGGGTGGGAAGTGGCAAAGAGATAAGAATTCAAGATTAAGATTTTCTAACCCCAACCACTCCTTAAGAGAATGGATTCCCTTAGAAGGTCCCGGCTTATCAAATTAAGAGAAAGAGAGGCCTTGAGAAGAAGAGAAGGAGAGAGAGACTTGTTGTGGATGGCGTTGTGTCTAGGCTAGGTTCCCTCCTGGCTATGAGTTGTCAATGAATGCTCCATTTGAGAACACAAAGAGGGAATTTGGGCATGGACTGAAATGTTTGGTGCTGAGGACATGATTGCTATCATTTATCAAGTACTTTATGCTAGGTACTTGCTAAGCGCTGAACATACCTTATTTGATTAGACACTGAGAACAGCCTCCATCTTCTTAGATGAGTACACTGAAACTTTGTGAGGTCAAGTAACTTCCCCTGGCAGCACAGGTATTACCAGGTGGTGGACCTGGGGTTCACCCCCAGACTGCAAAAGCATGATCTTATGGAGAAGTACGGGCAGGGTGTCCCTGCCGGTGTTGAGTGAAGACCCCTGCCTAAGCCTCACCCCATAACCCAGTGAAACATTGTGAGCCTCTGAGTAGCAGTTGCTGGCCACCCTCTGGAGATTCTACCTAATGCACACAGCTTTCAAGACTCCTGTGTAGAACAGGAGGCAAAGATAACAATATTTATCATCCTCTGGGGATACAACTCAGCCTTTAGAGTAGAACCAAATTTACTGAAAGTGCCAGGTTTGAGATTCTGTTACAGTGCTTTTGGACATCTGTTACTTATCTTCTCAGAGATATTAGATTTTCTCTTTCCAATTGGGAAAGGACACTTATCAAGATAATCTAGGTACCAGGGAGAGAAAACATGTCTCCCAAATTGCTTTTGTGTGCAGCTACAGACACGTGGTGGCACCGGAAGCCATGTTCTTCCTTTTTCTCCTGCATCCACCTGCCGGCTCTGCCACTGGAGAGAAAGGGAAGTGTGATACGTGGCCCGCAAGCTTTAGTGCAACCTGGAAACTCAGGCAAGAAAACATCAAACCCCTGGTAGAAATTATGTTATTCCCATGAACTGCAGAGAAATGAATTAATTTCTAATTTTTAATCTTGTTGCCTTTTTCAACCTTTGAGATTGCATTACAGATGCTCAGTATTTTAGGGGAGGAAACATGGCTCAGGGAGGATACAGTTTGTGGCTCAGGTAATGTCTTAAAGCCAACAGAGCTGGAATGCTAAATTACATTTCAATAATTGTCTATGTTGTCATCACCCCTCTCCAAAGGAATAGAAAAATGAGAAAAAAAGGTAACCAAAAAAAAAAACTAACCCAGAAAGAAATCAGTGTACAACAAACGGTTTGATCTACCTATTTAGATTGTGTGATTATTTGCATTGTAGATCAAAAAGAATTATATTTTTTACTTGATGTTACTCTTCATGTGCCCATGCAGTGTAGTTTTTTATCCATTTCAGGCAGGTAAGATCTCTGAAGGGAGGGTTTTAAGGACAGAGTGGTCCAATCTGAACGTTATCCACGATGAAGCTGAATACATAGAGTGACCTGGGTGTGGAACAGACTGTAAAGACTGTAGACGGTTGATAAAGGGTGAGATCTGTGTTAGCTGGAGCTGCTGGGAGAGGTTTGAAAGATAGGGTAAGGATTTAGGTAAAGGGAAGGAAAGCAGAGGTATAGCGCTAAAATTCTAGTCTAAGAACAAAAGACTTTTTTATTCTTTCATGCTTTGGATACAGGAAGTAGAGCTGAGACATACCCCTTTGGAAACAGCAATCGAAGATAAAGCAGCATTGCCAGATGAGGTTAAGCATACCAAAGAATGAAGCTGGTTAGAGTTGCACCCCAAAGTGCAAAGACAGCATTTCCTAAACCTCACCTCTAGCCCATTCTTTCATTTTCCTTTTCTTTCTAACATGTGCCTTTTGCTTAATTAATATTATCATACAGTGGAAAAAGCAGAACAAGGCAAAAAGACCCTTCACGGGATGCCTGGGTGGCTCAGTCAGTTAAACGTCTGCCTTCCACTTGGGTCATGATCCCAGGGTCCTCAGATAGAGTCCCACATTGGACTCTTTGCTCTGTGGGGAGCCTGCTTCTCCCTCTGCCTGCTGCATCCCCTGCTTGCTCTCGCTCTCTCTCATTCTCTCTGACAAATAAAGTCTTTAAAAAAAAAAAAAAGCCTTCACTACTGTGGACTTCAGGGTGAATAATGCTTTGCCACCACTTTTGTATCTGGAATCACATCTCTGGTTAAAGGAACCACACAACTCAGTTTTGATTTGGTGACGCTGGGTAACTTCTGTTCTTTCTCGGATTTGTGAAAATGCTATTAATCCCGTGAGTCCCTCTCAGTAGGTGACAAGTAGGACATGGACTAAAGCAGTGGGAGGTGGGAGGGTGTGTTAGGGCACCAAGGCCAGGAGGCATTGCATGGAATACAGTCTCTTGGGTTGAAGACGGAAAGGAGAGTGAGGGCTGTGGGTTGCTTTAGGTTACCTCATACACTTTCAAGGAACTGGATGGACTTATAGGGTACTGTGGGAATTTGATTGACCTTTACTTCTGAGGTAACGTTATGAAACAATAAAAGACCCTGAAAAATTCTAAAATATAAAAGTGCTTTTAATTCATTCCTAAAATATGAATTCAGTCCTGAGGTGAGTTATTGGCATACTTTCTTACATCATCTAGCAAAGGCAAATAAAAATTTGAGTTTAGAAGCAGCTTTTTTATGTTTATGTGTGCCTTATGTGTGTTCTGGGCACTAAATAGATGCTTTAAACATAGTAGCTTATTTAAATAGTAAATTGGGATTTCTTGGAGACTCATGATGATAGCCAGTGTTTATTGTGCACTTACTATGTGTAAGCATTGTGCTGAGATCAATAGATGGAATTTCATGTAGTCCTCAAGATGATTATTTTTCAGATGAAAAAACTTGGATTTAGGAATAATTAAGTAATTAGTCCAAGGTGACTTAGCTTCCAGCTAGGGGAGCTGGGACTTGAACCCAGGACTGTCTGACTAATTGTGAGTTGTCCAATTTATAGTTTATCTTTGGCAGTTTCTCTAAAAATACTCAACTGACTTCTCCCCTTTACAAATCAACTCAGCTTTTGTTACCTAGGGAATGAAAACTTTTCGTTCAGGGAAAACCTAATTAGAGTTCAAAATCTCTTGTTTTGGAAAAGAGTGTACTATGCATTAAAAAAATAATAAGTACTAGTGGTTTTTTAATTAAGCAGGTCACTGCTTACCTGAATGAGGAACAACAGACAGAGTGGTTTTTAACTTCAGATTTTCTTTCTTCACAAAATACTCTTCACTGTGTTCATCTTTTCTTTCTTTTGCAAGCACTGTATTAAAATGGATGCTGCCTTAAAGTTAAGCGTAGTTAAAACCCAGCCTCAATTATGCATAATCCAAGAAAATCCCAAGATATTGATTAGCTAAATGAACTTTTCTACATGCACATCAGAGGGATATCCATTAGTGATGGGAAGGGTAGAGGAAATAGTAGCATTTATCAGCACATTTTGTTGCTGACTTTGAAAATGTGCTCAGTACAGTGCAATGTGTCTCTGAATTCAGAGGAAAATCAGGTAGGTTTGCATCTGTCATTTTATTTATCACCTCCCTGCAGTCATCTTATATGTATTCCACAAAGAAGAATGAAAGAATTTTGATTCGTTGACTTGGGGAGGGAAATGGATTATTGTTGGGGTGAATGGAAAACAGTTATGGAGAAGATTTGGCAGCCTAGTGGGGTTACACAATGGGAGAATAGAGGTCTCCCTTATTAAGGGGAACTTGGAAAATGTCAGAATGTTAAGCACAGACAGTAAACCATGTAATTATTGTGCCTCTTACACACCCGTCAGGGGCAATCAGAGACCTCCCATCCTTTCTAATTAGGATAAGTTGGCAACTGAGTGGAGCTGTGAGGTTTAGAATTTGTACAGGTACATTCTGCTTCTTTCAACATAATTCTTCTCCCAGGATGGCAGCAGTCAGGATTACAGACCAGGTGTGGTTTACTTTTGCCCCCTGGCTGTCTTCCCCTTCATCTTCCCTTCCATATCAGATGGTTCTGCCCCGCTTCCAAACTCAAATAACCGTAGGAAAGTATTCTCACATCCCAGGAGAGATGTCTCAAAGGATTTTTACCTAGGATGTGAATCAGGCCTGGATATTTTAAGGATTTTCTATTTCTGTACTTTAGCTGACTGTTTGGTTCGTAGGACCAATTCCCTGTTCACCCAGCTTCCCCTCCTTCCCCCAGTACAAACCCAGACACACCCCACACACACTCCCTCCCTCAGTCCCTGTCCCCTTCTCTGTGTGACCTGGTTGATTGAGACTAGGAACTAAGGAAGAAGGTAATGTCAAGCTGAAATTTCCACATATTATCTAAAAATGTAATTCATCAGCTTCAGGGTAGGAGGAAAGTGCTTTCTGAAATGTGTTAATGGGAAATTCATTTTTTTCTTGTCTTCTGGGAGGTGTGGCAGGGTGATTTCTCTTTTCAGTCTGCCTTTCCCCACCCCATTCCACTTCTCCTTTACTGCTCTTAACTGATGAACTCTGTATCTGTCTTCATTCCTTATAAGAACTAAAGATCTTTAAGTTGCCTTTTTATTTTTCCTAAAGTCCCCAAATTGAGCTTTGATGGGAGAAGATATTTCTAGTTTGGAGAGAAGATAAAATTCAGATAGAGACCATATATTTGTATAAGGCTTTTACATTTGTAAAACATTTTCAATCAGCCAACAGTATTTATTTAGTGCCTGTGCTCTCAGACCAAATAAATGTTATTCCCTTTCCCTCTCTTCTCTTAAATTCTGCATCAGGGTCTGTGAGGAAGCCAGAGAGGATAAGACCTAGTTTGTGCCCACATGGTGCTGCTACCAGGGCAGTGAAGGGGGAAGCCAGGACAAATTATGGGGCTCTGTGGCAGTCTAGAGTTCTGGAAGGGGCTGGGATGCACATCATTATACATCCACCTTTACTGTTTTATTGAGGGTTTTTGTTTTGTTTTGTTTTGTTTTGTTTTTCACCAAGGTCCAAACTCACCCCTCCTGACCCTGGCTATTAATTTCATTAGCACAGGAAGACTCATAACAATACAGTGAAGTTGGAATTTTGATGGAATGCCTGCCATGTGTCAGCTACAGGATTAGGCATATTATTCTGTGTTATCTTACTGAAGCTTTATATCAGTTATGGATGATCAGTGGTATTATCCCCATTTTATAGATAAGGAAGCCAAGACTTAGAATCTGTTAGCTGGAGAGTGGGGTTAGACCTGTCTGACTGCAAAGTCACAGTCTTATCACTCTGCCTCTGCTGAATGAAAATGAAGACATCAGCTATGGGTGTTCAAAGAAGAAAAAGATGACAGTGGGCTGGGGATCTCGGAACAAATGTCAAGTACGAGTGAGCATTGATCTTGGAGAGAGCAGGTTGTAGGAGATGGGTCCCTGAAGATGAAGCAGCTGAGCCACGTTTCAGAGACCTCTTCAAGGGGTAGTGAATGGAACAGCCAGGACTATTCTGTGGGTAAGTGTTGGTGCACCCTTTGTGTTGATGAAATAACTGAAGCTCAGACAGGGTTTAAGTAAGTTACATAAGTTATCTAAGGTCACAGCTAATAAGCGGTGCGGCTGAGATTTGAACCCAAGTTTGTCAGGCTCCAAAGTCTGTGTTTTTCTACTTTACTAATAAATAACCCAACCTAACACAGAAGGAGGTGGACAATTTGCAGACTCCCCATGGTGTCTATGATTTGAGAATCGTTGTTTATCTTGCTGAGGTCAGGTACATGTTCTTCCAGTGACTCTCCGCCTCCTTCAGTTTCTTGCTGACCTCTAAGTTTGGCTTTCTGCTTGGCCCTTGTTCTGTGGTTGTATGTCTGGTGATCTGTGAGGTCCCATTACCAATAAGTGGATACAGCTAGTTAGGGTAATTACTCTAATTCCTATGGCTGCTAATGGAATTTCTCATCACAAACATCTTGAATCAGATTAAATCATCTTACTGGTGGTATGGCATAAAATGTATACCTAATAATCCCCAATATTTGCCATTTGTGTTTGTTTTCAAAGGCTTTTACTTTTAGTATTTCTCTGACCCTTTTGAAATAGCCAGTATGGACAATGTCTATACTCACTCTACAAATGAGGCCAATGCAGCCCAAGGAAGATTTAAATCAAGAGCACTTGGCTTCTTATTTTTCTCGCTCTTTCTTCTTCCCTTTTTTTTCTTTTTTTTTTGTTTGTTGCCTGTCCTGCCTCCTCTTTTTGCCTTTTTATATACTTATCTGCCATTTGTGAAAAAGGATTTGAATTGGCTTTATAAGATAAGTGTGGAAAAGAGCTAGAATTAAAATAGCCATGGATTTTTTATAAAGCAAGGTAGAGTGAAATGCGTGTAGAATGAATGGTAAAGGAGAATCCGAAGGAAAATTAAATTAAATGTGACTAGGGGACTTGTCCAAGAAGGAACACACTTCCTAGCCCAAGTTTTCTTTATATCTGAGGAAAAATAGATGGTGACAACCTTGATCCCATTGTCAAATGTAAGCAGAATCCCAGCTCTGCCCCCCTTCCTGGATCCCAGCCTTGCCTTCTTTCCCCCCACACTCACAATTAGCCCACAGACCTCTGTGGAGACACTTGCCAGCTGAATATAATATAGGGTGGGATATGAAGCCTGAAATCACATACATTGTTTTCCCTTTCTCAACCTTTTTGCTTGAACCCATGTTGGATTGATTGACATGTTTTTTTTCTGTCTAGGGCAGGCAGTGACAGAGAGAAGCTGTCTGAGTGGAGTACCTGTTTTCACTGTTTTTATAAATTATGTGCCAAAGGGGGTGTTCTGAATTGGGCTTCCATTCTTGCTGCCATGAACTGAGGTATAACCAGCTTCTGGGTTTCTTCAGTTTTCCCCATCCTGTCAAATCCTGAGGCTGGACACATAGACACTTCAGTCCTCTGCTTCCATCTCCCTGGTAAGGGTTCCTACAGTGAGTTCTGGCAGGTTTCCCATTGCCCCGGACTCTGAGCTGGAGAGCAAACAGGAAAATCAGATGTTACTTTCACTTCCTGGTACTGATCCTGCAAACTAGAACTAGTCCTCAGCCACCTTTTCTCTTCCCAGTGCCCCTTGCCAGTCAGGGGAGCCTTCCCAATGAGGCAGACCACACTCTTTAAGTACAAAAGAAAGCAAACACTACCCCAGTGAACCACACTCCCCAAAACACACACACCACAAACGCTTCCTTGTCAGAAATACCAGACATGGTACAGTGAACTAACCAGCAGTGAGACAGACATCAGTGACAGTCCTGCACCATCCCGCAGGCCCCCTCGGGCACACGCTGAATAGGTATATGCCTGGCTTTGTGTTAGTCACTCTATCTCTGTGGACCTCCATTTTCTCACTACACAGTAAGAAGACAGATCTTAAATTACCTTCTTTGCATGGCACTTGGCATTCAAACCAGCTGAGACAGGTGGGGGGCACTTGTAAACCAAAGCAACCTGTAAATGGGAGGGGCCTCTTGTGTCTCACAAGTCCTTCCTTCTTCTGACCAAGTGCCTACTCCTGGGCCAACAGATGGAGAAAGAGAGAGGGAAGGAAAAGTAGACATCTATCTTTCCTGGTTCAGTCCTCCGTTATGTAATTCCAAGGAAGAAGTAGGAGATCCCATATGAGAAGGCAGGAGAGTGGAATGGGACCTCACATTTATTAAGCACCACTGGACGCCAGTTGCTTTATGTTTTTAGCTCATTTAATCCTGACCACAACCCAAAGAGGTAATAGCAGCCCCGTTCTTGAGATAAGGAAACCAAAGCTCATGTTGTTTGAAGTGACTGACCACACTGTCTGTGTATGCATGTCTGTCTGACCACATGCTGCTGCCAGTGGGATTGGGAGACCTTCACAGAGAGGGTTTCTCGCGTTCTTGCTGTTTCATCCTGAATCTTGCATGTGGCTGTGTAGGATGTACTCCAGCAAACCTCAGAAATAGCTGCAGTAATAATGAACAGCGGTTTTACTGGCTCTAGAAGATTGGATATGAAAGCCTTCAGCTCAATATTTGAAAATGCCAGGATGATTTCTAAGATTGTTTTTAAAATCAAGCCACCTTTATGAGTGGCAACATGATAAAATGGAAGATTCCACCAGGTTCTCATTCTAGCTATGTGACTTTCAGTGGATCGAACCGTTGTGTGCCTGAGATTGTTGCGCATAAAATGGGGATAATAACACTGGCTCTTTCCACCTTACTGTGTGTCGACATGAGATGAGCTGCTAATGTGTTGGTAAGCCTTTAAAATGCTATACCAATTCAGGATATTACTGTGGTCACCTAGAAGATAGAACGTTGTAAGCAGGGGATTTATGAGGGTAGAGCAAATACTAAGCCCCTTGTGATAAGCTAGTTTTGCTCTCTAGTCTGCTTTCCAGATGTTTTGTTCTGTTATCTATGCATCTCAACAAAAGCTGATTAACTCTCTCAGACATCAGTGTCTAACTGTTATTAATGCTCAAGCTGATCAGATTACAATGCCACAGATCCTACTTGTGCTGTTAATATTAGATTTTGGATTCCGGTCTATAATGAATGATTTTTCCTCTGTGTATTGGAAAAATTGGTTAGCAGGGTTCATAAGAAAGTTTAATTAGCAGGCTGTTTGTGAAAATAGTGGTTGTGAGTCATCACTTAGAATGAACTAACATTTCTCAGCACTGAATTTGTTCTTCTGTTCCTTGAGCAGCCACATAGGATCCTTGTATTTGGGAAGCTGATGTCTGCATGCTGCCCACTTGAACTGCCCGTGTAATAAACTAATGACAAAAACAGCTCATTTTAAATCCCAGAGAGGAAGAGGAGGTGTAGGGTATTTGTGTATTTGTGTGTGTGTGTGTGTGTGTGTGTGTGTGTGTGTGTGTGTGTGTTCCCAGGGAATGTCATGCACCTACTATAATCTGGAACTGTGCTAGGCAGGGTAGCCCAGTAATGAAGAGTGACACTGCTTGTGTTAGCATCCCAGCCTTACTACTTACTAGCTGTGTAACAGGCAAATTCTTACCCTCTCTGTGCCTCAGTTTTCTCATTTGTAAAATAGGGATATTGATAGTATTATTGTGAATATCAATACATAAAAAACACTTAGAACAGCATCTGGTGTGTACTAATTAAATTCACACAGCAGTTCTGTGAGGTGTAATAATAATTAGCCCTATTTTACAGGCGAGGGAACAGGCTTAGAAAAGTTACATAACTTGTCCAAGGTCACACAACTTCACACAAGTGTCAGAGCGAGATTGAACCCATGTTTGTTTTTCTGTCTCTTCATCTGCAGTACTATATTGGCTCCCAGGGTCATGTGCCTAGTTAGTTAAGCATAGATAACATGTAGGTGTGCTCCTGTATGTGCACACCCATACATGTGTGCTCCTGTATGTGCACACCCATACATGTGTGCTCCTGCTTGGGTGTCCATGAGCCACATGCAATTATGTTTTGTTTTTTCCTCCGGTCTTTGGTTCTCCGTATGAAACTCCTTGAGTGATTTCGTGCTAACCACTGACACATCATGAGCTAGAGATCAGACCTGTATGACTTGTACCAACATGAAAATACGCCTTCAAAGGTCCGATCCCCTCCCCGCTATGCATTTCTGTCCTGTGTCTAGATTATCTCAGAAGCAAGTCTGTGTGATGTCTTCTAAGAAACAGAATCATAGGCTGTTATAGTGAAAAGAGACCTTAGAAGTACTCCCTGGCTTGGTTTCCTTTTTTCTGTGGGCCCCTCCAGTATCTCAGGGACTATAGCTCAGAGCATGGGCCCAGAACCCCCAAGTCAGGGTAATTATATCCTGAGGCAGTGTTCAGTCCTGTTTCAAAGAGTAATGGTCATTTGGGAATCTCATATAAATACTTTCCCAAAGGTGTTTAATAGATAATATACTTTTTTTATAGATTTTATTTATTTATTTGACAGAGACACAACAAGACAGGAAACACAAGCAGGGGGAGTGGGAGTGGGAGAGGAAGAAGTAGGCTCCCCGCTGAGCAGGGAGCCCAATGCAGGGCTCAATCCCAGGATCCTGGGATCATGACCTGAGCTGAAGGCAGATACTTAACGACTGAGCCACCCAGGCGCCTCTGTAAGATGTTTGTTTATTTATTTATTTATTTTTATTTTTTCCAAATACTTTTATTTTTTCAGTGTTCCAAGATTCATTGTTCATGCACCACACCCAGTGCTCCGTGCAATACGTGCTCTCCTCAATACCCACCACCAGGCTCGCCCAACCCCCCACCCACTCCCCTCCAAAACTTTCAGTTTGTTGCTCAGAGTCCACAGTCCCTCATGGTTCATCTCCCCCTCTGATTTCCCCCACTTTACCCTTCCTTTTGTCTCACCATATCCTCCATGTTTTTCCTTATGCTCCACACATAAGTGAGACCATATGATAATTGACTCTCTCCGCTTGACTTATTTCACTCAGCATAATTTCTTCCAGTCCTATCCGTGTTGATACAAAAGTTAGGTATTCAGCCTTTCTGATGGAGGCATAATATTCCATTGTATATATACACCATATTTTTTTTATCTATTTGTCTGTTGAAGGGCATCTTGGCTCTTTCCACAGTTTGGCGATTGTGGCCATTGCTGCTATGAACATTGGGGTACATGTGGCCCTTCTTTGTACTGCATCTGCTTCTTTGAGGTAAATACCCAGGAGTGCAATTGTAGGGTCATAGGGTAGCTCTGTTTTTAATTTCTTGAGGAATCTCCACACTGTTTTCCAAAGTGACTGCAGAAACTTGCAATCCCACCAACAGTGTAACAGGATTCCCCTTTCTCCACACCCTCTCCAAAAGATTTTGTGACCAAATGAGTTTGAGGAAATGGAAGTGAACCAAGTTAAAACGGGGTTTCTTTTTATCACTACTTCTTTGAGTCTCTGCTAATGTGCATTATAAATTTTAAAAGGAATGGTATAATACATAACCTTCCCCTTAGAACCTTTACTCTCCAGCATTTTAGGGACTTTTGTTCTAAGCCAGGAGGAAGGAATGGAGTTCTATTAAGGATAAGTTTGCAGGTAGAAGGGAAGGGGGCAGTTTGGGACAGTTCCTACCTCATAACCTCATTTCTTTTGTTAAGAAAGAGTTGGGGTCTTCTTTTGCACATGGGTGGGCAAGTGGAGGCCTTGGTGTCCTAGAAAAGTCTTACTAGCTCCCGAGAGAAACCGAATGTGGTGCCAGATGGATCCATCTCTTCACCAACACAGCTCCCTCACGCATCAGGCATTTTTTGTTGTAAGTCACTGAATACTGAGCATGTTCTGGGCATGATTTAAATCATGAGTTCATTTGGTTTTCTGACTATCAGGGTGACATTTCATTTTCCATTGCCCAAAAGAGCTGAGCCATAGAAGGTGTTTACATTTTGTGATTCTCACACATGTTACCAGGCATTCATTCATTTTCAACTCTCCCAGGTACTTGACTCAGTGTAACGAGGCTGGTCACACTGGCACAGCATAGCCATTCCCTGAGGAGCCCTTAGCTTTAAAAAAAAAAAAATCAAAGAAGATGGCTTCTCTCCTTAATTCTTATTCTATGGACCCATTTCTGCGTGAGCCTTTTGGTTTTGTTTTTTATTTCTTGATTTTGTCTTATTTCTATCTGTAAACTGAATCATAAGGAAAAGGGAAATGTACTTTTCTTTCTTGTTTCTTTTCTTTTTCATGGGTTTGGGAAATTTCTCTTTTAACATTTGTTGGAACCAAACATGGTCATGAGCTTCCTGTCTGGTACTTTACTATCAGTGAACTCCTTGATAATAGGGATGGGGTACTCATCTCTGCATTTCACAAGCTCTTAATGGTAAGTCCAAGGCCAGAGAGTCCCAAGCCCATCTCAGAAATGACATACTGATAAAGATTCTCAAAGTCCTTATCCAGCTCACATTTGACGTCCTGACTTCTCTCTGCACTGACAAGTTATTTATCTCACTTCCTTCATCAAGAGCCATGAATTTTCTTTTACTTTGGATAGAGGAAGTTTTAACAGATTTATATTCAGTTAATATTTAGGAAGCATCTACCTTGTGCCAGGCCCTCTCACATACTTTATATCTCACTTAATCTAAATCCTAACACGATATCAGGAACCTCCACACATGCTTTATATAAACAGTGTCTGATGGGAGTTTTGGAAGCCGTTGTCTTTAGTGTTAAACACAGCACTTCCTTTCACCCACAGACATTTCACCCACAGACAGTCTCATTTTGCCCGAAGGCTAATTACAGTGTATGTAATTAGTACTAACCTGATAACTTTTTGTTGCTAGACTGTTGTCTAACATCGGCTGCGTTTCTGGAATCACCTGTGGAAGCGCGTCCCTTCTGGGTGGCAAGTCTTACCTGTCTGACATCCAGACATTTTGTTTTATGGGAGAGCAAGCCAACCAAGAATTAAGAATTCTGGTTCGTTTCTCTGGCTAGCTGGGAGTTTGCCAAAATCCTCCTCTTTTTGTTTCAATCCTCGTTAAAAATATGTTTAAACGTTTGACTATTCTTTCCTGCCTGTAAGAATATTCTGTACATAATTGAATGCTGCTTCGATTAAGAACCTTTCGCTACCCCAGGGTCATCAGTCTGAACACTTCTCTTTGTATGATAGATGCTGAGGGTGAGGTGGTTGTCACTGAGGTTTCTATTATCCCTGGCACATTCCCTGTTTTTCCCTTTCAGCTTTTTTTTTAAACTAAGTACTTGATACTAGCTTTTTAATCTTATGAATCGCCTTTCTTTCCTGAACAGACAGAAGAAAAATAGGGTTCAGATTAGTTTCATTTTGCCGTTTATTGAGGTTTATTATTGAAATATATATTTGAAGATCTGTCATTTGGAGCAACTTATTTTATAGGACAAACTGAAAGAAGTTAAAAAAAAACTCCTTTGAGAATTTGTTGGTTGGCTTTCTTTTTGGAATAATGTAGTTTTGTAACCGGTCCTTCCTGCTTTGGGGACTGCTGGAAATCGTTATATATACTCTGTGTTTCCATGTGCCTTACCCCAGTAACAGAAGCTTTGTTTCACCTTAACTTGAACAGTTTGGTTGGTATTGTCTCTGAAATCGGGAAACTCTATTAAAAACCTCTATGGACTTTGGAGTCAGATGATCTTGTGTCTTAGGATCCAAGCCCTCTGGACTTTGGTCTTCTTGATTGTATATGGCAGTGATAATGCCAACTTGTAGGATTGTTTTAGGGAGTGCATGAGATGCTAGACCTGAAGTACTCAGCTAGAATTTGAATATTCTCACCAAAAATATGAGTAAGCAAATAAATGCATACATCTATCAAATCATCACAATGTATACTTTAAATATCTTACAATCTTATTTGCCAATTATACTTCAATAAAGCTGAAGGGGAAAGCAAAGCACTCAGTACGATTGGCACATGGTAAGCACTCAAAAAATAACTTAAAAAAAAATTTTTTTTTTTTTAGAGAGAGAGTGGGGAGGAGCAGAAGAGAGGGAGAGAGAATCTCAACCAGGCTCCACACCCAGAGCAGAGCCGATGCAGGACTCGATCTCATGACCCTGAGATCGTGACCTGAGCCAAAATCCAGAATCAGACGCTTAACCAGCTGAGTCCTCCAAAATAACTATTTTTGTTCCTATTTATTCACTTGTTGAATTTGTTAACTCATCCATCCATTCTACATAAATTTATTGAAAGCCTACTATGTGCCAGACATTAGTCTTACCCAAATTAGTAAGATTCATATTCCTGCCCTTAAGGGATTTAGGGTCCACTAAGAAATGCATTCAGTTCAGCAAGCTTATATTGAATGCCCATTGTGGGACAAATGGTTTGTTCATTGCCGTCTTGATGCCGCATGGTGAGCTCTCAGCTTCTGGGGAAATTACATCTACTTAGGAAGCCAGAATGTAACCTCTGGAGATAACCTAGTACTGGTTCAGTGTAACTTTAAATACTTTGGGAATTCAAAATAAGGACGGCTGGGTCCTATCTTTTTCAGTAGTGTTTGTTATTGGCAGAAAGCAAACACACTCAAAATTTCAGATGCCTAAATGATTCCTGGATCAGTGCCAGAGGTCTACGGAGATGTCAAATATACATCTGAGCACAGATTCAACTTGGAAGCAGTATTGACAGTTCAGGTTGATATCAGCAATCATCGGCCTTCTGGAAATAATGGCTGTAAACTGAGAGGCAGGTCTCTCTCCTCAAAGAACAGATGCTCATGCTGTCCTTTCCTGCTGAAATGCCCTTCTCTGTCTATTGCCTGGCTGTCTCTTATCAATCTTTTTGAATTTGTCTCAGAAAGCCCTCTCTCGTGGGTGTGGTGCATGAACAATTAATCTTGTAACACTGAAAAAATAAAATAAAAGTATTTGAAAAAAAAAAAAAGAAATCCCCCTCTCTTTCTAACTGTCATAACACTGAACCATACCCTACTGTCATTGTTGATTCATAGGTCTGACTTTCCTACTAGACCATTAACTCCTTGCTTCTTCCATGGTCCTCAGTTTTAGAATCTATATACAGACTTGAGAATGATTGATACTAATTTCTTTCCAAGACTCTCATTCTGTGATGTACCAGACCTAGGCACAACCAGGTTAGAAATAGGAATGGGGTACTTTGAGGGTATATATTGGAATTAAATGGAATGAATGAGGACTTGGAGATAGTACTAGAAAACCCAGGCTCTCTCAAAGTCTCAGGTACACTGTGCCATGCATGTCCAGCAGGTGTGCTTAGCGTACAAATGAGCACATATTCAGGAAACCAGGGCACAGCAAAAAAGTGCCCAGGCTCTGGAATCAAATGGGTCTGGTTGCTATTCTGTGGCCAAATAACCTTGGGTATGTTATTTCTATTTTTTGGGTCTCAGTTTCCCCTTCTGTAAAACAGGGATAGAAATGTCTGCTTCAGAGGCTGTGAAGATTTAAATAATGATGTACGTACGTGTTTAGCCCATAGTAGGTGCTTAGTAATTATTCTCTATTCTTTTTATTTTGTCAGTTAGAAATCAGGATAAACTGAAACCAGTTGGGAGTGTTGCGTCTAAAATAAATATAATTTAGCTCTTTCCCTGCTGACACCAAGTATCACAGAGGCAGAGGCACTCAAAGTTTGGCTCCACCCGTAACTCACTGCTATGGCCAAGGAAGGCATTGCTGCTGGGGGTGTTGTGGACATTAATACTGCTTTCCAGGAGGTGTTGGAGACTACCTTCATCCACGATGGCCTAGCAGATGGATTCACAAAGCTGCCAAAGCCTTAGAAAAGCACCAAGCCCGTCTTTGTGGTCTTGCATCCAACTGTGATGAGCCTATGTATGTCAAGTTGGTGGACGCCCTTTGTGATGAACACCAAATCCATCTAATTAAGGTTGATGGCAACAAGAAAGTAGAGGAATAGGTAGGCCTCTGGAAAACTGACAGGAAAAACCTGCAAAGTGTTTGGTTGCAGTTGTGTGGTGGTTAAGGACTATGGTGAAGAGTCTCAGGCCAAGGATGTCACCAAGGAATACTTCAAGATATGAACAAATGAGAAACTTGGTTCTTGTTCCTCAAATAAATAAGTAAAATATAATCTAGAATCTTTGAATCTTACCATTGGAAGGGATCAGTCGATCTTGCTGCCACATCCCCTGATAAAACATTGATCTGGTCTCTGTTTGCATACCTCTAGTCATGGGGCCCTTACCAGCTCCCAAGGCAGCCACACCCTTATAAATCAGTATTAGAGAGTTCTTCAATACGTGCATGGAGCACTGGGTATGTGCATAAACAATCTTGGAACACTGAAAAAATTAAATTAAATTTTAAAAAAAAGAAAGAAAGTTCTTCCTTTTATCAAGGCAGAAATCTACTCCCTTACTTTCTTTTCTCTGATCTTTGTTCTCTCCCATGGGTCACCACATGGCAAGTCTACCCCTGCTTTCCCATGACAGCATTTTAAATATTAGAATTGGCTCTGAGTACCTCTAGAGTCTTCTCTCCTTCAGACTAAAGACTGCAGATTATTCAAATGTGTCTCATGGGCTTGGTTCCTCTGGACATGGGTAAGGCCCTGGTAAAAGAGTTTGCTGCTCTTTCTGGTTGCTTTCGGTTTGGTATGTAAGAGTTTGAATGTGGTTAAGAGGATGTAAATATGTATGTGAATAGATAATATTCATCCATTCACCCAACAGACATTTACTGGGTATCCAATAATGTCATGGACCCTTTGGTAGGTCCTGGGGGCACAGAGATGAATAAAATATCATCTTGGCCTCAAGTTGCCCCCAGTCTAGTGAGGAACAGATGACATCAAGAGATGATTTCAAAAAGATATTTCAGTAGCAGTGTTACCTTTTCTGCAAAGCTGTGGGGTGGGGGTTGAGTGTTTTCGTACATGTCTTATTTAACGGCATCATAGAACCAGTTTGAAGGAACCAGGGCTGCCCCTTTCCTCTTTTTAGGCATTTAACAAGTGCAGTGGTATGTTGCCCTCACATTCACTTGTGTCGTTGTTCCAACATGCCATGCATGCTCCTGCCTTAGGACCTTTGCAAGGATTTCCTTTGCCTGGAATGCACTTCTCTCAGATGAGGGGACTGGCTGCTTCCTTTCCTTAGGTCTCTGCTCTCATGTCATCTTAGCCTTACTTGGCCCTCTATTAAAAAGTTGCAACCTCATCCCCTACACTGTCTTACCCCTTCTGTGCTTTATTTCCTCCCAAGAACTTACCATCATCTGACAAACTTTATATTTTATCTTTCTTGTCTTGCTCCATCACCCCCAATCAGAATATACATTCAGTGATGGCAGAAACCGAGTATTTTTGTTCTTTGCTATAATCTCAGTAAATGGAATTATGTCTGGCACACAGTAGGTGCTCAGTAAATACCTGTGGGGTAAAATGGGGTAAAAGTGCTTAGATTCAGCCCTCAGGTTGGAAGCTCATCCCTTGATGGGAAAATCCTATCAAAATTCTCCTGTTTCTTCAAAGCTGAACTCAAATGCCGCCACCTCCAGGAAGCCTTCTGTATTCTACTCAGTCAGAATCAGTCTGTATCTCCTCCCTGTTCCTGTATATAGTTTTTTTTTAATTTTTTGAAGATTTTATTTATTTATTTGAGAGAGAAAGAGAGCATGAGAGAGAGAGAGAGAGCAAGGGGGAGAGGCAGAGGGAGAGGGAGAAGCAGACTCCCCACAGAGCAAGGAGCCTGATGTGGGGCTCGATCCCAGGACCCTGAGATCATGACCTGAGCCAAAGGCAGCTGCTTAACCAACTGAGCCACCCAGGAGCCCCTATATATAGTTTTAAAAGAACTATCTCTGATATATTTGTTATTTTTGCTGAACTAAAATTAATTCTTATATCCATCTTTCCCTTCTACATATTAAGTCCTGTGAAGTCAGGAACAATTTCTTGGTCATTTGGGGGCCCACTCATAGTACCCAGCATGTTGTAGGTGCCTGTTATATATGGAATTTATGTGCCTGCTGCATATCATGTGCTTCAATATAAAAGTAAAGCATCAGAAACATTCTCTATCTTTAAGAAGTTTGGGGCCTCACTGGGGAGATAGCATTCTCATAGACAATAGTAGAAGGCAGTATTTAATGGGGTATGGGAGAAAAAAGATAAGGAACCAACATCTATTGAGCATCTCTTATATACCAGGCACTTTGCATGCATTATCACTTTTAATCTTCCTAAGAACTCCATGAAAAAGTAATATTAAGTTCATTTTACAGATGAGATGACTGCAGCAGAAAGGGACAAAGTAGGATTTCAGATTTGGGGGAAGAAAAGAAATAGTGTATATATACAAAGGAATTCTGAGAATTTTCCTATCAGAGCTTCCCTTCCCTGTTACTATGGATTAGGATGTGTAGCTTTCTCAAAAACCAAGGTGTAGGGAGGATAATTTACTTGAATTAGCCAAGGCCACACAGCAATAAGCTGAAGCTACATTTCTTACATCATTACATTTCTGTATCAAGTCCTTGGATGATGCCAACGATGCTGGTACAGGGACCACACTTAGAGTACCAAGACTTTAAACCATACTTAGTTTGAGGCATTTGTGTGAACTACCAAAAGAAAACAAATTCTCTGACTGGTTGTCTCTCCTAACCCTGAGCTTGCAGAACAAAAGCCAGGAATCAGGTTGCCCAGCACTGTGTAAAACCCACAGAGGTGGGATGGGTGGGAACAGAGTGTGGATGCTCCAGCATCTCAGAGCATCCCCAGTCAGTGTTAAGAATGAGAAGAGACCCCACCGTAGGGTGTGTGCATCCCCCTGAGTGCTTACCTGATGCTGGACACTGCCATACCTTGTCACAGAGGCCAGATCCCATGAGGAGAAAAGCAGGAGCTGAGAAGCCACACAGACCTTGGCTTATTCAACTCCTAGCAATGGACTCTACTTGCTGGTTGCCTTTGGGAAGGTTACTTCACATGTCTTAGCCCATTTTCCTTATCTCTGTGTTGGGCCCCATGGTACCCATTTCACACAGAATTAAATTAGGAAACATTAGTCGGCCACTTAGCACAGTGCCTAGCATAGGGTGAACCCTGAATAGATGGTGGCCGCTGTTGGTCTCTGTGTTAACACCGTTAGCCCTCACAGTGACGCGGGATTGTGAGGATAAGGGATTACCCCGGGGTTTCCTGATAAAGGAACAGAACAGGCTGTTAGAGCTTAAATGACTTAACCAAAGTTATAGAACAAGTATAGTTTTCACACACACACACACACACACACACACACACACTACATATCTGTGTGTGTGTGTGTTGTGTGTGTGTGTGCGCGCGCTCGCGCACGCGTTTGCGCATGTGGTAACAGCTGCAGGCCTCTCTGACCCTCTTTTGGGTGTGTTCAGATAGATTTTGAGGCTTCTGACAACAGGCAAAGGCATCTCAGGACTGGCAGGGAGGGAGTCCTGGGATTTAGAGTTGGCCGCAGTTAACGTAGCACGTGGTTTACCACCATGCAGGTGATCTTAAGGTGACTGGGGATTTTATCATGTGCTTTGAGAACAGATTTTCAGCCTGAGCTAGGGGTTCTAACATTCACAAAAATTCCTTACTCAACTCAGAAGTCTTTATCAACAGCAGCTACCCATCTGGCTGCCCCCTTCGGGGCTTCGCAGACAAGGGGAGTAGCTGTTAGCTTTCTGGAGAATGATGGTTTTTGAAGAAAGAAAGAGCAAAGTGTGCAGGTTGGCAGTGCAGAAATGCTGAGGTCCCTTCCAGTCAGCCCTGAAAAGGGAGGGCTTCTCTGTTGCTGCCATCAACCTTGAGGATGTCACATTTGTGGTCCTGCTGTCATAACCTCCAGGACCCCAAAGGCGAGGAAAAACAACATCTATCCGGTATGACCAGGAAAACAGTGGGTTATAATCAGCTATGATGGTGATTCCTAGAATTTGAATACAATGAAAATGCTTATTAGCACAAATTACTGAAGATAATTGAGTTTTTCTTAGATGACTCAAAAAAGCCTCAGAAGTATTTCAGGGCTTTGGAATTGTTGTCAGTGATATTTTAGTTCAAGTGGGGTAATTATTTTAGTTCAAGTGGGGCAAAGGGTACTGGATTTGGAGTCAAAAGATCTAAACCAAGGGTCAGCAAACTATGGCTCAAAGGCCAAACTGAGCCCACTGCCTATTTTTCTAAATGTGTTTTATTGAAACACATATTGTCTATGGCTACTTTCATGCTGTAATGGCAAAGTTGTCACGACAGAGACCAGAGGACCCACCAATCCTAAACTACTTACTGTCTCACCCGGTACGTAGAGAAGTTTGCCAACCCCTGAGCTAGACTGAGATCCAACTCTGTAAATGGAGGGCATATCACTATGCCTGAAATCTTCAGTTTCCATATCTATAAAATGATTATTATCCCCCCCACGGGGTCGTTGTGAGAGTCAGATACGACAGAACAGGTGGCGCAGCACTTTGGAAACTCCGAGGGTGGGCAGCGCCTGATCTGTCTGTGCTGGAGGAGAGCCCACCCAGACATTCTTTGCGTTTTCTTTTCTGATCCTTGGTTCAGCTTGTCATGCTCTCCCTTTCTCACAAATGCAAAAAGAATTCTCCTGGTCCCCATCCTTTCCCCCAAACATAAAGCATTCTTCCAGAAATCGAGGGTTGGTACAGACAGGTGTATCCATTCTTTAATCTGTTTGTTGAGCACCTACTGTGTTCGAGGAAGCAAATTTTTCTAAGCTAGTTCTTGTGAGGAAAAGTGCTTGGTTTGCAGGGGGAGAAGTTGGTATACAAGTTATTACAGCAGCATGGAGATGTTGCCCCGTCAGAGTAGGAGGACACATCCTGTGTTCGTGTGTGTGCATGTGCATTTGTGCAGTTTGTCAAAACAGAGATATTCAGGTTCAGATTTAAGAAAAGCTTGTTAAAAACATGAACCTCTTTAATCCAAAATACACTGAAGTGCCTTAAAATGGAACCATTATGTATAACTGTTTCTCCTCGGAAACTACGTTCTAATTTTAAGTTTCCATCCCAAACTGCCAAGAATGCATTTCCTGCCCATGCGTGGTCACTGGGGATCCCTCATCCGTGCCTGCTGGACAGGACTATTAAGGAAAGAGTGGTCACATGTAAGGGTTGTGGATCACCTGAGTATCAAGGAGCCAGGTATTCACGATAGTTTCTAAATTTTGGAGGCAATCTTCATTTCATAAAATTATCTTTTCTTTGTTGATGATTCAACAGCTATAACCTCAATGGTTTAATTGTTTTATTTGGCCAACTTGATATCAAAATAAATTCTTAAGTTGAGAAGAAAAATAAAATTTAAAAAATTTTTCTTTTTGAAAATACTGTCGCTATACCTATATGGTCAAATCTTTATCAGCAACTGCTGATAAAGATGATGCAGTTATTTGGGGGAAAAGGAATAGTAAGAGGCCTTATCTATTTCTGGGATGCAGATACACACACACTTCGCTCTAGGCTCCAGACTGGATCCCCTAGGGCCTTCCTAGTATGATGGCTCTCTTGGTCCCCATGGAAATAGTGTTGGTATTTTTTGTGAATGTGTTTCATCTATATTTTTCTGTGTGCATTTAAATATAGAACTGCAAACCCAAAACTCATCACCAATGTATGCCCACCATACAGACAAGTTAAAATGTAGAATTCTTCATTTCACTCTCCCCCACTACTAATAATTTTTGGAAGAAATGAGGCTTGGGTTTTTATATTTTCTATCTCGGGATTTAATCCTCTCTAGACTGTTTTAAAAGACATTGCTTAGTTCCATCGAGTATTTTTATTAGACTTAGCTGGACTCCTCCTATGAATGAAGCACGTGAGGAAGCTGTTCTCCAACTAGGCTAACCACAGGTAGTTTCGTTGTGCGGCAGTTTATCTCATGTCTTTCCGTTCACAGGCAATGCTTTCTGCCTCTGTTCCCTTCTTGTTCAATGCAGTGTTCTGTTTCAGAGTTTGCACCTCATTATTTCATATCAAGGAGAATCTCCAGTCTTTCCCCCTCTTCCTTTCTGAAATGATGTTCATCTGGTTTTTAGTTTTTCTCAGAAGCACCCTTATTCCTGAGGTTAAGTGCAGTCTCGCTCTAAACGTAGAGCAGGTGGTGATAGCACAGTTGTGCTAATTGCCTTCAACCTGAGATGATGGTTTGGGACTGATACAGGCAGGTGAGTGGATATGAAACAGCTTGCTGGGTAGGAGTCCTCTTTGGGGCACCTGGGTGTCTTAGTCGGTTGAGCATCCGACTCTTGATCTCAGCTCAGTCTCATTTCTCAGGTTTTGGGATCAAACCCCCTCCTCCTCCACCATCAGACTCCAGGGTGTCTTCTTGAAGATTCTGTTCCTCTGCCCCTCCCCTCCCGTTAAAAAAAAAGGAGTCCTTTCTTTCACTTGACCTTCAGAACCTTCCTAGGACCTGAACCAAGCATCTAAAACAAAGATAAAATATAGAATGTAAAAATCATAGCCACTATATTTATTTTAGATTTCCATAAATATGTGAATAATTAGAAAGAAAGATATAGTATATCGGGGAACATGCACCACTGGTAGGCATGATAAATTCTTCCACATACATTCCATCAGTATGATGAGTCATGAAATATTTGGGTTTAGGTTCAATGTTTGCAGTTAAGTGGTGAGTGTTTTGTCTGTATTTTTTCATATTTCATTTTAATTTTATACAAATTCAATTTAGCTGGATAGATTGACTATCTGACTTGTTTCCTAGAATTCATAACTAAGGTTTATCATTAAGATTATTGCTTTAACAATGCCCTTTAAAGCATCTCAACTTGGTACATGACTTTAAAATGAATAATTGTAAGAATATTTTAGTACTGCAATTTTTAAGGGTTCTATTATTTACAAGGAAAATAGAACTGATAAATTTGAATGATGAAAATGGATTTAATTAGGTGAATTTAGTTAGGCTTGATGAGGTGGAGCCAAATTTAGGATAAATGGTATTTTTAAGCTAATGTCTCTTATATTTTTGGATTTGCAAAAGTTTCCCAGAACATGTGGCAGGGTCTTGTAATTCACACACACCTCTCTCTCTCTCTCTCTCTCTCTCTCTCTCTCTGTCACACTTTTACTCTCCTGCACACATGCATGAACATGCGCACAGAGGGGCCCGGCATCTGGAGTGTGTTCAACATTCTCTCCTTCTTTAATTACTAATTCTGCCTATAAAGGGTATATCTGGCAAAGTTTGCTCCTGTCTTTTCTGTTCTAGCCCTGTTATTGCAAAACACAAAGGAATATTCTAATGGAAAGTATTGTCATTTTGGGTTTTCCATTTTGGGGACAAAAATGGGCACTTAGCCATTCCTCGTGATGCTCTTTGCTTGCGTCCTATAAAGGATAAGAAAGTCACCCATTTTCTAATCCAGAACCCAACTTGTTTTCCCAGGTTCCCTCCTACAACCAACACAAACACAGACATTTACCAGCAAAACAGAAGCTGTTGGAAAGATTTTTTGGCTGCTGAAATGGGCTCCTGTCACCAGGACATGGCAGGCTTTTTGCTGTATTGTCTCCCAGCCCTGGCCCGGGTACTCCAAAAGGAGCTTTATGTAATCAGTCTTCCCTGACATGTGACGTCCTGTCATTTTCCTCCCCTTCGGCTCTACTGCCGCCCACAAATCAATAACATTGCCTGGGAAGTTCAAGCTGGTTTTGCAGCCACCCTAAGCTCTGTGTTTCTTAAAGGGTATGTCAGAAAATGTAAAGTTTCCTAATGATATTTCTGGCTGATGACACATGGCAGAGCTGATGGACTATTTATAATCAGTGGCACGATCGCAAGCACATTATTTTTATTTCACTTAGGGGGGAGCCCTGTCACTTGCTACCTCTCTTAGCAGACAAGTTGATGCCATCTCCACATAAAGGAGCTAAACCCTCTTTGCAGAATGTGTTTTGCACTTTCCTCTTTGTGTTAGGAGCTCCCCAGTTCTTTCCAATAGAACCCTCCTTTTAAAAAAAAATTGTTCTTGGGCTGGGAAGATGATGAGGGCAACCAGTGATTTGTAGCAACTGCTTTAAATTCTGGTCATGCCTTCACTATAAATGTCTCTGTCTTTGCTGCTCAGATCCTGCTACATTCCTCCGCATGTGGGCGTGGCTGGCATGACTGAGGCAGCAGACACAGCTACTGCATTCAGCCCTCGCCCCAGTTTCGCAGGACTGAGCGTAGCATAGATATCTTTCGTTGAGCAGCTACTATATTCTAGGCAACGTACTTGGTAGGCATTTTATACAGAAGATCTCATAAGCGCTTTCAAACCTGTCTGGGGCAAGTGCTTACCTCCAGAGAAGACATGTAGGGGGAAGAAACGGGACATTAAATGACTTCTCTCCACTGTCCCACAGCTGATAGGAAAAGCCCCAATTCAAATCTAACAAACCACACCTGCTCTCTTTCCACAACCTTCTCACTTCTTTCAGATTAAGCGGACACTTGTGTATGGATGTGGATAGGGCAGGGGTACTTACCCATTCCCAACTTGGGTGGCTCCTGTGACTTCATAGGCTGACCAAAGTGAGAGATGGAAGAACTGGAAACTTTTCCACCTGGGGTAAAACCTGCTGTACAAGGAACCATATACTAGAGGAGAGTTTTGACTCCTCATTGCAATGGGAGGTGTTACTGCTATAAAGATACTGAGCTCTCTTTCTCTCTCTCTCTTTTTTTTTTTTTTTAATGTTTCCACAGGACAGAGTTTAGGGTATGGATTCGTTAACTATATTGATCCAAAGGATGCAGAGAAAGCCATCAACACTTTAAATGGACTCAGACTCCAGACCAAAACCATAAAGGTAAGAAGTGATATGCTGGCTCCTGACTGGGCAGCACTGGTTAAATTTCATCCTTTTGATCTAATAAATCCAGGTTGTGAGGGAGCTGGAAGTGATGCTCTTTATTTATGCGAAGGACATTTATCATCCACTGTACTAAGTGGGGGTTGCAGATCATTACAAAGGATGAGATGTAGGCTGAGTAGAGGGAAGGGACAGAGGGCAGATGGGGTGTCAGGGCCCACCAAGAAGGCCTGTGAGCCCAAGTCTGAAAAGATGGCCAGAACTGAGCCATGGGAAGAAGCTGGGGCAGGGAAGCTGTTCCAGACACAGGGAACAGCACATGGGAAGCTGTAAAAATGAATGTAAACATTATGAGTGGGGAACAGCATCTAGAATAGCATGGCCTAAGTTTGGATAGGAGGTGGGCAGGGGCCTCGTGTGCCAGGCTGAACAGTTTGACTTTGCCAAAGAGTGGACAGTTCATCTCCTAAAGTGAGACTAGAAAAGAAAAAATCAGTTGTAAATAAACTCTAGCATAATAAGGATGGGCACTATAAAATTGTTAGATACACGGTAAAGGAATGACAGAAAAAGTAACATTCGAGCAATTGGAAAATAATCAGAGCTATAGATATCTCAGGTGGGATTATTTTAAGTTGAAAAAGAGAAATAGTTACCCAGAGCCTGTTCCTCCAGATAGAGCTTTCTGTGACTGTGTGTCACTCTCTCGGTTCAGACTTCACCTCGTGGGGATCCTTTAGGAAGCTGTGCTGTTCACTTGGAGGACCCCCTCCCACAGCCAGTGGTGTCTCCTGGTTGGAGCCTCCTCCTCCTCAGCCTCCCTTCCCCTTCTCCCCCCACCTCCAGGCAGTGTCCTGCTTGGGGGCAGCTGCCAGCCCATTAATGAGTCCCATCCTTCATAGCCTATTAAACCACAGGGAGGTGTCTCCTGGGCACTCTTATCCTCACGACAGCAGGTCTGACGCAAAGTAGGACAAAAGAGAAACCTCTCCCAGAATGGAAATCTATAGATGGCACCAGCTTTCAGAGTATGAAAACAAAAACGCAGAACTTTTTGGTTCAACAGAGCCACTTCGACATCCAGACTGACAAAGGAGACCATTGGCATAAGATAATCTTAGCCAGGAGGTAATCAAAACCAAACCAAAGCCAAAACAAAAACCTTCTTTTCTGGAATATATTACATGATTGCCTGCCTTCCTTCTTTCCTTCCTTCCTTCCTTCCTTCCTTCCTTCCTTCCTTCCTTCCTTCCTTCCTTCCTTCCTTTATTTTAAGCAGCTTTACTTTTGCAATTGAGTTTAATTTTATTTCTAAAGATGATTGCTTTCCTGATCTCATATGGTCTGTGATACACACAGACCCCAAAATGGGCCTGACTCAGGCTGCCTCCTTCCTCTTAAAATCAATCCCTTGAGTTATCTAATGGAGAAATAATTAAGAGTTGTTTAATTATGAGGTAGTCCTCTGAGAGGCAGGAGGATTAATTTCTTTCAAAGGAAAAACATACCTATTTTTATGTTTTAAGTGAAGATAGGAGGCTCGCATCCCTGACTGTTTGTTGAGACCACACCGGGTTGAGGCTGTATTTGTGGTTTGATTGATTTTTCTGTGCTATCCAGTTCAGCATTAGAATGTCAGACACTTACTCTTCCCTTGATGGATGCCCTGACCTTGAACTGAGAAAGTCCTTTTCTTTCCTCTACAGTTTTCTTGAAACCCAAACCTTCCCAAGAGTTTAGGATCAAATCATCAGCCATCCATTCTGCCTTTTAAATATATATATTTATTTATTTATTTATTTATATATATGGGCTGTTGGGCTTCCTGAAAGACTGACTGGATCTGGCTTTTCCGATCTCAGAATGCACCCCCTGATCCATTGTGCCGTCAGAAGCAGTGCTTTGTCTAGGTGGATCTTAGAGACGAGGAACATTGATTATTTTCGTTCTGTGAGGAGACAGTCTGCCCCACCCCCTCACCCACCCTGCACACACCCTGCATCAAAACGCTGCCAACACATTTGCACCCAGCAGTAACGTGGGCTTCCGAGGCACTGTAGAATTCAAAATGCATGATGCCGCGGCTGAATCAATAATTTCCATTCTCTACTATGAATGAAAATTTAATGTGCAAACCTAGGGATTTCAGCCCTTTCATTAAAGCAGTTTATTTGCTATACTCAAAATTAAGTTTGAGTGATAGGTTCCTTTATTAACTTTTCTTCCCTTTCCTAAAGGGACACAATGTTTAAGGTAAAAATCATATTAAAGGGGAGGGGGAAAAAGCAAACCCTTTTCATGTGCTGTTAATAGTCTCATCATTTATTAATTTTTTAAAATTGCTTTTCTGCCTTTCAGGCCACTGTTTACTTCTGCTTCAGTTTGCTTTGATAAGTGACACGGGATTTATCTCTTTGCTCTGGCTCCTATGAAAGAATAGATAACTTGCCTATCTGGAAAACATAAGTATCCTCCTGGAAGCATGCTTTACAGAGATCTCCCTAGAACCATCTAGCACATGTTTGCGGGATGAGGTCAAGTTTGTCCCTCCTCGCATTTCTGGCACATTTCTGGACTGCTTTGTGCAAAACACCCTACTTTAAATATAATGCATAACCTGGATTCAGGCAAACCAAGAGTTAATTCCTAACGTTTTGTTTTGTTTTGTTTTAATTCCTAAGTTTTGACAATTAATGATTAACAGCTCAGGATAGATCTGGAAAGCCCTGAGGGCGTGGTGGAGAATGTAGTGAGGGTGGAGAGCAATGAGGAGGGCAGCTCCTCTTCAGAGCTACTGCTGATTGTTTAAGCCCCGGATTATTGCCAGATCTTCCAATTATTCAATAAAAGCCGAAATCTAGATTTTTTTCATGCCATACCTCTCGATTTTTAGAAGTTGGAAGCCAACTTAAAAATTGTAAAGCATAGGTGGTTGAGGCAAACAAAATTTGGTAGCTAACCTGTCGTCAAACAGTTTGCAGCCTTTGGAGTCCAATTTGAATACACTGTTTTGCCTATTGGAAGTGAGTGATTCGTTACTGGGCTGCTAGGGGAAGGTGCCCAAAAATGATGGTTCCCTGTTAGCAAATTTTTTTTAAAAGATTTTATTTATTTTATTTTGACAGAGAGAGAGAGAGAGAGATCACAAGCAGGCAGAGAGGCAGGCAGAGAGAGGGGGGAGAAGCAGGCTCCCTGCTGAGCAGAGAGCCCAATGTGGTGCTCGATCCCAGGACCCTGAGATCATGACCTGAGCCGAAGGCAGAGGCTTTAACCCACTGAGCCACCCAGGCACCCCTCTATTAGCAAATTTTCATTGACCCATAGTAAGGGGGATGGAATGGCTGTGTGCCAATGCCAAGGGCATGTGGAGGGCAAGGCCAGGCCTCTGTCCTCAAGGAGAATAGAATCTTGGCACAGACACAGCATCAAAACAGAGAAAAAGCATAATTTGTTCATTAAGCCCCTACGAGTAGTATGGATGACTGCAGATAATGCGCCTATCTGGAAAAAACAAGCACATTCTTCAGAAGCATGTGTTACAGTGATCACCTAGGAACATCTAGTACATGTTTGCAGACGTGTGACTACAGAGTGATTATTCTCTGGTTTATAACTTGTTTCATGGGAGAAAGCAGCTAGGCTCAAAGATGAAGTGACTTGTCCAAAGGCAAACAAGTGACTGGCAGCTGAGCTGAGTTAGCATCCAAAAGTCCTGTGAAGGGTTCTGCCACAAGGAGGAAATAATCATGATTACTTATTATAATTATACTAATAATTAATGATAGTAATGCTACCTTATATTGAATATTTACTCTGTATCCATCAGTATTCTAGCCCATTTACATGCTGGATAGGATTTAATCCTTGAAACATCTCTAGGGGTAGGTGCTTTACATGCATTAACTCTACTTCTTAAGGCAGTCTTGTAAGAAAGTTCTATTCACTCCTTTATACAGATGAGGAAAGTAAGGCCCAAAGAGGTTAGGAGACTTACCCAAGATCACACAGTTGGCACGTGAGATTTGGAGTCAGCAAATGTGTTTCAAAAATAACTCTGGCAATGGGTTGTAAGTATTGGAAGGTCACACTGTGTTTGCTCAGTAGCACATGCGTTCTGTAAGATTGTGTGGGCATGTATTGGCTCTGCACACACACACAGGTTATACACCCCAGCATGGGAAGGAGATATAAAAAGTGAACAAACTGTGTGGTCCCTCCAGGTTCTTCAGGAAACAGATCTGTGGTTTGCCATCAGCCTGGGGATAGACCTGACTTCAAGTGGTTTCTTCTTGAGCCCCTGCTTTCCAGGCTCTGTGCCAGGTCCTGGGATTTCGGTGACCCAGGCGTGGCAGTGCCCTGGGGATTCTCCCATCCATGTGTGTCAGAGAGGCATGGCACATGGACCATGGGCTTACATGTCTAGTCTGCCAGACCAGCCTGGTGCTCCACTTGGGAAACTGGGTCTTTTCTCAGGATTTCAACTCTGAACCCAATGGAGATGATTTGCCCTGTTTAGGGCTTTGGGAGTGCTAATTGTTTGGCTTCTTTCCTCATTTCTCTCCAACAGAGATCACTTTAAACTCTGGGAAGCGTTGAGTGAAATGGCTGGGGGTTCTGGGAAATGATTCTCGGTTCTCCTTAACCTCAAACCAGATGCCTATCCCAGTCCTGGGCTCTCTCCCTTCTCCATGAGTTCTAAAACAGCAGCTTCTGAATTCACACCATAATTTCAGCCTCTTGATGGGAAGCACTCCATTGTATCCAGCTGTAGTGGTCCAACTGTTTGCTGTATTAATTAGTAACAAAGAAAATTAGATGGTCTGTAGTATCTTCAAAAGGGATATCTTTACAAAAAGTTCGGGTTGATATTCAAGTTACACTGAGTAAAAAGTGATCTGAAGTGGAATTTGAGGGTTTGGAATCACTCCCAATAAACCTTTCAGAGTAGTGGGACACCAGTTTGGATTTTAACCTGAGTTTGAGGAGCAGGAGTAGAGGAGTATTCGCTGCTCTGCCTCCATTGGGGCTCCTGTCTTATTGGGGTCACAGACATGCAAAGGACCATCTCTAATGCAGTGGGATAGGGCGATCTTGGGGATGCAGGGGCTCCCGTTGGTTTGGGGTGGAGGAGCAGGAAGTAGGAAGCTGTTCGAGCTTTGAGCCGGAGAGGGACCTGGTCAAAGTAAAGTTCCAAGAAGGCTCATCTGGCAATGATGTGTCACTTGGAGTGTTTGACAGATGAAACCAGCGGCTTGCAGGCTGAAGGTGTTTGTCAGCCTTAGACACTGGTTTTCATGAGCTTTTTAGGAGCTTTTTTTACTTATTTTAAAAGCAAGGCATGCTTATTTATAAATAATTTGGAAAATGCATTATCATATAATGAAGGCAGTATCAGCCATTCCCAACTCAATACTGTAAACAATGTTTTTATGTATTTCCTTCCTTCTGTCATTGCATTACAGGTTTACAAATGATTTTATGTCATGTCTTTTTCTAATAATTGCATTAAGCTATTACTTGAATTATAAAAATATGACTTTAAAGAAAACATTCCCAGAGCACAGCTCTTGTGCAGACTGGAGGTGTGAGTGATTTCAGGCCTGGAGCAGGGATGAGGGGACAAAAGGCTGCCTCTGCCATGCAGAGTGAACCCAGGAGGGTTGGCAGGCAGTCAGGAGAGGGCCTGTGAGAGTAGGAAGGGAGTTTTATCACAAGGCAGCAGCCCAGCTCCAGAGGGAGCAGGACTGGAGAAGGGGAAGGTGTGAGTGAGGGCTTTTCAGAAGGAAAAAAACTTCCCTTCTCTGGGAAGGAAAACAAACTGAGCTCCTGTATCCCGGTATCTCTGTGCCATGTTGCCGCTTAGCCATTTCGCCACCCTCGCTTTATTCTTCTAATAGCACTAACGGTGCCTCCAGGGGATCTCTCCACCCTGGAGTTTTTCAGGGTCCAGTCTGTGCCTCCTGCTTCTTCCTCTTGCCAAGGGTCATCAGGGTGCTGTCCCTCCCTCACCCTACCATCCACCTGCCTTGCTAAAGGCCTTCATTCCACTGAAGCATCTTTTCTTCACACTCGGCATAAGCAATTATTTCTCCTATCACTGCTCTTAATGCTTCCCGGAGAGTTAGCGGATCATTTTTTGCTGACGGGTATCACCCCACCCAGAAATGATAGACTGCCTCCCTCGGTCTTATTAATAATAAAAAGGCATTTTTCTCTCCCGCACGACAGCTATAGTCAGAGCAGTGTGGGAGCACTTCCCTGCCAAGGTCAGCAGGAGAGGCTGGATCACCGAATCCCCAAGGAGCCAAGAGAGGGCACACAGCCACGCAGTGGAAAATGGACACCCGTTTACCCCCTCTGTTGTACTGTACTGCTCATTCTCTCCTGTGAGAGTGTGAGAGCTTCTGTTCGCCTGCTCTGCTTCTCAATGCCCTGCTAACCTCCTCTGAGTGAATAATTTCAGATACCGAAGTTTGAGAGATCAACTTAGAGCGTCCCTCTTCTCTCTGCCCAGTGAGGTTGTTGTAATTCCAGTATCTTAAAGGTCGTCCACAGTGTCCTGGGTCTAGATTACAAAAGCAAATCAGACAGGTACAGGTTGAGAGGACACATAGGTTTTTCAGAAGTGTGTGGAATGGGGATTGGGGGCTTTAGTTGTCTACAAGTGCAAAAGAAACCAACAGGAGGGTGTGGGCTGCCTTAGAAAAGCCAGCTCACCTTGGCTGTGTTAGGAGAACTGTAGATTCCAGATCCCAGGAATCCACTCTGGTCAACCTGTCCTTCCTGTCTGTGTTACACCCTCAGCCCCATGATTTAAAGAGACATTCAAAGGGTTGTGCAGAGGCAAACGGGGAAGAGGGCAAAGATGGTGTTACACTCACAGATTCATCCTCCAAGCTTGCTTTTCTGTTCTCTACGGGAAAAGAAGTCTGCAGGGACTCTGAAGCACAATCTTGTATTTAAAGTATCAGGAAGAGATCCCTTGCAGCTATCAGGGTAGAACATTTGCCTTGGGTGGTACTGAGTCTCTGATTGTCAGAGACATTTGGATGGAGTCATCGGGGATGATGTAGAAGAGATTCCCATACCACACTAGAGTCTGACCTCAAGTTCCCTTAAGCGCTGAGATTCTGTATTTTTGTGTGGTTTCTGGGCTTCAGACTGTTCTGTCCAGTATAGTAGCCACCAGCTATATATCGCTTTTAAAATTTGAATTAAATTAATTAAAATTAAGTAAAATGAAAAGTTCAGTTCCTCAGTCACGCTGGGTACATTTGAAGTGTTCGTAGCCACATGTGTCTAGTGGCCACCATTGAAGAGCTCAGATCTAGAACATATTCGTGATCCAGAAAGTTCTACTGGACAGCACTGGCCTGAAACATCAATGGCTGTGGGGAATAAAGAATCTCTTTTCCGTGACTATCATGAAGCCCCAGGGCAAATCAGCTGGTCTGTCAAAGATCATAGAGCCAATCCCACTTCCCTTTCCCTTTGTTGTCCATTTGAAAGATCTCTGAGTTACGATGAAGAATCAGTCAGGTCCCAGCTCTATCAAAAACCACCAGGGTGACCTTGGGCGACTTACTTTTACTTCTCTGGATGCATTTCCTCATCTGCAAAATGGTGTCTCCCAGCTCTAACAATCTAACTAATAAAATATTATAGCGTGATCTTGTCAGCTTGGTAACTTTCCAGGGAAAGTAGCCGTTTGTGCCAAGCACACAGCTTTTATTTCATTGTCCACGTTAGCCTGACATAGTGGAAAGATCCCAGAACTTGGAGTCATATCCAGCTTTGTCTTAGTTGTGCTATGTGACCTTGGATAAGTACTTCATCTCACTGAGTTCGTCATCTAGAAAATGGGACAAATAATGTCTCACTTCTGAGTCATCATAGTTTATAGTGGGTTGCCCAAGTAATGCTCCCCAGAATGAAGACAAAAGTGAATAGAGTTACCCCTGGATGAAAGTTACATGAGAAAGTTACATTTTTCCCATCTACTTGTTTCAGAGATGTACATGCTTCAAAGATGCTTTTTAAAAATGTAAGGAAAGAGCCTTGAGTCTTATTAAGGCTCAGGCAGCGTATATAGATGCTTCATATAGTGGGAAGTATAATACGACTTCCAGGGCCTGAAGTCACCTTATCAGTCTTCCATAGAGCCCGAATCAGGAGGTGCAGTTCAGTGAGAAGACTGAGTGTCTTCAGCTCTGAGACTGGCTCTTCCACTAACCAACCCATGAAACCTTTAACACATCTCTACTTTCTGGGGGCCACTAGACGGTGAGATTCTTGTACTAAGGCCCCTTCGTAATTTGATGGACTTCGTGAAAGTTGTAGGTATACGAACAGATCACTACACCATTTTTAAATTTTTTTATTATTTTTTTAAGGATTTAATTTATTTGACACAGAGAGAGAGATCACAAGTAGGCAGAGAGGCAGGCAGAGAGAGAGGGAGAAGCAGGCTCCCCGCTGAGCAGAGAGCCTGATGTAGGGCTTGATCCCAGGACCCTGAGATCATGACCTGAGCCGAAAACAGGCTTTAACCCACTGAGCCACCCAGGTGCCCTGACACCATTTTTTTAAAAAGAAGTATTTTTCTAGCCTACTGTATGCCAGATACCCTCCTGATATTCTTGGATACTCTTAAACTCCAGGATGGAGGCATTGTGATAGCTGCGGCCATGGAAATGTGTGTCATCTATAGAGTTTCAAGGAGATAGCTGTCATTCGTGCCTGGGCCTCTTGGAAGAGGCAGCATTCAGGCAGGGTCTGTATGGATGGGCAGGGGTTCACTTTGACATGATAATGAACAAATAGCAAGAACAAAGATAGAGATGTTAAGGGCATATGCAGAAAATTGACCTTTTTAAATTTGAACTGTGGCACGGGGTGCAGGAGGTAAGAAGCTGGCCCAGATCTTGGAGGGCCTTGAATGCTCAAATGAGGGATTTGATCATCCATCACAAAGTGCTGGAGAACCACTGAAGGTTTCGAGCAGAGAGAAGTGGCACCATCGGGGCTCATTAGAAACATTACCATCGGGTCTTGCCCCTGGTAAAAGAATATCATGTATCAGGCGACAGGTGGAGGAAGTATGAGGAATGGGGCCACCTAAGCAGACACCTGTTCTGCCCGTGGGCAGGGCTGCAGCCACAGGCACAGGGGTAAGCTGATCCTCACAATCAAAGCTGTTGTTTCTAGGAGCCAGCTGTCTTCTTTCTTCTCTCCCTGCTCCTGGAGGTGGGATGAGAGGTACCTGCAAGGGTTTGCTCCTCGAAGGCCCTAGCAGCGCCAGAGTCTGTTCTCTGCTGCCATTCTCCTGGGCTCTTTGGAATGAATATCCCCCCTGGGATCCGTATGCTCTGGGGAGTGTGTGCTCACTCAGAGAGTAGGGTGTTACAACAGATTGGGGAAAATCTGCAGCCCGATCTTTTGAAATGATAGGTCTCTGTGTGTGTCTCCTCTGCTAGACTCATAGTTCTATATGTCAGGGACTGTTGTATTCATCTCTGTACCCCCAGTGTCTCACGTAAGACCATAGCAATTAGAGCAAAGCTGCTATTCATTGAGCACTTCCTGTGTGCCAGACATAGTGCCTAGAGACCTTTTTTTTTTTTTAAGATTTATTTATTTATTTGAGAGACAGAGAGTGCAGGTTGAGGGGCAGAGAGAGAGGGAGAGAGGGAATCTCAAGCAGACTGCCTGCTGAGCATAGAGCTTGATCTAATGATCCTGAGATATGACCTGAGCTGAAATTAAGAATCAGATGCTTAACCAACTGAGCCATCCAGGCTCCCTGTAGTGCCTAGAAATCTTGTATGCATTACCTTGTTTATTTTATGTTTTTATAATTTTTTTACTATGTTAGTCATCATACAGTACATCATTAGTTTTTTTTTAAGATTTTATTTATTTATTTGACAGACAGAAAGAGATCACAAGTAGGCAGAGAAGCAGGCAGAGGGAGAGGGGCAAGCAGGCTCCCCACAGAGTAGAGAGCCCCATGCAGGGTTTGATCCCAGGACCCTGAGATCATGACCCGAGCTGAATGCAGAGGCTTAACCCACTGAGCCACCCAGGCACCCCTGTTATTAGTTTTTGATGTTATTAGTTTTTGATGTAGTGTCCCATGATTCATTGTTTGTGTATAACTTGTTTGCATTAGCTTGTTTAATGCGCCAAGGGCTCTGCTAGAAAGCTTCTAAACTATGTTATTCAAGTGATATAGCTTGGAAAGGTTAAGTGACTTACCCCAAACTTACACCACTAGTTAGTAGTCAGGATTTAAATCCTTAACTTTCTAGCCCCAAAACCCTTGCTCTTGACCTTTGTCTCTTTTCAGAACTCCAGAATAGATGCTCAATGTCAGTTAAAGTAACGAAAGTAAGAACTTCCTTGGAGTGGCCTGTCTTAAAATACAGTTGCCTGATGCTCTAACTAGCACCTCTCAGTGAGAGAAACCCACGGGATAAGGGGTGATTCGGACAGAAGGGTGCTCCCAGTGTGCGGAGCTAGAATAGAAATTGGAGAAGGATGGAAGCTGTAGAAGAGACCACATTTGAACTCAGTAGACGGATGAGCTTGCTCATAATCAGGGATGGCCAGTGATGGGGCAGGGCGCCTCATGAAGCAGTGAGCTCCCTGTGTAACGTGGAAGGCAGGTGGCCAGCTGCCTGGGATCTCACCTAGAACTTTTGAGGCCACGTCCAGCACTGATTTTCTGTGAGGCAGATTTCAAGGATAGTGCTTTCTGCTGGGATCACCAGTGACACCTCTCACCTTTATTTCTGCTTACCATGAACCACGGTTGTAGAGATTAGCAGTTTTGTGAATAAAATGCCTACCCTATGAAAACATCCAGTCAATGAGAGAGATCCTTCTTATAATCCGAAGGGGTCTAACAAGTGATGCCCTTATTTCCCACATCCTAGCTGTGAACCAATTGAGAGATAAGACAAAAAAAAGAAAAGCGTATTAAATCCTAAGGTCACCGTTATTATGGATTACGTCCCGGATGGATTTCCTGAACACAATGGGCTTCCTGACACAGAACCCCACACCTTGACAGACTGACAGCCCCTGTCACAGGTTCTGTGGACACCATAGGCCTCCCTATATGAGAGCAGAGCCTGCTCCCATAGTGCAGAGCCTGGAACAGAAAGTGGCTGCCAGAAGGGAAGAGGCAGGCAGTGGCTGAGGCTCCTGTGCATCACCCTTCCCGAAGCCTGTTCGAGCTGTCCTTCCAGTCTTCCCCGCAGAGCAGGAGATGACGGGGCCCTGAGAGGCCTAGAGTGCTACTCCGGGGGCTCCCTCCCATGGAAGCTAACACTGGGAGTGGGAAATGGGTAACTCCTTGCCGGGAACAGCCCTCTGTCCTGCACTCTTCATTTATTTGCTCACTTCCCCACCGGACCGTGGGGTCCTTAGAGCAGAGGCACCCAGCACAAAACCTACCCCCAGGAAGTGTTCCAGAAGGGGAGGAATGTATGAACTCCCATCTTCTAACGCCAGTATTTGATTAATAGACTTCCCGAGGCAGACAAGGATGCCTTTTCTTATCTTACCAGCCTCCCAGCACCCCACACCAAGCCTTTACCATGCTTTCCAAGCCCTCTCCCTTTTCTGTACCGTGGCAGGTTAAACAGGGGGTGAGGGGTTGCCAGAACACTCAGGAAACTTCTTCCCCAGGCTGTGCTGCTTCCTACCCACCCAGGCCGACTCCTGGCTGTGAGCAGGTGAAGGAACCTGTGGGTATGTGTGGGAGGGGCAGCCCCCAGCCCTGGTCCCCCTGCCCCGTTAGTGACAAATGCCAGTGCCGGCTGTAACATATTGGTGAGAATCACTGAGAGCAGCCTTATGAAGTCACTTTGGAAAATGGAAAGTACTTCGTGGGAACTGGGAAGTACAGTGGAATCTGTAGGAATGTGCTAGAGGAAATGCATGGCAGTGAAGTAGTAAAGGATGAGACAGACTCCACCAGGCTGACGGAGGACAGTGGTGCCTCTATAGGGGCTCACTGGTGGTATCCCCAGTGTTTGCTTGTGTGGGTGTGTCCCAGTGGCCCACAGAGTCCCACGCTGGCCCACAAGAGCCTGTAGTACATACCACAAAATAATATGTACTAAATAGCTGCTAAATTCTAGGGATGCGCTCTACACATTAAATCTATTATCTCAGTTCTTTACAATAACTCACTGAAAGAAAATCATCCCCCTTTATACCAGTAGAGAAACAGATTTATCAAGATCAAATTACTTGCCCAAGGTCACAGCTAGTGAGTGCCGGAGGCAGCCCACAGTCAGGGCTCATGAACTCCACGCTGTACTGTCAGTCTTGCAGAGGGTTGAGGTTAGGGTAAGCCTGCAGAGATGGGGAGTTTGGAGAGACTACAGATCTTCTATCAAGATCATTTGTAAAGTCACCTGCCTCTGGGCCATGCTTACCTAGAGAGAGAGGAGTAGCTTCCCCACTCCCAACTCTTCCTGAGCTCCAGAGCAAGATCAGTGCCAGCCTAGAAATGCCAGTCTTGTCTTCAGAGATCCTGGATGAATGAAGTGAGTAGGATCCTGATGGTCTGAGGCACAGGATGCTCTAGGGCTCTGCCTTCAGCATTGGGAGCCCTGGGCTCCAGGTAGGGAGTGCATCATTTTTGATAAATGTTTCAGTGCAACTATGTGCCTGACACCTGTAGTCACTTGGTATTTCATAAATGAATGAGGACACCGGAGGAGTGCAAATACCAGCACAAGCGTTTGGGTATTAAATGTAGAGAGATCCCTTTTCTGTCATTTTTGCCCACACCCACTTGTACAGATTTCCTGTACTAGACAGGGTACTAAGTGACCAAAATACTTAAGGCTCCAAGTCAAGGAGAAAAACTAAGCAGGAGTTATGTTTGGTGAATGATCAAAGTGCTGCTGTTCACCTTTGGGACTGGTTATTGCTCTGTGGCTGTGATCTGTGGCAGTAATTTTCCCTGGATGAGGTTAGGGGAAATGGTTTTGTTCTGTCATTGACTCTCGAGTGCCAGGTCCTTTTCCTAGCAGTTCTGTCCCCAGCCCACCCCCTCTCCCAGCTCTGGCTGCCCAGACCATTGGGTGTCAAGGTCATTACTCTCCATTGCACACTTATTGGGTATCAGACAGGCACTGCACTAAGCTCTTGACCTTCATCATCTTATTTGTCCTTCCAGCAGAGGAGAGCTATCCTTAGGCCACCATCCCCTGACCCCATCATACACCTGTCTCACTGACAGTCTCACCTCAGCTCTGTCTTCTTCCTGGCCCTTTTAACCCTTAATTAAAAGGGATATTAGTTTCCCCTTCTCAGTGTTCCACTCCCAGCAATATAGCCCTGGAAGAGCACACATATTGGGGCATTGATGATAATTGGCCCATATGGGTACCTTTCTTGTATTTGACTCATGTTTATTGGGTACCTCCTATGTGTTGTCTCTTGTTCCCATTGGACTTGGAAATGCATTAGGGCAAGAGATCACTCCTTTTTCTTGCTTGTTATGCATCTCCAACACACAGCAGTGTGCCTAGTTCATAGTAGATCCTTGGGAAATGTTTTCTAAGAGAAGACCTCCAGGTGATGTCTAGTCATAGAACAGTCTTCTTTCAGTCCTTCTAATCCCAGATACTGGGGAATAGGAAACCTGTCCTTTAGCTCTTAGCTTAATAGGGAAACACAGCTATGATTCTGAAGGCTTGATTCTATGATTAACTCTTGTTGATCCCCCTAAGTGGAGGAATCCATGTTGCAGTTAGCCCCAAAGAGTCATTAAGGCCCACGTCATTCATTATGTTCTGTGGGTGTGCTCATTTATTCTTTCCGTAGGTGTTGAGTGTTCTGCAGGTATCAGATTCTGTGCTGGGAGCTAGAGCCACAAAGATGAACAACACACACACACACACACACACACACACACACACACACACACACTACACATGACCGCAAGGAGATCCACAAACTAGATGATCAGGAGACTAGATAGAAAGGTGGTGACTCAAGGTCCGAACAGGTTAAGTAAGTACCATGGGTGCAGTTCACTGAGAGCCCTACTGGGGCATTTTTAGGAGGAGGTAAGATCAGGGAAAGCTGCCCAGAGAAGAAAGGTGGTGACTCAAGGTCCGAACAGGTTAAGTAAGTACCATGGGTGCAGTTCACTGAGAGCCCTACTGGGGCATTTTTAGGAGGAGGTAAGATCAGGGAAAGCTGCCCAGAGAAGATGGCATTGTAGCTGGGTGTTGAAGGAGAATAGGATCAAGGCCTGAGAAAGTAGGTGGAAAAATTTTCCCCACAAGCAAGATATAGAAGTAGGAGGGTATATTTTAAAAGGGCAGCACAAATGTCATTCAGATAATTAATTAGTCTAATAATTGGCAGGGGTGAGACAGGGGTAACTCTTAATACCATGAACATGTCACCACAACATTCTTATCTCTTTCTCCCTACCACTCCCTTCTCATGCCTGAAAAATAGTTCTGCTTGGTTATAACCTGAAAGACTTTGTTCCTTAAAGGATGGGGTAGGAGAGCCTTGTGTGGAGTGATGCTCTGTCCACACAGTCACATGAGACCCTCCGTCCTTCAGCCCCCACTCCCCAGGGACCAGCCAGTAAAGGTCCCTTTGCATGTCAGCCGTGTGCTGGGAAGGAGCTTACAGAGGCCACCCCTGAGTTCCTGGAAGAGGTAGATACTGCAGATAGGCTGACTCCCTCCATCAGCAGGTGGAGACCCGCGAGCCAGGTTCATCACTCACATCATTTTATCTGTTGAGTCAACATCTATTTTTCAGTGTGGAAACCATGAAGGGACTGGGCATCTCTGTCCTGGAGAGGTAATGAGTGCCAAGGGTGAGGGGTCTGCGCAGCATTCATTCTCCTTTGCTGGATCCACCGCCAGACCCATTCTCAGATGCAAGGTCATCTTTACTGCTCGAGGTTTAGTTCTCGATGCCAAGGGTCCAGTTTAACACATACGCTTTCTTCTGTACACACGTTTGTGCGTGTGCGCAGAACACACGCACACACTCACCCCTGTGGTCTTAGCAGGCCTTGTAAATTGGTTATATGGATTAAATAAAACTCCCAACTGAAAAATGCTAAGCCATATAGGTCCCTTCCTGTCCAACATTGTCAGATGTGCTCTGAAATGACTGTTTTCATCATCTATTCTGAGCCATAACCGCCCCAGAAATAGCTTTAGCAGGAAAGTGCTTTTGTTAGACTAGCTGTAAATTATATTTCAAATGTCTGATGTTGTTTTCTTAAAAAATAAATAAATAAGTAAATGAAAGTCTAAAATTAATGACTGCTGGGGTTTGCTCTGCTTATGTGTACTGCTACAGATTTGGCTTCTTGCAGATGGAATTTCAGATCTGTTTACACTTCTGTGTTAGCTTTTTGGGGGAAAAAAAGCAGTTGAGAGATCTGGGAGGACAAATTTACAAAGTCGAACTTATTATAACCATCCGTGAGGCTTGCTTCTTTCTCCCCCTGCCCTCTCCCTCCTTCCTTTCCCCCGCTGCCCTCATTTTGTTGATTGTGGTTTTATCTGCTCCTTCTCAAAGTTAGACAGCAACTGGTTCTTGCAGATGTTATGACAAGGTCACAGATCCAGTTTCACAAGCAGATGTTCACGAAGCCCCATTTCACCAGCACTTTGTCATTCGGTGAGAGCAGACCTTGTGGGAGCAGATTGGAACAACACAAAGGATGGGACATAAAAAAACCTTGCAGAGAACCTGATCACTTTAATGTTTTGAAGATGAAGGGCTGGGGGATGGGGAGGGTGGCAAGGAGAGAAATCTGCAGAGCAGAATTTCATGGAGGGTTTTTTGGGTTTTGTTTTTTTTTTTTTTTTTTGGTTTATTCAAAGATTATTATGTGTTGGATACAGTAAATCATCTATACGCCCACATCCAGGAGGTAAATCTTCAGAACTCCATGCGTGGGTAGTTCTGCATTTAACAGCTGCCATACAGTAGCTATTTTGTTCTGCACTCAGAGACCCTTATCTGTGCATTTGTTTTAAGTTATAGTCAACTCTCCTTTTGTTCCTCTATTGCTGTTCTCCTGATTCTCATTACTATTACAAGAGTAGCTAAGAATCTGCACTACTGAGTTATTTAACCTGACACCATGAGTTAGGATGATAGACGAGGGGCTGCCATCTCAGTTGTTGACTCAGCCTCGACTTGGAGGGTGTTGCTATAATGGATTTAGCTCCTCTTGCCTTTTCCCAGGTCTCATATGCCCGTCCGAGCTCTGCCTCAATCAGGGATGCTAACCTCTACGTTAGCGGCCTTCCCAAAACCATGACCCAGAAGGAACTGGAGCAGCTTTTCTCGCAGTATGGCCGTATCATCACCTCTCGAATCCTGGTTGATCAAGTCACAGGTTAAGTGTTTCTTTGTCATTTCTTTCCTTGTGTCTCAATGCCATAGCCAGTGCCCTGTGACCCATAGGAGCAGAGAGATAATGGTTGCTTAGGGTAAAAGATATGGGTCATGCGCAGACAGAATTTTGACCTAGGAGAAAGACTTCTGATCAATCAAATGCCCACATTTAAAATGGGCTATCTTAGGAGGTAGATCTCCATCATGGGAACTGTTCCAGCAGCAGCTAACCTGCTTGGCAGGGCTGTAAAGAGGATTCAGGCATCAGGTTGTGAGTAGGACTGAATGACCTTCAAATCTCTTTCAATCCTCAGCAAGGAACACTACTTTTGTATGTGGAAAGAACCCGTCTTAGAGCTCTGGCTCCAATGATAGCATTACAGAGCTAGAGGGAACCTCATGCTGCCTCATTCCCCACATGAGAATAGAGTGGTCCAAAGTGGAGGACCTGACTTCTGCCCACCTAGTTAGTAGCAGTGCAGGGACGTGAAGCCAGGACCTGGGACTGTGGTATTTTGTCTATCATAAAGAAAGGCAACCACCACCTCTCAGTAAGAAATGTAAGCTGCCCTGGCTTGCATTTTTAATGACAACATGTTTTCACCTACTCCATGTTAGATCCCAATTTAAAACACACCCACCACCCACCCCCCGCCCCTAGAGCAGTTTAGCATGTGTTTATCATCCAGCTCGTGCGACAAACCCTTCCTGAAGCCAGTTCAGCCCCCAGACACTGTGCAGAGGGACACTGGGGCCCGGGGATGAAGGAGGCACAGTTGTGCCCTTGCAGGACTCCAGTGTGATGCGCACCTTCGAGGGGCTGTCCCATGTCCCCCAGGAGCTCAAGAGGGGGTGTGCTGTGCCTGACAGGGGATTGGTGTGAGGGCTCCATCAAGGAGGGGATGTTTGAGCAGGGTTTTGGAGGATGACTTGCAGTTATCTGGCACAAAGGAGGGATTAGAGAATTCTAGGTGGATATGATGTATCCTGCAGAATAGGCAGAGAGGACATATCGTAAGGCATGGAGCTGAGGAAGAACACAACCTGTTCAAGGAATAGATGGCAGTTCAAATATGGCTGGCCTGGGGCTCAACAGGGGACTTGGGCCACGTCATCAGGGGCACTGAAAGCCAGGCTAAGAAGTCTGACTTCATCTGTGTGCAACATGAAGCCACGGAAGGGAGTGTGTGTGTGTGTGTGTGTGTGTGTGTGTGTGTGTGTTTTATTCTGTGTGTGGAGTGGGGGTCGGTGAGGAACAGGTACCATGCACAAGGTAAAAAATTGAAAAGTTATGAAAAATGTATAAAGAACATTTTTAAAGGCTGTCACGTAGTCAGAATTTGCTTGGCAAATGGATTATTTAGTTGCTAGGTGTGGAGGGAACATTGTAGGACTAGAAACTAGATGGTTACATCTAGTTTCTCCCTCTAGTTACAGCAACTAGAGGGAGATGAGGACTGAGCAGGCTGGTACCCATTCCAGCAGGGGCTGGAATGGATGTGAGAGGTGCCTGTGTTCTGTGGGTGGGAGTCATGTGTCCAGAGCCATGATGGTAGAAACACAGGCAGATGCATTTTGATGGGTGGGAGAGATGCAGGGAGCCAGGCTCAGCCCTGGCCCCACCAGTGGGCTGACTCCCCACAGAATTTCTCTGGAGCCCAGCCCATCTCTTCCCAGAAGTGTTGACCAGTTTGATTTGTTCACTCTTTATGAAGGCTCTTTCTCTTTCCCCAGGAGTGTCCAGAGGGGTGGGATTCATCCGGTTTGATAAGAGAATCGAGGCAGAAGAAGCCATCAAAGGGCTGAATGGCCAGAAACCCAGCGGTGCTACGGAACCGATTACTGTGAAGTTTGCCAACAACCCCAGCCAGAAGTCCAGCCAGGCCCTGCTGTCCCAGCTCTACCAGTCCCCCAACCGGCGCTACCCTGGCCCACTTCACCACCAGGCCCAGAGGTTCAGGTAGGCACACCCACGGGGAAAGGGCCCTGCTACACGAGTACAGAGCCGGGTGAGGGCCAGGGAAACCCGTAGCCCTGAAAGATGGGGCAAGCGTAAGAACCTCAGGCCCCAGGTTCACTGTGTGAACCTCCCTACCAGGCCTCAGTTTCCACAGCTGTAACATGAAATGATTGGACCAGATGCTCTTCCAAGCCCCCTTTCAACTTACCAATGTGAGCGTGGTTAAACTTCAGATTCTTGGATTAAAACAAAATCCCTACATTTAACCAAACCAGAAGCTTCCGTTTCAATAAGAGTACATCACAAACAAGTGACCACATTCAATAGCTTAGACTTAAGGCTGAGGGAGTGGCTTTTAATAAAGTCAAAGGCAAGTGTAGTCCAGGAGGCAGATCCTTGCCAGGAAGAGTGGTTTGGCCTGTCCTCCTTTCTTCTGCAGGAAACTCTGTAGCATAGGTACTCTCTTTTGTATTAACTTCCCTCTGACTGTTAAGCCACCAGATTCTGGGAAGATGGAAGGAAGATTTTCCCAAGCTTTATTAGTGTTTCCTTCTGCACTGCTAGTGCAGTGGGGCACTTCCCTTCTCCTGGGACATTTCTGAAAGGCAGGTTTCACTCCGTGAGGGCAGTCCAAATTTGACTGCCTTTATCGTACAAGGGATAAGAACATTCTTGATCTACCCATAATAATTCTAAATAATTCTTTTATTCTATCCATGTTCCCTTTGATGAAAGAGTTTTTTTTCTTCTTTTCAAACATCACATGGGAAGATGGTAGGCCCTCCATCTGGCCATGAGGAGGAGGAAAATCAGCCTCAGTAGTGTCCTCCCATGTCCTGGGAATTTAAAAGGGTTAATGATTTCACGAAGAGTCCAAGTCATCTAATTTTTATTTTGTGTGAGCGCACATGCAGTATTTATGTAAAAAGCCTTTCCAGCAGGCTTCTAATGGTGGAAACTATGGTTACTACTGCCCCATGGTGTGAATAGCTTGTCCCCAAGTAAAATACTGAACATAAGGGAGATTATAACATAATGGCAATTTGCTAGGAGGAGCTTTCAGGTTGTAAATAGTAAGCTAATTATAAAAAATCTTAACCCCCAAACTCCTCCTTTCCCAAAAAATGTGTGTGGTAAGATTTAGTTAATGTAGCTAGACTAAGAGAAAAGATTCATTCTGATATGCATTGTACATGCATGTGTATTGCTTTCATTGACAAGTTTAATTGCAATAAAAGGTGAATTGTAATAAAAGGTGAATAACTTAAGAAGCTGCCCCCTTTTAACAACTTCACACACAATATAAAATGAAGTCCACACACATGTTCTGAGAGGAGGGGGGAGTGGGATTAATTCAGACCTTGAAAGAAAGGGAGCTTCATTAGACACTTGCTTTAAACTCTAGCATTGACCTGAACATGAATTACTCATGGTTGGAGGCAGAAAAGGGGGAAACTACCAGTGGACAGACTCCTAAGCATTGGGGAAAGTTGTTGAGCTTTTCTTCTTTGAAAATGGAGCATTCTTATTAATAGTTCCATTGAGCAATCTTGCCATCTGTGAGGCATTAACCCAGAGACCCTCCTTCTCTTTGCAGGCTGGACAATTTGCTTAATATGGCCTATGGCGTAAAGAGGTAATTAAAACTCCACAGATTGCCAGATGTCCGTGTTGGCACAGACTGGGGCTAGAAATTTTTTTTTTTAATTCACTAACTTTACTTTTTTTTTTTTTAATTCTTCCTTTTTCCTCCACCAGCATGTCAAATTCTTAATTTTAATTTCGGACCTCAGTTGGTTTTGTTTCTTTTAGGGCACACAAAGTGTGTTTGTGTGTTTCACTTTTTCTTTTATTTGCAGGTGGGCTTCTCCTATGGTTCAGGTGCCACAGCTACCAAGCCCTTGATAATCTGGTTCTCTGGACGGCTCCCCTAAGGGAGAAGGCTCCTACTCTTTGCCAGCTGATTTTGCAAACTTGCAGAGCAACTGTTTTGCATTAGCAATGCCAAGATTCAGTTAAGAGGGCAGATTCCAGCAAATCAAAATTAGAACATTTTGCTAATCGTGGTTGACAATCTTATGATTGTCAGTGGAAAAATTAGATTTTGGACTGCCAGTCCCGGCCACAGCATGAGTAAACGTGTGGATGACCTGCTAACTCCCACCCCCACCTCGGTGTGCATTTCAGGCCACAGCCTGAGAACGAAGTGTATCTGTGTGCACCTCAACCAGGGGTTTCTTTTGTTACAGGTTTTAGCAGTTATTATAAATCCTCCCTTGGTTATACATGTATTATGTTTTAAACTTGTGGTTTCTTTCATGTAAAGCCTTTTGGGGGTTTGGGGGCTCAGATAGAATAAAGGTTTGTAGGGCTCTCTGAATGCAGTCACAAGAGTGATCCAGACCTAGTCTGAAAGCTAAATCTCGGGAAGTCGAGTGCGTTCTGTCACTGTGTCCATGAGATTCCCATATGTGCATTTGATAAGCTCCACTGAGCTGCTAGGGACACAGCATCTTCATCATCCTGCTCAGTAGAGCTGCACACTTTAATTCCCCTTCCCACAGTCAGGCAAAGAGATGTGGTCTTTAATATTCTCAGTCACACTCCCCACACGAGGCAGTGTTCTCAGCACTTGGCCACGCATGGTAAGTACCCCGACTCTGGAAACCCGCATGCAGCGGAGGAAGGACCTGGCCTGCCGGCTTTGCTAGCCGAGCATCAGCCTCTCCAGTCTCCAGCCTGGCACCAGTGAGGATAACTGGGAATCACGTCTACGTGTCAGGCACACTGCTTGCCTCTTCCCACTCCTGCTCTTCCATTTTTCCCACCTCTGGCCTCTGCTCCCATCTAACTTCAGGGAGGCGGCTCCACGTGTGGAGTGATGCTTACGTGGGCTGAGGCCAGGGGAGGCACAGCTGCAGCCTCAGAGTAAACATCAGTGGTCACTAAGAGCGTTCTCTGTTCCTATCAGACCCGGATTTGGGTCCAGACTCCTTCCTACCAAAGCACTCTGGGTAGCCATGACTGACTAGAGTTGAGATTCTGCTTGAAACCTCTTTGCTGGCTCCTGACTTTGGCCTTGCTGTTCTCTACCTTTAAATGAAAAGAGTCAGTTGGAGGAGAGAAGGTTGAGAAGACAGTTTTGAGAAATAATGCAAATCACAGACATGGATTTGCCCTCCTAAGAATCCTTACCATGATGTGTTTTGGTTCTGTTACTTGTTTTTAAGCAAGAGAGAAGATTGACTTAGCTAATAATGCCAAAATTGGTACCTATTGTTATGTTTAGCATATCTTCAGCAGCCCTTTGATTATCTAAATTCTAGTTAGATGCAGAACTGTTCTTTCCTAGGACTTTCAAATCTCCAAGAATATTTGCTGATTTTTAAAACGTCCTAGGGGCACCTGGGCAGCTCAGTCAGTTAAGCATCTGACTCTTGATTTTGGCCTAGGTCATAACCTCAGGGTTGTGAGATTGAGCCCCACACTGGGCTATGCTCTGAGTGTGGAGCCCACTTAGGATTCACTCTCTCCCTCTGCCCCTCCCCCCTCTCTGAAAAACAAAAACCAAAAGTCCTAGATAACATTTTATCCCATTCTCTCTCCAGTTTTTGCTTCCTCTCCTCCCCCCTTTTCTCAGAAATAAAACCCAACCACATGAAAACCAAGACATTAGTCAACGGATAGCGCCCAAATGCCTGTATATATTTGGTAAAACATTTAAACAAAATGTTAACAAATATTTTTTGGCTGTAAGCACTGGTAACCTAATCCGATGCATCCATTATGAATCACACATAGATATCTTTTATCAGACAGTGAATAGAATCCAAGGGGTTGTTTTTCTTTTCAAGATAACATGAAAACTGAGATTTCAAAGCCTAATACAAAAGTAGTTGTAATAGAGCAAATAACAGTTTTCAACTTTTCTAATTTAAGACATATAAATGCACAAATAACTTGAAATTTCACTCCTGTGATGCTTAGAAATGAATTCTAAATAATATAGCATCAAGGAGTGATATGTCTTTAGTATTCTTGTTTGGGGTTTTTTGGGGAATTCCTTTGAATAGATACTAAATGAAACATGAGCCATCCATCTGATTAATAACAAGGTATGTCTGTTCATTCACATGTGTTTCTCTCCTCAAAATATCAAGAGATCTTTGACAACCATAAGTCAGGGGACTGCAAAGATGGTAGACTTGAGCACTCCTAAGGCCATCCACTAATCTGCCTTAAAGAATAAATAAAATTTCCCAAGGATTGATATCCACCAATGTTATTCGCTTATGTAGTCAGTGAGTATTTATTGAGTATTTTCTGTGTCACCGTGTCTGTGATATTCCCATATGTGCCTCACTGAATAAATAAGTAGAGCAACAGGATGAGTGATATAGAGCCCCTCCTCCCAAGAGCTTCCTGTCTGCTGTGGAGGGGTAGGGAGGATAAGAATCAGGGTGGGATATCCTATGACAACATACTGTGGTAGAAGTATGATAGAGCCTTGCTCTGGGATTTCCTTATGGTTATTAGGAATTGACCTAGCCTTTCTCTTGGCATATATGGGCCTTAGCCGGTTTAGCTATTCCATTCAGAAAAAATACCACAGACATTAGTTTTTGCATTTTGGTTTTTAAACCCTGAAGACTCTCCTGCAAACACTCACTCAGCCCTCTGCCCCCATGTCTGTGTCTGTGCATCTGTGTGTTATCCGTGGTCAGACTGATGTCTGGACCAGTCCCCCCTTCTGCTTGTCCCCCCAGGTTCTCCCCAATTACCATTGACGGGATGACAAGCCTTGTGGGAATGAACATCCCTGGTCACACGGGAACGGGCTGGTGCATCTTTGTCTACAACCTGTCCCCTGATTCCGACGAGAGTGTCCTCTGGCAGCTCTTTGGCCCCTTCGGCGCAGTGAACAACGTCAAGGTCATCCGTGACTTCAACACCAACAAGTGCAAGGGATTCGGCTTTGTCACCATGACCAACTATGATGAGGCAGCCATGGCCATTGCCAGCCTCAACGGGTACCGCCTAGGAGACCGAGTGTTGCAAGTTTCCTTTAAAACCAACAAAGCCCACAAGTCCTGAATTTCCCATCCTTACTTATTAAAATATATATATAAATATATATGAACAAAACACACGCGTGCACACACACACATACACACACACACACACACACAAAAGAGAGAGAAACAAACTTTTCGAGGCTTATATTCAACCATGGACTTTATAAGCCAGTGTTGCCTAAGTATTAAAACATTGGATTATCCTGAGGTGTACCAGGAAAGGATTTTATAATGCTTAGAAAAAAAGAAAAAAATACAAAAAAATACCTTTGATGCATTGAATGTTCTTTCATAGCTGTCGTTGTTGAATATAATATACATAGATAGCGATGTGCAGGGATTTTAACCCAGCCAGCTAACTTTACTACCTTCCTTGAAGGTGGGTCTTTTTAAGATGACCATTCGCTCATTTGAAGAAGAAAAACAAAAAACAAAAAAAAATAATAAAAATAAAACAATTTTTACAAAGTAATGGGATTCAAAGAAAGAAAAAAAAAGATTTTTCTTTTTTGTCAAAAAAGTTGATCCAATCAGATTGGTAAAAAAAAACCCCACACAAATTAAAGAGGAATAATAAAAATTGCAAAAATGAAAAAAAAAAACTTTTGCAAATTTTTTTATTTTTCCTTTTTTCTTTTATATCATGTGAACTAAAAACAGTCTTCTGTTAGGGGATGGGGGCAAGGGGGATACCTGATGACATTAACAATTTAATAACATTAACATTGTTGCCAAAGAGGTGGTCTCTTTGCTGAAAATGGGTTTCAAGAAAAATCTATTTTTATAAAATATAAAGAATTTTTACAAGAGAATCTGGATTTGAGAAAAAAATATTTTGACTGGCTAATTTAGGGGAAATTGACAACTTTGTCGCGTTCATACTGCACTGGTAACTTTTTAGAGATCAAGATGTGTGTTTTAAACTGGATTCGTAGACTGTTTTTTGAAGGATGGGCTATAAACAGATGATCTTCATATCTTTTCATAGCATGTAATAATAATAAAAAAAACAATTATTAATTAGGGGAAAGGAGTGTTCGTTCTACCCAGGGTACCACAGTTCCCCACAGTCAAAACCCAAAAGCAAGGAGATGAGTTGAAAGACAGTTTTTCTTTAAGTCATCAGTATGGGATGTCAGCAGAACAAAAATTAAAAAGATTACTTTTCCTTTTGATCTAAAACTTCCTTAGTTTGAGCAGTAGGTGCTACGAAATTATTTACATATCTTAGTATCATAGTTAAATGTAATGTGTTTAGGAGAGGAAAACAAAAGATACATTTGCTTTAAATTCATTAAGGAATTTTCAAATTCACTTTGTAGCCCATGCTGATAGAATTGGGCTGTGTTGGTACATTTGAAACACTGTTTATGTTGCTTGAAACACTTATTTATTTAATCGCCGATGTGATGATGCCTATGGCCGAGATCAAATATAGCTAGATTGGCTAGACTACTTATTTGTTTACTTAAACTATGGGAAGAAGCATATTATTGTGTCATTCTGTTGTGTGTGTATGTGTATATACAATATAAATATATATATATAAAGTTATTTTTTCTTTGGGTTAATTTATTATAAGTTGTAACACTTGGCTAGTTTTGTTTGTATATGTCTTAAAATGTTTTCTTATGATATTTAAGTGACAGTTAAAGAGGTATCAAGGTAACTTGTGTAGAACTATTGTTTGATATATTGTCATGTTTGTTGTGAATATTTTTTCTTACTGCACAGTAGAAAATAAAAACAACTGGGTCTTTATTTTAATGTAATTCAGATTGGGGAGAACAAAACAGAGCTAAGGGAACAAAATGACTGAGGGAGCATTCTCCCATGTCCAGTGCACTGATCATTTTAGTATGTTTGTGCTTTGTACGGTTATATATTTAAAACAAAAACAAAACAAAAAAATAAAAGGGTTCATGCTCTTCCCTGGGTAATAGAAACAGTTACTCGCTATGCATAATCTAGTTGATAGTTAAATTTGCTATTGCTTTTCTTGTCTTGTTATATAAAATCTTTTCAATACAAGTTTAGTCTTAATGGTAATAAAACGTTATGGTTATTTATAACTTGTGCTTATTTTGTGCATTTTTTCCCATGCTGAACCCACTAAGTGCATGTAGACAGAACTGTTGTTTTCACACTGGAGGCAAACTTTGTAGTAGTAGTCGTAGTGGTAGACAGATAACGAAAACCAAGGCTGCAGCATAGACTCCTCCTTTAAATTTTTTTTCTGTTTTTTTTTCCTCTTTTCGGTTTTGAAAAAATAAAAATTAAACACCAGATTTCAGTTCAGAGAACACTCGTTCAACATTCAGGGAAAACTTTTTTACATCACCTGCTATGAATGAACGCAGTTTGCTGGCAAAGTTTTGATGCATTTGCTAAGCATTAGTGGGAAAGGCATGCCAAAATCTCTTCTCTATAATGTGTTCACTCTTGGGGGAAAAAAAAAGGAAAAAAAATCTTAGGACCAGGCAGTTGTATACTTTAGTTATAATGAATGACTTCATGTTAATCTTGCTAGTTTAGATGATTTCTGAGGGAAAGTATTGTAAATGTTTTTTTTTTTTTTCATAATCTTGTTGTGTTTGAATTATTTGTACTTTATCTGTCCAGACAATAAATGAAAGTGTGTAGAATGGATTTGAGCTTCCCAGATTTTTAAATGTGTTCATTCAAACTTTTTTTTTTTGAAGCATCTTCAGATTTTCCCAATAATTTTATCATTAAACAAATGCAGGGAAAAAAAAGGGTAGAGTAAAATTGTGTTTTGTAACTTAGCCCAGTCTCTTAAAGTCAGTTTAGTATTCAAAAGTCATAGCCCTAGTTCCATACGACTGAAAGTGTGGGCCCCAGCCGGCAGTACCTGCATCATCTGGGAGCTTGTTAAAATGCAGAATCTCGGGCTGAATGCAAATCTATATTTAACCAGATCCCCAGGTGAATCACTGGTACTTCAAAGTGAGGAACACTGCCCTGATTGATAACAAGCTGGCACGTTTGGCATTATGTTTGGCCTTATGATACATTAGTGTCTGTTATTCATTTATAAGTGTATCTGTGACTTATTTCAAAGAAAGGAAGTCACTATTTGCAAAGCATCTGTTGCCAGGTGTGTGGTGTCCTCTACATTCGCTCACTTCGTTCTCCAGCAATCTGGGAGAAGTGGAGGGCACTACCATCATTTCACAGACGGCAAGACTGAGGCGCAATGAGATTAAGTAACTTGAAACAGCGAGTGAGTTTCCAGCTGGGATTTGAATCCCAGTCTGACTCTACTGCCCAGCACCTCAGCCTTGAGAGTGGAGAGCTTGAGCACTATTAAGGAAACAGACCATTTGCTCTGGAAATGACAGCTAAACAAGAAAGGTCACCTTTTTATTTTAGCATTCATTTTTGCATAGAAGTTAGCAAATATTTGACTTTCTTACCTTTGAATAGAAACCCTAAGTAAAGGACTTATGCAGTGTATATGGATTTTAAGCTCAACTTAGAGGGGCGACAAAATGCCCAAGGTATCATGAAGTCATATTAAAATATGCCCTGAACTTTACAGATGAGCTTTTTAGTGATTTCCTGATATGATCACTCATTGATGATCTACTGTCTGTCTTTCGTTTCCATTTTCTCACTAATTGAAAATGCATATTACCCCATAAACCATCACCATCCATAAACTGACACTTGCAGAAGAAATGCTCCCACTGAGCCAGATGAAGGAATGGTCAGATTCTCTTCCATTTCTCATTAGCCCCCTTTTTTATTCTTACATTAAATTACCTCAATGGTTGGGATAATTAAATTCAGGGCAAAGAATGGGATTTAATTAACCCAGCTAAATATTAAAAGTAAGTCAGCCTGAACTTCACATAGTTGAACTTAAAGGTTCTTATTTTAGTTTTATTTAAAGACAGGCCCCTATGTTCCTTTTCTAAAGAAAAATAGATAAACTCATAGCTGCCTCCAGGACTAACAGAGCTTCACCAAAGTATATATAAGGGTCTAAAAATGTAACCACTAAACCTACAAGAGTTATCACTAATTAGCACCACCCCTGATCCTTAAAGGTGTTGTTTTTAGTGCACTTTAAGCAAATGGAAACATTATTTGGAATATTAGAAGCTGGTGGAATCTTACCAGTTCATAGAGTTCACTCCTCAGCTTCCAACAGATCTATCCTGAAAGTTTCACAACTGGCTGTAGGTATTTAAATAAATCTGTAGAATATCCGTAACAGGCCATTCTATATACACTTTCTTGGTAACACTGCCCATCATCAGCATAACATATCTGCCTGACATCTAATAAAAAAATCATCTCGCTGTGAGTTTAAGCCTGTTACCTTAAATCTCCAGGCAAACATTACATAGTTTCTGTAGGTGTTTGTGGGAAAGTTTTAACAAATCACAAGAATGCAGAGATAATTACATTTCTTTAAGGTCTTAGGCACATTATGTTTTGCTTGGATGAAAAATTCCATGCCAGGGAAGGATGAAGGCATTACTTAGTGTTATTTCTGTCAAACCGATAGGAGAAAAAGAGCGTTAAAAAAAAAAAAAAAAAGTGCTTATGTGTGTAACCGTCCCACATCATCACCACCAGCATCTGAACTACCTGCATCTGACAGCGTAGATCAAACAATGACCAAATGTTAGTTGTAGCCAGAAGATTTGATCAACTTGGCTCCTGTTTAAATTTTTTTCATCAAGATCAATCATTATTTGTTCACTTATAAATAAAACAGTTAAATCCCAGAGAACAATATTTAAGGGTGCTTTTGAAACTCACGGGGCCTCTAGGCAATCAGTATTTGTGTCTGGCTACCTTGACCTTGTCAAAATTTGGCACTTAATTGCCCTTCACCATAGGCGATTCCAGAAACAGTTCTTCAAATTGTTTTGCCCTTACTTTCTGTAGGCACTGTGTGTTTTGTTCTTTAACATACACACAGAGGCGAGCATTTGTACCACTGAATAGGAAATGGGGTGTTTTACTTTCATTTGCAAGTTCAAAAATCATACCTGACAAGGTATCATTAACAGCAAGTGTGTGTTTTCTAAATGGAAGAGTCATTAAAATCTTAATTGGAGGCCATCCTGCCTGGATCCATTCCACAGCCTTAAGAAGAGCTCATGGAACACAACTGTATAATATCCTCCACCTTCCACTGCCTTTGTTCTCCTGGAAAAGAGAATAATAAAAGGAAATTACATTTTATTTCTATGAGCTAAAATCAAGTTTTAATATTGTCCAAAAATGACTCCTACCATTCCTTTATCTTATTAGCTTTTTGGCATATTAAGTAATAAGATAATTTTTCATGGTACAGTATTTATGTAAGAATCATATTTCTCTCTGTGCAGATCACTTACAGAAGTGTCTGTTAACAGGAGAGAATGATGCATAATCGGCACTTAAGATTAAAATAGACCTGAGAACATAAAAGTGTTCCTTCAATTAAAGGAATAGCATTTCTTCAGTCTCATCTTTTTTGTTTCTGCAGCAGAATGAAAACTGGCTTAAAAATCACCCAACCCTGGGTTAATTACAGGAGGGTTTCCCTATCCAAGTCTGGCTTAATCTGCTAGTGGTTCAAATGCAGAGTAGACTCACATGCCACTCCAGGAAATCATGTAATTATTTTAAACAGTTTCTACCAACGTTCTTGAGGTTTAAGAAATTATTTCTAGAAAGAGCACTAGCATTTATTATCTTCCCCATATGCCAGGCACTATACATTTAGCATTTGGTCCTTCTACCAACTCAGGAGTATCATTCTCCTTTTACACAGAGCAAAAAGAGACTCGGAGAGATTTGTTATCTTGTGCAAGCAGGTAGGTGGTAAAAACAGAATTCAAACCCAGATCTACCTGACCCCAAAGCCCTCAGTTATGCCACCCTGGCTATGAGCCAATTCTATCATAATTAGAGCCAAAAAAATTACCAAATAGTCCTTCCTTTTCAATTAAAAGTAGAGATGAGTTCTGTTATGTAAGGAACAAGGGAAATAACATTAATGCATTGTGCCTGGGGCTAATTCCCAAATCTTTAATGGAAAAACAGATCCAACAATGTTGGTTTTCAAGCAAATCGGCAAGGAAAAACTAAAAATGAGAGTTTTTAAATACTGATGAGCAACAGCGTTTAAAAATGAAAATTTCACTGACAAGTCTATTTAAACCACCAAAAGTCAGTAAGGTAGAAGGGAGTTGAGGATAGGCCCATAAGGTAAGAAACTTTTACCAGCCAACTCAGTCACCCGTGGAGCTGGCCCTCCAAGTCTCCCTACGAGATAAAGGCATTGTGTGAAGAGTATCACCATGATGAGAGCTCCTATTACTATCTGTATTGCCTCTGAATCCTTAGAACATTCCTAGGAGGCATGTAGTATAATCCCTATTCTACATCTGGCAAAACAGGCTCAGAGACATTAAGTATCTTACCCAAGGTGTTACAGCATGTGGCAGAATTGGAATTTACACCCATGTTGCTGGCTCCAATGCAATGTCTTTCCACTAAACCACACACCGATGGCTTTTCGGTGCGACACCACCATTTGTTGCACACCCACCAGCCCATGAGGTCTGGCAGGCTAGGGGTGGGAGACCCAGCCTAAGCCTTGTCTACATTAGAATCCCTACTTCAGACACCTACCACACGCCAGGCACTGAGTTGGGGATACAGCGGTAAACAAACATTCAGCACTTTTTCTTCCGCCTCTTTTGTGCATGGCACTGTGCAGTGGATAATGACAGGAAACAAACAAGCTAAGGAAAGGAAATTTAGACTTTTGTTACAAAGACAAGGTACATGAAACAATATTTTAGCCATGCCAGGTAGTTTCTGTGCTGGAAAGATAATTACAGGAAATTTTGAAAATCTGCAGGGAGTGAAACAATATTTTGGTAACTAGAACGGAAGGTGAGTGTGGCCTGGTAGAAGGACAACAAGTCTAGTGAAAGAAAATTCTAGGTTTGGATCCCTAGGTAAGTCATTCCATGTCTCTGAGATTCCTGGTCAGATAAGGATGAGAGATAAAACATGTCAAGCTCCTGGCCCTTGATGAAGAGTGCAGCCGACCCTTGAAAAACATAGGGCCTAGGGGCACAGACCACCACAGTCAAAAATTATATATGAATTCATATGTAGTAAATTTATATATAATTTTTGACTCCCCTAAAACTTAAGTACTAATAGCCCATGTTGACCAGAAGCTTTACTGATAACACACAATTAACACATATTTTTTTTTAATATTTTATTTATTTATTTGAGAGAGAGAGAGTGAAAGAGAACATGAGAGGGGAGAAGGTCAGAGAGAGAGAAGCACATGCCCCATAGAGCTGGGAGCCTGATGTGGGACTCGATCCTGGGACTCCGGGATCATGACCTGAGCCAAAGGCAGTCGCCCAACCAACTGAGCCACCCAGGTGCCCCCACATATTTTGTATGTTACATGTGTCATCTACTGTAGTAGTATAATAAAATGAACCAGAGAAAGGAAAATGTTAAGAAAATCTCAAGGAAAAGAAAATACAGTGCTATAAAAAAGCCCGTGTCTAAGTGGACACTCACAGTTCAAACCTATGCTGTTCAAGGGTCAATAGGAGAAGGAGAAAAAATTGTAGCCAGAAAGATTCCCAGAGGAAAGGATCCTGGGCCAGACCCTTTGCCTGAGGAAGGGGGTTTGGTGAGTGCCTGTGGATGTAAAGAACAGAGAAACCTCAAGGAAGGAGACAATAATAGGATGCATGGGAGAATAAGCGCTTGGAAATTTCACTGGGCCTTGTGGAATTTGAGTGTCTCTTGAAATACCACAGTAACTCCAGGCACATGCCATCACGGGCTCTAATAGCCCCCCAGCAACCACAGACCCTGTCGATGCCTCCTCTGGTGCCTGGCCACTCCAGTGACTCTGCCATCCCACCTCCTCGCTGTGACTCTTCAATGGTGTCCCTTTACCAGCAGTCCAATTCTCCCTAAACAAACAGCTCCGATTCCAGAGAGAGGGACCGTGTTGGCCCTGGTTGGCTGGCCTTCACAGGCTGCTGGCACCATTAATTCTTCTCCTTATGGACCAATCCAGTTCAAATAGCTCAAGCCAGGGCTGAGGTCACTGCCACACACCATGGCCTGCTGGAAAAGATTGGATTGGGGGAGCTGCCCAGAGCGAGGGCTTGGGGCAAGGCAGGCAGGTTGAGCAGCTCTGCAGTACCGTGGGAAGTGGCTAGGCAAGATGGAGCTGAGGCAGGCCCTCCTGGGGTTGGTGAAGAGACAGACAGGTGCTAAGGAGTTAGGTAGGCAGCAGTGGGAGGATAGCAGAGGAAACTGCTCCCCCCAAGCCCTACTGGTCTTTGCTGTAGGCACAAGAAAGACTCATAAGTTCTGTCTCAAGATGAGAAAGGGATCCAACTAGACCACTTGTAAAGGGTTAGCTCTGGAAAGCCCTTGGAAGTCAATCCCACCACCTCATTTGAATCTTTGGGAGAAAAAAGGACTTTGGGTTGCCCAACCCCACCCCAAGTAATTAGCTCCTTATCCCATCCTACAAACATTAGGATTTCTCTCCTTAAAATGCCCTCCCTCCCGCACCCCTCCACAGAACCCATTTCACTCAAAACGTAAACACAAACACATGCGCCATCCATGTAGCTACTCCTGCTTGTTCGGCTCATGATTCACTGCCTCCTGAGAACTTTTCCTGACCCTCAGGTGCGTTAGGGATTCCTGGACAATCCCATATTCCTTTCCTTTCCTGTCTCCCAGCACACTTCACACAGCACATTTGTACTGCTGTGTGCGTGCCTCCCTGGGGATGGAGGAATCAGATGCAGTGCTGCGTTGGAAGGCTCAAACGCAAACAGAGCACTGAAGAAAAGAACAAAGCTAGAGGGTGTTTGGGGAGCACGGAGAAAAAGACAGTCAATTGTAACTTTGGCAGGAAAATGTGAGGTTGAGGTGTAATAAGAAAGACATCCTAGAGATGTTTAGGAATCAGCTTTACCTGGAAGGATAAATCAGACTTGGACAGGCGGACAAGGTCAGGAGGGGGCAAGGTCAGGAGCATCACACTGGGAACCATCAAAGTGACCCAGGACCAGGAGCCAGAATCCTCAGCCCTTCCTTTGACTTACTGTGTGACATTGGGCAAGTCAGTAAACCTCACTGGGCCTCAGTTTCCCAGAAGCTAAGAGAAGGTGTTGGACTAGATGGTCTCCAATGGTCTTGCTCCTGCTTTCTGTGAGACTTTCATTTTCCCTGATGTTTTTCATTGATTCAGCAAATATTTATTGACCACCTACTCTATGGCACTGAGGATACAAAGAAGGGACAAAAGAGATGTTTGTACACAGCTGGGGATGAATGCTGTTGAAGTCAAGTACAGGCTGCTCTGAGAGTAATAAGGACACCTGCTCATCTGTGGACAAGGAGAGCCCTGCTCCTGGGGCATCTGAGGTCTGAAGGATGAGGTGGGCATGTCCCATCCTAGGCAGAGAGAAGAGCATGTACAAAGCGCCAGAGTTGGAGAGAAGGCTCTGCTGAAAGGAGCCCAGTGACAGGGCTGGGGCTAGGCTGACCTGATAACCGAGGGCCTCGAAAGCCAAAGAGAGGACTTTGATCTTTACCTTAAGAGTAGTGGGAAGGACCCACATTCCAGCCAATGGATCATCTTTTCTCAGCCTCAGTTTACTTATCTATAAAACAGCAATGATAAAGTACCCATTTTATGTAGTATTGAAAGAATCAAATGCATTAATATCTGTTAAGGGATTAAAACACAACCTGGCAAATAGTAAAAACAATATAAATCTTCCTCCTCATCTCATCGTTATTCATCTGGCTAATTCTCACACATTCCTCAAAATTCAGCATGGAAGCCTTCTCTTCTGGAGCTCCTTTCCTGACTTCCCAGATCAGATTATGTACCACCCCCCTGGGCTCCCAGAGTCCCTGTACTTGCCTCCCTCAGTCTGCAGAGTAATTTGTTGTTTACATCTCTGCCTTCACCCCTAAACAGCAAGCTCATCAAGGGCAAGGGCTGTGACCTATTTGCAGCACAAGATTGGACACAAAAAGAATGTCAGTGAAGGTGCTCAACTGTGGTGGGCGGAATAATTCCCCCCCCCCAAGATATCCACATCATAATCTTTGGACCTTGAGATTCCATTACCTTATTACATGACAAACATGACTTTGCAAATGTGGGCAAAAGTTAAGGATCCTAAGTTGGAGAGATTATCCTGAATTATCTAGGTGGACCCCATATGATCACAAGGGCAGCAAGAAGGCCCCAGGAGGATCAGTCAATAGTAGAGATACGATGACAGAAGCAAAAGTTGGGCCCAGGAGCCAAGGAAGGTGGTTGCAGGTGGTTTCTACAAGCTGAAAAAGATAAGGACCTCCAGAATTCTAAGAGAATATATTGGTGTTGTTTTAAGCCACTTGGTTTGTAGTAATCTGCTACAGCAGCAATAGGAAATTAATGTACTGGCCAAGCACAAAGCCAGGATCAGAGAAAGAATACTTGTGGAAGAAGCCAATTCCAGGTCCAGGTACACCCTGACTCCCTCACATCAGTCAGAGCACGGGTGTTATGTATGGGCCCCTCTACTCACCCTCTTAACATGCCCTCATCAAACTAGGTCACCCAGAAGAAAGATGCCACCACCATTTTAATTTCATCCCTGGGATCTCATGAGCTGGTTGGGTGGAGAAAAGGGAAGGAAAATCAGCGGGTCCAAAGACATCAGTGGACTGTTTTACCAGGCTCCAGAGGATAGAGGCTGGAGTATATAGTACATGATCATCGAACATTAATTCTCTTCTTTCTATCAGACAACAAAACACCTAGCTTCAACACTCTTTTAAATTCCTTGCAGTTTGAGGGGGCCACATCACAGAGCTCTGGCCAACAAGATGTAACAAGTCCCTGGTGAGGCTTCCAGGAAAGCTCTTAAAAAGGGAGCAAACTCAGCTGACATTCTGTTTTCTCTTTGCCATCCTCCTCCTCCACATCTTCTTTCTTCCACCTTGGAATGCTGATGTGATATCTGGAGCTACAGGTGCCGTATTGCAACTCTGAAGGCAAAATCCAAAGCATCTGGCAATGGATGACAGATTGGAAATATACAAGGTGCCCAGGTCCTCAGGAGCTTCTCTAAGCTGCTATAGCAATCCTGAATATCTTCCCTGTGCTTCTTATTACACAAGAAAAAAATACATACCTTACTGCAGAGCTTCCCAACAAGTGAACACATTGTTATTGATGTGCTAATTCTATTTCTTCAAAATTCTGAACAGTCGGGTGAGGCCCCAGGATGTTAGAGCTCCCAAGCCATTTATCTCTGGCCCCAAACAGCCTGTCCCCCTACCCTATTGGGACAAACAAATATGTATGTCACTATGTGGAACTGGTTAGACAACTTTGCTTGACTGATTTAAGTTTGATTATAACTCTGTCCCACTTGGGTTTTGCCTGTGCCTCTCACATTGATGAGCCCCTGCTGGTCTTCAGACCAGCAGATGTCCAATGCCCCCACAAAGGCCTGTATCCCCACTTTTAGGAGTTCCATCCCCACCCACCTCCATAGTGTCCTTGCTTTATTGCTACCTATATCAATCTGCACCGAAGGGCTCCCCATCCAGCGGCACAGACCTGATTTTGACCTCTGATGTTCCTTGTGGCCTCAGTTCCTGCCACACCACTGACTGGAATATCTCAGCGTCTTTGCTCACCTCCAGATCTGCAGGGCTCATTTCTCTTTCACTCTCTTACTCCTGCTCTCACTCCTGATTAGGGCTATACCCTCCCTTTCTCTTATCCTACTTGGCTGGGAAAGTCCTATCACAGAGTTGCTTAGACCCCTAGTGACTTAGTAAAATAGTTCTTCAGATTTGCCAGGTTTGGGGGAGGTCAGAGTGGACTAAAAAGGCCCACAACTAGTGCCTTTTGTCTTTGAGCCTGTTAGCTAGCCTGGTCCCCTGTGCCAGACCCCTTTCTCACTTACAGTGATCAGTGATGTTTTCTCTTGGGACCCTGTTGTCCTTATTGTAATCTGGCTGCCAATGCCCCTATCCCCATGGCCTCAATGCCCATCAGATATGCTTGTATATGTCTGAATCTCAAATATGAACCATGCAAGTTCCCACTCATGGAGTCTATGTCACCCGGGAGATGTAGCTAGACACTGGAAGGGCAAGGAATGTATCTGGATTCCTGAGCCTCCTGCTGCAGAATGAATGATTACATTCTCTAGGCTTCAGTTTCCCCATTTATAAATGCAGAAGCAGGTCTTTGTGATCCCAGCTCCACCATGCTGACTCCAGAAGGAACCCCAAGAGAAGGCTGGAGGCCCCAAATTCCATAGAACCAGTCTAGGAGCAAGAAGAGGGGGAGAAATGAGGGGGAGAGGAAGTTTTCATCAGGTGCTGAGCTTTCACTGCCAAAAAATTTCCCACAAACAAACCCACCCCAGCAAAGGAAGCTACTGTCGGCTGGCACACTGCTGAAAAGAAGGCGGGCACGAGGCCTCATTAATCCGGCAACTGTGGGATCAGTTGCAGATCCCCCCCAGCCCACCCACTTCTCACCATCTGCTGCTGCTGCCGCCAAGCCGAAAGCATGCGGCTCTGGTGGGAGTCCAGCCTGCAGCCGGCAGAGGGCCTGGACCCTAGGCTACGGGGGCCAGCTCAGGCCCCAAACGTGTTTCCCAAACCCTGTCCCCACTCATCAAGCTATGCCACGACCCTCTGGGAAGTTCTGCTCTGGCAGCAACTGAGGGAGAAGCCCCAGCACCCTGAACAAATACCAAGCAAATAAAATGACTAAAGGACATTGACTGAGAACCCACTGTGTGCCAGCCACATACCTCATCCCCCATACTTCCCCAAACCACACTAAGAGTCTCTCCAAAACTAGTCCATCATAAGCCTTGTTGATTTCAACATGAATAGAGATGATCCCTCCAATAACCTGGCTTCTCAGTTCCTTAGCCTTTGCTTCTCCTTCTACCTCATTGCTCCCTTCCTAAGGACTTAACACCTTAATGTCCATTTCAAGCATCTCTGTCAATGCCTACTTCCTCTCCCTCTCCCTCTAATTAACAGATTCAACCTCCTGGGACCTTCAACTCACCTTTTACTGTCCCTTTTCCCCTCCCCCACCTCACTGTCCTCACTTCCCTTCCTATCCGGTATAAACTCCATGGTCAAACAACTACCCCACCTTGCAGGCCTTCTCGCTGTCCTCACCAGCCCTCATTCCCTTGTACTTGTTAGCTCTCCATCTTCTCCTCACCCGCACCTTCACAGCTGAGCAGATAAGAGGAAAGTACACGTTAACGCTGATCAGGCTCCCTCTAAATTAGGAACCACCAGCCTCACGCCCAAAACTGCCTGAAGGAGCTGCGTTGCTCTAGTTCCTTTTCTCTCCCTCTCTCCTAGAAGGTGCTTTCCTGCTCTCTCTTCATTCCTCAAACTTCCAGTACCCCCTCCCCCATCTTCATTCTCAAGCACAGATTCTGCTTCCAAACCTACCTTTCTGGCCATCTCTCAGTTTCTTCCTCATCTCCTTGACCTCCAAATGTTGAAAGCTGAGTTCTCGGACCTTTTCTCTAACTACATTCACTCCCCACTATCAGTCATCCAGGATCTTGGCTTTTAGTATAATTGATGTTCAGATGACTCCCAAATGTATTTCCAGCCCAGATCTCTGCCCTAAACTCAGGAACCATATATACCATTGTCATATACCTCCACCTTACTGTCTAAAGGACATCTCATACTTAACCTAATAAGAAAAAAATAGCTTTTTACTTTCCCACCCACCCAACCTGCTCTCTTCCTCATTTCAGCAAATGGCAGCACTATTCTACCAGTCGCTCAAACCAAACCCTTGCAGGACACTAACTCCATTTGCTTTTCTTCCATCCTTTAGAAAGTTTCCCCACCATCCTGAGATGGGTATCTGTTTTGGTCACTATTATAACCTCAGCTCCTGAAAGAATGGCCCTCAGTAGGTGTTCAAAAAATATTGGCTAAATAAATGAATAATTAGGTTAACTTAATTGAATGTCTTGTGTACCAAGGTATTCATCCATATGCTTACTTAATAAATAATTACAGAGCGGAAAAAGGCTGGGAAGGAAGGTGCCATGAGAGAAAATAACAGAAAGGTTCTACTTTGGGTCGAGGTCTTTTCCTTCAGACTTTGAAATGGGATCCGAAGGAAAGAAAGGGTCATTATAGAAGAAAAGCCAGGCAAAGAATATCAATGCAAAGGCCTGATGAGTTTAAGGGGATCTGGGAAATAACAGTTAGCCAGAGGGGCAGAAGAACAGGAAAGAAACAGAGGTGCCAGTAGACACTGGACTACTGAGCAGGGCCAGATCATGCAGGCTTTTGCAGACCTTAGTAAGGGATGTGGATTTTATTCCAAGGCCACTGAGTTCACTTGTCAACTTTCTAAATAAAAAAGCAGAGTAATGTTAAGACCTGAGGATTTGGCTCCCTGTTCTGCCAGGCTTATGGTATGTGACCTCTAGCAAGTATCTCTCCCTCTCTGAATTCCACATCTATAATCTAAGGATAACCCTTTCTTACCTTGCTCACCTTGTACCATTTTCTTCAGATTCAAGTGAGATTAGCTAGGGACCTTCAGAGGTGTCACTACCAGAGCTTAGGGAACATTTAAACAGGATTGTTAAAGAGTTGGACTATGTAAAAGGGAAAGCTAGGAATGGTTTGTATTTAAAGACGTTAAGTATGGTTAAAATCAGCAAGGGCTATTTTGCTACAGCATAAGTTAAAAGATATTTCCTAGCGATGCCTGAGGCTTCCCAGCCAAGATGCCAGCCAAGTTCCTGACATTTGATAAGACAGGATGAGAAGTTACCTGCTGACCAAAAAGTACCTGGACATGGGAACTCTGTCCTGTTGAGGCCCCCAAGTCGGGACTTTCTTTGCCTACTCCTGCCATGGCCATCAACTCTCACCCTCCTCCCTCCACCAAGGCTTGAGCACCTCATCTCTCTGCTCAGGGAGAGTTAACATAAACTGAACACAACTGTAGCCACTGCTGCCTTGAGGTCAGGATGTCCCCAAAAGGAATTATGGAAGGAATAAGACATCGGAATCAGGCTGACCAGTCCCATGTGCTTTGGTGACCTGAGAGCCAGGCTGGAGTTCCAGGTCTGCACCAGCTGAGCAGAGTGGTAACTACAGGCAGCATCTCCTCTGCCATTTTCAGATAGTTGCCCAGGGCTGCTCAAGGGAAGCTGAAGCAGGTCAGGGAAAAGGAGAGACGTCCACATGCTAATATGGCCAGGCCTGGCCCAGGCATGGGGTCTGGGAGCTCAGAGCAGAGGTAATAAAAATGGCTGCCTTTTTGTGAGGACCAACCAGGAGCCCATGGCTTTAATACATTCTCTATGATCCTCCCAACACCTCTTTGAAGTACATAGTATTTTCCCACTTTACAGGTAAGAAATCAGAGGTGCAGAGTAGTCCCAAAACCTTTCCAGCATCTATAGCTTGAATGTGTGTGGGGGGTGGGGGATTCTATCCTAGTCTGTCTGACTCCAAAGCTCATGAACTCTTTCTGCTAAGTGTCACTACCTATTCCAGGGATATCTGCCTCATCCCTCCTCTTACAGGGCACGAGGGAAGGGAACATCTAAGGTACCTTTGCCCCTCACAAATGGAAATTTAAGAATAGTTACCTTGGGGCACCTGGGTGTCTCAGTCAGTTAAGCATCTGCCTTTAGTCCAGGTCACGATCTCGGGGTCCTGGGATAATCGGGTCCCGAGTTGGGCTCTCTGCTCAGTGGGGAGTCTGCTTCTCTCTTTCTTCCCTACTTGTGCTTTCTCTCACTGTCTCTGTTGCTATCTCTGTCTCTCTTTCTCAAATAAATAAAATGTTTAATAATTTTTTAAAAAGACCCTGATAAACAAGGCGGGTAGCACAGACACACCAAACCAAACTTGACACCCCCCATCTGAAACTGGCCTCCAGTTGTCATCGTCCTTATACACATCAAGAATTGGACACATCATTAAAATCCCACAAAGTGACTTCCCTCCCAGCTGTCCTCCAGGCTGCAATGAGAGATGACAGAGTTCTGACATCTTCATCACACAATTACTAAAACATCCTTCTTGAGTTACTATTTTAAAACATTTGCCTATTTTAGCTGGAGTTTGGGTTTAATTACAGGAAGAATGTAGGCTTGGGTTAGGTTGAGTTGGATTTAGGGGAGGCAGGAGCAGATAACTGCGTCCCTTTCACTTGCTCAAGAAATTCTGCTGGCCTGAGAACTCCTGATAAAGATTAGGCCAGTCAATAAAGTAAGTGACACAAAAGAAACCTGGAAAGTTCTTTGGAAAGAAAGAGAAGGTCATGGAACAGGAGCCTGAAAAGGCCTCACTCCAGCTAAAAATCCTTTAGTGTCTCTCTAAGGCTCCAGAACACAGGTCAAGATGCTTGGCCTGACATTCAAGATTTCTAGGATCTGGCCACACTTCCAGTCTGTGCCACCTTGTGCCCCACCACCCAACACCCAACCACCATGTACCCCATTGACTTTAAGGACTTCAGGACTCCTCCAGCTTCTTTCTCTTGGCCAGGGCCCAGTTTTATTTTTTCTTCCTATACAGTGGCCTAACATGGTCTAGTCCATCAGTGAATAAATATTTATCGAGGGCTTGTTATGCACCCAACATGGTATTATTTTTTTTAATTTTTTATTAACATATAATGTATTATTTGCCCCAGAGTACATGTCTGTGAATCGTCAGGCTTACACATTTCACAGCACTTACCATAGCATACACCCTACCCAATGTCCACAACCCAGCCACCCTATCCCAACCCCCCCCAGTCACCCTTAGTTCATTTCGTGAGTTTAGGAGTCTCTTATGGTTTGTCTCCCTCCCCATCCACTCCTGTTTCATTTCTCTCCCCCACCCTCCCACACCCCACCCTGCCTCTCAGATTCTTCATATCAGAGAGATCATGTGATAATTGTCTTTCTCTGACTGACTTATTTCGCTTAGCATAATACCCTCCAGTTCCATCCATGTTGTTGCAAATGGCAAGATTTCGTTTCTCTTAATGGCTGCATAGTATTTCATTGTGTATATATATATATATATATATATATATATATATATATATATATATCACATCTTCTTTATCCATTCATCTATTGATGGACACCGAGTTTCTTTCCATAGCCAACATGGTTTTAGATACTGGGGAGAAAGCAGTTAACAGAAGAGGTAAAATTCCCTTGCCTCCAGGAGGAGACAGTCAATAAAAATGACTGCATAACTGTATAAATAAACAATACAGTCTTTTAAATGTTATGATATTTGCTTACTGTATTAGTTCCTCTTTCCTTTTTGCTAGAACTGGTAAGTGAAGGTGGCAAAACAAAATTTGGGCTTCATTCCATGTATAGTTTTTGGACACCTTTGATGTCCTAAAGACTCATGGAAACACCCTGGACCCTCTTTTATCATTGCACTGAGATCCATTAACTGATACTTATAGTGCATTATATTGTCCTTTGGACTAGATTTTTGGAGTTGCTAGAGGGCAAGGGTGGTGGTTCAGTCTCACAAAAAGGCACTGTAGACTATCTGCTGAATGAATAAGGGAACAATTGTGCCAACTCTGAGCTATCCATCCACTGACCCCTAGTCATAAACCTTCAATTCTTTTCTACAAACATTCTGCTACTATTGCAGTGGACCTGTTCTGGTCTCTAAGGTGGTCTACTGGTGATAAAATCCTCTTGAGGTGAGATCCCTGATAACATAGCATCCCAGAAATAAGCATGGCATTTCCTAGCCCAACTCAATGAAAATAATGATTACAAACATCATCATCTAGTGAGCACCTTCTATTGCCAGGTGCCGTGCTAGGCCCTTGACATAGAATGTCTTTTTAATAAGTAAAAAATTCTCCTTCGTAATCCTCCCAGTGCCAATAACCGTGAGAAATACATGGAAATTACTAGCTGCTATCAATATTACTGTGTCTAAAACTACCGTTTTCCCCTGCATTAGAACAATCTGAACATTGTTAGGCAAAGACATCTAAGCAATTTTAAAATTATTTGAGTCATGACAGAGAGACTCACAACTGAAATATTTACCTTTCAATTTCAGGTGAGGATGTTCCCAGAGATGGAAGATGTGACAAGTTCCCACATCGTGTGAGCATCAGAGAAAAGTTCCCCTGACAAGTCACGTGCAGAGATGGGAACCGCTGATTAAGGAGAGGATTAATTTTATCCTCCAAGTATTTCTGCCAGGGAAATACTCTAAGATTTGTAGAATGGTGAGGCTGGAAGTGTCCTTTGAGGTCCCTAGCTCCACCCCTGTGCCTTATGAATGGGGAAACAGAAGTGCATCCTAATTGTTCAGATTGCTTCTTTACTTTTCCTGCTCCAATCCCTCCACCACACGAGAATTTACTGAATGAACAAATGAATACAAATGAGGAGATGTTTGAATCTTGGTTCATTCATTCATTAACTCAACAAGTACTGAGTATTCACTATTTGTCAGGCACTGTTCTAGGCACTGGGGCTATAACAGCAGACAAAACAGACAAAAATCTCTACCCTCATGGAGTTTACATTCTAGAGAGAGGAGGTGAATACTAAAAATATATACATACATACATACATACATACATACATACATAAATCACACTGATTGTTAAATGGTCATAAAAGCTAGAGAGAATAATACTACAACAGGAAGATAAGAGGGCCAGAGGGGGCGGAGGATGGAAACTTAATCAGGATGGTCAAAGAAGGCCCCACTTAGAAAGAGATAGAAACAAGGAAGGGAGCCACGTGGCTATCCTATGGTCAAAATCCAGATGGAAGGAACAGCAAATGTAAAGGGCTGGAGTGCCCAAGGAATCTTGAGGAGGCCAATGTGACTGAAGCACAGTGAGTAAAGTGTAAGAATTTGGACAAGTCAAGACATAATAGGGGACTGGGGAGGGGTGTGCCATATCATAAAGGTCCTGTGCCATCAATAGCTGGTTTTATCTCATATTCAACCTTCCCTGTACTGCTTCCTTGCCCTCTGGCTTCTAGTTAGGTTTGGCCAATGGGAGGCACTAGTAGGAGATTAGAGAGGGAGCAAATACAAGCTAAGTGTATCTTTCACTCTCTCTGTTTCAAGAGGTATATCTAGCTGGGGCCATGACTTCCCATGGTTCCAGCTTCTACCAGACAGACCAACGACCAAGCTTTGGGCTCCGGTGGGACAGCTCCAGCCCTTGGGCTCTAGTAACATGGTCTCCTCCTTAATTCCTCCACCCTTAGGGAAGTAGCAGCCCAGCCGCTGTATTTCTAATATCAGTTGCCTCAGCTTTTTGGTTACTCTTTCAGCACTTCTAACGTCTTCATAACTAACTCCTTGTACTAAATGATCTTTACTAGATTACCTGGTGTGAGCTGTGTTTTGCCAGCTGTACCCTGAATGATACAGACTCCATAAGCCTCTGTAAGACTTGAACTTTTACTCTAGGTGAAATGGGCAGCCATTGGAGGTTTCAAGCAGAGGTTCATGAAAAGTCTTGAAAGCCCAGATGAGGCATATGTGTTTCCATAAGCTTTTCTTGGACTGAAGACACTTGACCAAAGTCACACAAAATATATGATGAAACAGACCCCTGGTGCCTGCTTCTCTATTCTCCACTCAGTGCTCAATAAATGGCATTAAGGATCCAGAAATTTCAAAGACAAGGAAAAGCATTTGCATATTCTTAAGCAGTTTTGCATAGGACTCCAATTCTTTGAAGACCTTTGAGGGTCAGGAGGGTAGATGACACTGTGCAGAGGAAGGCTTTTATCTATTTGACTTCCCAGGAGAGCCAGCAGAGATGGAAAAGAAAAGCTGACCCTTATGAAGCCCTTTAGTATCCTAGGCACCCAGCCAGGCAATTTCACATCTAATGGCTCATTTAATCCTACAAGGACACTACTCAGTGGATATTATTATCTTTATTTTGCAAACAGCTTCTGAGTTTCAGAGTGGTTAGGTAACTAATCTAAGGTTACACATCCTCTTTTTCCATTGACAAGTGGATCAAGGATCAGTCCAACCCTTCAAGGTGGCCAGCAAGGCAATGGAATGGGGATTTTTTGGGCAAAATCACTGGACAAGAAACCAGGTCTTTGGACTAAAATTCATTTTGCCTCTCTGAATCTCAATTTCCTCATCCATGAAGTAGGAATAAAATCAATGGAATCCATTTCAAAGGATAGTTTTGAGGGTTAAAATAAGCTACTGCATGATAAGAACTATACACATTTTAAAGCTCTATATCAAAAATTCTTAACTTGTGGTTCATGCCTGAGCTTTGAGGTCCACGAATCCCTTGAAGGTGATGCTAAAATTTGTATGTACAGGCATAAATCTGCTGATGCTGCAAAAAGTGTGACTTTCCTCATGCCTCTTGCTTCTTGCTTTGTGGATGGTGATTCTATTATTTAAAGTAAAGCTTTTCTATACTACATGGTTCCCAAATGTGAACCAACTAACTACTATGTAGACAATGTACCCTGAACTTTAGGAGCAATTCAAAGGATTTTCTAGAATAATTTTGATTCTGTGTGATTTTTGCCTCACAGAACATCTTTAGAATCCACCCCTGCATAAGATGTGACTCCTCTGTGCATTTGTGGCAGGAGGGTCTATGACTCCCAATAACAGATTCTCAAAGGAGAAGGTGACCCAAAGTTGGTTGGGAAACACCACTCTAGACAAATTTTGCAAGAATTACAATGTTAATAATGAACATACTATGGTTATTGTCATTGCATATACATTTATACATATACATTGCATATACACCTATTGTGTGTCAGATTTAATGTGAGAGTGAATTAGAGAAATTCATGCCCATAAGGCTCATAGTGCTGTGGGGATAGCAAATCATATGTAGCTGGCAGGTCTCTTGGAGAAGATGGGATATGAGCTAGATCCTAAAGGACACTAAGAACCTTATTAATAGGTGAAAATGATAGAAAAGCCTGCCAGGTGGGAGGAATGTTTTGAGCAAAGACATGGAGTGAAGAAGTGGCAGGGCCAGGTGTGACTGGAGTACTGGCCAAGATGGGGAATGTGCAGAGAGGAGACAGAAGTACTTCTGGAGACAGAAGTAGAGCCTGGCTATAGAGATCTTCAGTGTCAGCCAGACCACAAACTCTCCTCTCTGTCTCAATATCCACAACTAATTCAGCCCTTTCTCTCCCCCCAGCACCCATTCCAGGGCTGAAAACCTATGATACTTTGGAAGAGGGAGATACTTAACCTGGGTAAGAGCAAGACTGACTTGGAGTCTAGTACTGATTCATCTACTATCCAGCTATGTGACCTTGGGCAAGACTCTTCCTTCTCTGAACCTCAGGCTCTTTATGTATAAAATGGAAATAGTCATACTTCTTCTGCCAATAGTACCCACTAGGGTGTTTGGCACTAACATGTTCTTTGAACTGGGCTCTTGGAGGGCATCAAATGAGGTAGTAGATGGTCAAGTGATTAGGAAGAAAGACCAAAGACAGCCTCAAAGTCCTGTGTTATTGTGGTCATTGACCTTGAGCAGCTCTCACTCCCACCAGAGGCAGCAGACTCAGCCCAGTTCCGTCACGCCAAGCTCCCTCTGCAGCAAAGGAGACAGGAGGGAAAGTCATCCATTGCCTGGGCTGAGACAGACATTGGAAATCTACCAATGCATGCTAATGTCATCGACCCTCGCTGAGATGTGCAAGGTTTTCAAACAATCTTATCTGACTCTGATTCACCTCTGGAGAAAAGAAAGGTTACATTATTGATATGAAGAAATACCAGGAACAAAGTCACCCAAACAATTCTCCTCAGGCTTCAACTTTCACAACTTCTGTTTAGGTTGAAGTAACAGGCCCTTCTTAGAGAGGCCATCATGCCATCATCTTATCACTTGATTATCTAACAACACTCACTGTGAGCAGACCCTGAGCCAGACCCTGGGAGCACCACGAGAACATAAGCAGACCCCATGTTAAAGAAGTTCTTGATCCAGGGACAAGAAATGAACAAAACCATGGATCCAGACAACTACAGACATTAAGATGTGGTGGGTGATAGGGCAGAGTAGTCCAGAGTGCTGTGGGAGCCAGAGAAGGGAGAATGCTAGTAGGCAAGGCCACAGAGGTTTTAAAGACACGAGGCCCTGTACAGGCCAGGTCCAGCTGCAGCCCCAGGGCTCCTTTTCACCATACCTGCTCACACCAACTGCACCACCAGGCCAGTGACTTACAGCTTTTTATCTGCATCAGGCCATTTCACGTATTCATACCTATGATGAAGTATGCAAAAATAAGGCTTGGGAACCAATAAGTGAAGCCCCTTCCTGGAAGATGATTCAGGCAATCTCACAGGGCAACGCTAAAATGACTAGGAATTCATTTAAGGAGATGTCCACAGACTCTGTGTGGCATGTGGGTAGAGAGGAAAGCATATGCAAGTGATGGTATGGAGTTTAGTGTAACTAGAGCAAAAGGTGAGAGCGGAGGAATGTGGGAATTGAGGCTAGGGGCAAGAACAAGGTGGCCAAGGGTCTTGGATACCAGGTTAAAGAGTTAGGACTTTATCCTATGGGTAATAGGGTGCCCTTCATTGGTTGTAGCCGGGTAGTGACTTGGTCAAGCGTCATGACTCTGGGGTCCTTGAAGTAAGTTCAGAGGAGGCCAGGCTTCTATAAACTGGTGGAGAGAAAGCTGAAATCTGACTTAAAGGCAAGAAAGTGCATTCCAGGTGCCAAAAGAGCCTCAGCCAGTGAGCAATCCCTGCCCCTCTGAGCCCACAAGGGGCTGAGGACTTCCCAAGGTCACCCTGATGGCCTCTGCTGTCTCTAGTATTTCTCCCCCACCTTCCTAAACCATCACCTTTCAGCAGATTCTGCACCAAGGACAGATTTGATGGTGAGCAAATGGTCCGCTAGAGAAAGAAAATGCTTGTTTCTTCAGCTGGGAAGGCCGTTGGGGTTTTTTTGTTATCATTATTATTATTTTTCTCTGAGCCAAACAAGTGACAGGACATAATAATATCATTTATTCTAACTTGCTCTTGCAAATCAGAACTTTTTAATATTTTCCTTTCAAATGAAAATGCCATTTATCATTATCAAATGAAGTGCTAATGAAAACAACATGTATAAGAAACACATTCACACAGCAGAGCATGATGGAGCACCTTGTCAGCGGTCCATAGTCTCGCCGTTAATTTGATTTCTGCCAAAAATCACTTAAGTGAGACTTGGGGATTTTTTTTTTTTCTCAGTGCTCCAGGCCCTTCTACTGAAGCCTGTTTATTCCCCTCTCCTGAGAAGGCTCTGAAATCCCAAGCCAGTTTTAATCTGACTTTTAATGGAACTCCCGTTGATTGCATGAGGGATGTGTATGCATGTCAGGGAGCATGGGGGGCTACGCTCGCCTGTCTGCGTCTTACTGTGCGTTTCCTCCAGCCAAACATATGTGGTTCGTCGACTTTGGCCGTGTCTTGTTGAGGTATGTGTGTGTTTGTGTACTTCAGTCTGGGTGTGCCTCTGTAGATGATTATGCGTTTGTGTCCTTAAGCCATGAGGACAGTAATTATGTCTATTTGTTCCCCATTGTAGGCCCAGCATCTGGCCTATTGCCTGACACGTGGTAGGCACTCAATAAATATTTGTTAAACGAACATTAAGCGAATATGTCTGCATCTCTTCATGAGGCATGTTTTTTTGTCTGCATGGGTTCATATCTGTGTTTCTACTTACATGTATGGGACCTTCAGGGCAGGAATTATCCCAGTATCTCTAGTGCTTTGTACAGCGCCTGGCATGTGGGAGACATTCAGTAAGTGTTTGTAGAATGAATGTGTCTATGAGTTTCCTCACATTTTTTTAAATTGAGGTAAATTTTACGTAACATAAAACTAACCATTTTAAGTGTACAGTTCAGTGGCATTTAGTACATTCACAGTGTTGTGCAGCCATCACATCCATCTGGTTCCAAAACATTTTCATTGCCCCCAAAAGAAACCCTGTACCCATTAAGCAGTCACTACACATTTCCCCTCCCTCAGGTCCCTGGCAACCACTTATCTGCTTTCTGTCTCTATGGATTTACCTATTTTGGATATTTCATATAAATGGAATCATAATGATGTGTGATTTTTTTGTGTCTGGCTCCTTTCACTTGGTATAATATTTTCAAAGTTCTCCATATATTTTTTTTTTCATATATGTTTTTCTGCATTTGTGAGTACTTAAGTCTTAGGCGTGTATTTATATGTGGGATAGTTGGCACCAGTGCTATGTCCCCAGGACCTAACCTAAGGCCTGATAGAGAATTAGCTGATGAATGAGGAAAACTTCTTTTGCTGTTCCTCCACCCCCTTCCATGCCTGGCACCTCTGAGCCTTTGCATGGGCTGTTCCTGAGCCCAGATTACCTTTCCTCACCCTGGCCTTTGCTGTTGCTTGGCTAACTCTGATTGATTTTTTGGCAATCTTTCTAGGTGTTATCTACTCCAGGCAGTCTTTCTCTATCCCAGTCTGGGTTAGAAAACCCTCCTCTGGACTCCCACTGCTCTGTGCTTTCTTTTGTCACTGCCTTGCCCCACTATGTAGTCATTGTTAATCAACTTGTCTCTCTCCCTACTATCATGGTTGCTTAAGGGTAGGGGCTTGTCTTCACCTTTGCAGTGCCAGTGCTTAGCACAATGTTTAGCTTATAGAGGATGTCCCATAAGTACTGCTTAAAAGAATGAATGAATTTTTAATAAAAGCATTCCATGTAGAGAGAACAAACTGTGCAAAAGCCCTGAGGCATGAGAGAGTATATTCATTTTTTATAAACTATAGCAGTTTTTATGGAAAGAACCTATATGTCCATCAATAGATGAATGGATAAAGAAGATGTGGTATATATGCAATGGAATACTATGCAGCCATTAAGAGAAATGAAATCTTGCCATTTGCAATGACATGAATGGAACTAGAGGGTATTACGCTAAGTGAAATAAGTCAGTCAGA
>CM053606.1:33615340-33660522 GCA_028646535.1 Procyon lotor
GGTGGGGGGTAGGGATAGGGTGGCTGGGTTATGGACATTGGGGAGGGTATGTGCTATGGTAAGTGCTATGAAATGTGTAAGCCTGATGATTCATAGACATGTACCCTGGGGCAAATAATATATTATATGTTAATAAAAAAATAAACTATAGCAGTTTGGTATGATGTGAAGCCTAATGTGTGTGAATGAGGAAGAAAGTGAGAGTTTAAATAGAAAGCAAGAAGTAGAAATAGGCCCATCAAAAACCACCCTGAAGACAATGAGAAGCCTTGTAAATGTTTAAGCAAGGGCATGGCATGGTCCGATTTATGGGCCAGAATAATTCCTCTCGCTACTTGATGCAGAATGAATGCACTCGACCAGGATGGATAAGGGTGGACCATTCAGGAAACAACTGCGGAAGTCTAGGCAAGTGGTGAGGGTGGCTTAGTCCAGACTGGTGGTAGTAGCATTGGAGCCAGAGACTTGAACAGTGCCCAACAAAGCGTGATCTGTGAAGTGGGGCTAATCCATGAGTTCTTACCAGTCCACAATGAGAGAAGTACATCAAGGGAAAGGTGAGAATAGGACTTAGAAACCTTTACAGTGATTTGACATTGCTGAGATGTTTTTATTGTATTTTATGAAAGTATTGGTCCAGAACATATTAGAAGTGGAAAAATAAAAGGTCCTCCACCAGATAGTTTAGAGGACATGCTAATGAAAGGGGTGTGCTGGGGAGGGGAGGAGACTGGAAGCAGGGGTGCTCCCAGCAAGATTGTCAATGACATGGACCATGTCTGAAGCATCTCTGTGTCCTCAGGATCTCTTTGGGAGGAAAAAACTTGGATGGAACTCCTAGGGTTCATCACGAGCTGATGGTGCTGAACAATGTCAAGTTTCCCACGGGAGTCCAGGAATGGTATCTTAGTCCACTTAGGTTGCTATAACAAAATACCATAGACTGGGTGGCTTAAACAAATGAACAAAAAGGTATTTCTCATGGTTCTGAAGGCTTTAAGTCCAAGATCAAGGCACTGGCAGGTTTGGTGTCTGGTGAGACCCTGCTTCCTGCTTCATAGGCAGCTGTCTCCTTGTTGTGTCCTCTAATGGAGGAAAGGGCTGAGAGATCTCTGAGATCTCTTTAATAAGGGCACCAATCTCCATCATGATAGCAGAACCCTTCCAAAGGCCCCGTCTCCAAATACCATCACATTGTGTTTAGTTTTTAAACTATGAGAATACGAACATTCACTATAGTAAAAAGCGAGGACAAAAAACTGGGTCCAAAAAGAGCATGGGATCTGGCCACGAGCCACAGAGGAGCCAGTAGTGCTTCCTTCTCTTTCCTCCAGCTCTGCTTTCCTCTACAGAGCATGAGTTTCTGTGAAAGCTGAGAGTCATGGTGAACTCTTCCCTGCCTTAATCAGCCAATAAGCCCTGGGATTTCAAGAGCAATATAGTGTGGGGTTGAGAGCATGGACTCTGGAACCAGACTGCCTGAGACTGAATCCTGACTCTACTGCTTACTAGGTATATAACCTATAATCCTGGAATATGACATATACCCTCCCAGGCCTGTTTCTTTGGATTATTGTGAGAACTAAATGAGTTACTTGTCAAACTTTTAGACTAGTGCTTGGCTCACAGCGAGAGGTCTATGTGTTCACTCTATGGTTCCTATTATTATGTTGGCTGCTTCTACTTCCTAACTATCTCCTTCACAAATCTGCCCCTCTCTCCATCCTTGTACCACTGCCCAGCCTAGGCCATAGGTAGAACAAGCACCTCCTCCTCAGTGGCCTCCCTGACTTGCTTAGGGTCACCCCTTACTCCACTCTGGCCACAGAATGCTGTTTCTGAACAGTGAATCTGGTCATGTCACTTAAAACCCATCAGGGGCTGTCCATTGTCTCCAGGATGAGGTCCATGCTCACAGATATAACTCACAGGGCTCTCCATGATTCAGCTCTTTCCGGCCCCTCACAGCCTCAGCCTTTGCTACCAGGGCCTTCGCTACCAGGGTCTTCACCCTCCATGGGTTAGCCGCATGAGCCTTTCTCAGTTCCCCAGATGGCCTTTGTATATTCTGTTCCTCTGCTTGGGGCATCCTTCATCAAACCAGCTCCTCTTCCTCTTTCAAGGCTCAGCTCAGTAGTTGCACTTTCTGAGACACCATCCCTGATTTTCCAGGCAGAATCAGGAGCTCATGTTCTGTGTTCCCACAAGCCCGGTGCTTCGTCAACATAGCGCTGACCACACAGTGTAGCCTTTGCTGTTATATACCTGCCTCCCCCGACTGTGAGCTCCTCCAGGGCAGACCCTGGGCCTAACCCATCTGTGTTAGATGCTGGATAAACCCATGTGAAATGGGATTTAATTGGAATCAGCCCAGTATTACATTTTAAGAGCCAGAAAGCAGAATAAAGTGGCTAGATCCAACTTCTCTGGGAGAGGCTCATGCGTGGGCAAGGGGAGCATGAGATGTTCTTTTCTCACACCGTCCTCTTCCTGCTGCCAACCCCCTCCTAGCCGCGTGAGTCTCGTGAGTTGACTCCAGATGGGATGGGCTTGGCAGTGGCTGCCTGGCTGTATGCCCACCACCCGTGGGCGCCCAGGAAACACTTGCTGAAAGATGCTGAGCACCACCAAGCAGTCCAGCCCTGTAATTCTTACCATGGGGCCTTGGAGACAAGAGTAGACAGTAAGCAGAAGGTGGGTTACCTGAATCTACAATATCTCTGGGCCTCAGTCTTCTCTAAGAAATGAAGTCAATAATCCCTACCTTAATGGTTGTCATGGGGAATCAATGAGATCACAAATGTGGGCACATAGTGAGTACTTTTTACCCTGTTTGACCCCTGTTAACTTTCTTTCTTGACATCACCAGGGAAATTGGGGTGAAGAGACTTAGGAAAAGCATAACTTCAGATAGGATCCCACTCTGGTGCAGCATAGATAGGAAGGTTCTCTGCAAATATATGATAACTTCCAAGGATATGGCTCATTTTTAAAAGCTCCCCTGAGTGGTTAACCTGGGCACTGATTTGCAAGCAGAGATAAGCAGTTCAAGAAACATAGGATTGTGTGGATATGAAAGGGAAGTAAACTGAAATATCCAACTTCCAATAATAGCTAACGTTTATAGAGAATACTCATTATGGACAGGGATTATATTAAGTGCTATATATGTGTAATCTTATTTATGCCTCACAATAGCACTATGAAGAAGGTATAATTATTATTATTCTAACTTTATAGATGAGAAAACTGAGTCAGAGGAAGTTAAATAATTTGTCCAAGGACCCATTAATGCAGGGCCAGGATATGAACCCAAAGCCAGCCTATTCCCAAACCCTCACTCTTTCCATCTTGTCCTGGATGTTGTCGTTGGTCTTCAGCCCTATACCTGCTGTTCTCAACTCTTCTGGGCACCCCTAGAGCCAGAAACCTGAGAACTACATTTCTCAGGCTCCCCTGCCTGCTGGGTTCCAGACTGGGTCTGCAACTTGGAAGGCACACGTGGGCCATAAGAAGGCCCGAAGAAATTGGCATCTTTTTTGGCTTCTGTCATCCAAAAGACTGTGGACTTTGGGATTGTAGGAGCTGCACCAATATCAGTTCGAGGAATATCAGAAGGTGAAGCCTCCACTCTCCCCCTTTTACTTTTCTAGACAAAGAGCAGTGATGGCTTTCTGTCAATACTGATTTCTGGTGAGCAAACTTTTGTTTCTTCTTTTGCTCTCCAGCCCATCTAATAGCTTTATAAAAAAGTCTCTCTGCTTGACATATCTAGGGGGGTTTGCTTCTTGACTAGACACTGGCTGACATAGTATTACTCTTTCTACTCCTTTAATCAAAAGGAATAGCCAGTTATAGGATCAAAGTGTCTGCCAAGCAGGCTGAAGGCAAGGCTGAGACCTCTGCTGGATACTGGAGATCTATCAGGGAAACTGAGGCAAGCATCTAGGACAAAAAACAACAAAGGAGGATGTGGGTCAGAGTGCTCCCAGCAGGTATCCAACATGATAGGCTCAAGCTCTGGGCCTAATTCCAGAATCCACCCACTCTTAAGACTGAGCTCAGGGGCGCCTGGGTGGCTCAGTAGGTTAAAGCCTCTGCCTTTGGCTCAGGTCATGATCTTGGGGTCCTAGGATCGAGCCTTGTGTCAGGCTCTCTGCTCAGCAGGGAGCCTGCTTCCCCCTCTCCCTCTGCCTGCCCCTCTGCCTGCTTGTGATCTCTCTGTGTCAAATAAATAAATAAAATCTTTAAGAAAAAAAAAAAAAGACTGAGCCCAAAAGCCATCCCACCAGTGTCAGGATGGCTCAGGACTTGAGTGGTGGGAGAGAACCTTGGGGCTGGCAGCTGAGCAGGCTAGGAGATGCAAAGCCAATAGCATATCTTCTGCCTACTTCCCTTACCCCTAGAAACCCATCTACTTTGTGTTGACTCTTCTCTTCATTTGGGAGCTTAACTGAGAATAAACTTTGGAAATTTGATAAACATGAGCCCCCATTCTTTACCAGCTAGTTCTGTTAGTCACTTAGCCCTTCCATCCAACCCATAATCTCCTTGTTTATAAAAGGGGGACTGTCAAGCCCACTGCACAAGCATGAGGATTGAATAAGATAATGTATGTAAAGTACCTAGCCCAGCTCCTGGCCCATTGCAGATGCTTAATAACTGCATTCCCACTTCCTCTCCTTCTGAATCATAAGCTCCCTTATTTAGTTATTTAATATATCCTGTCTGTGTGTCTCTCAAGCTCCATTATAAGTTCTGAGAGAGTAAAGATCATGTCATAGCCTTCTTTGCCTTACTCAGAGCACCTCGTTCATTTTAAAATAATAATGTGATTTTAATAATAAATAAACCTTCACGTTCATAAAAAATAAAAAGAAGATGGGGAAATAGAAATGAGGCTTCTCCATTTGGCCTGAGTATGGGGCATTGAGAAAGATTGCCACTTTAGAATCTGCTTAATTCATTTCTCTTTCCCTACATTTCTCCTTCCTCCTCCCTTCCTTTTTTCCCACAAATATTTATTTTCCAAGCCTGGAGACGAAGATAAATAGGTATAGTCATTACCCCCAAGAAGTCCAGATTCTAAGGTGGGAGACATCCTGTAAACAGAGGACAAGCAGTGGATACATATATGGGGCATTGGTATCCACGCCCACAGCGGAGACCAGTGCCATGACCGAGGAAAGCGCAGTGGGGAGGAGGCCACAGAGGACACTCCCTGGAAGAATACTGTTCTGTGCTTGTCCTAATGGCAAAGTGGAAAGGACAACTGGCAAGTGCAGGGGTGGGAAGACACAGCAAAGGAGTCAGGCCAAATGCAGTTTAGAGCCTTCTCCTCTGTGCGCCCCAGGGTAACTCATGCACCCTTTATGGAATTCAGTTTCCTCTTCTATAAAGTGGAATAATAATACCTGCTGAACAAGGTTGTCATGGGTTTGATGGTAATACAGAAAGGACTTGTCATGAAGTAGTGGTTGTCTCCCACCATTACCGTGACAAGGGCCTTTCCTAAAGGGAAAGGAGCTCAAAGGTAGAAGTGTGTGGGACCAAGATACCTCTTGAGGACACTTTGTGGCTTTTGCACATGAATGTTTCCCTACATTCCCCAGTGGGTCTCCCTTCTGAGCAGGGCTTATTATAAACAAAAGACAGTGAATAATAAAGAATCCATTTCCTGTCCTGTCCCCATTCCAACACACCCATCTCTGAGCTTAGAATGACCCAGAACACAGTTAGGCCAAGAGACTCACAGGATTTCAGCAAGGCCCTCTCAGCTCACATCTCCACTGGTTTTTAAGATTTGGGACAACACAACACAAGAAGAAATCAACTCTGACGTTCTTCCTCCCTTTTCAAACTAAACAAGTTCCTGGACTTGTCAAACAGAAATGCAAAAGTATGAAAAACAATCATAAGCGAAAATTCCAGTTATTAAAATGGATGGGGACTAATTATTGATTTGATGATATGCTGAATAAAAAAGAAAGACACGCTTGGATAAATGGAAATATTTTAAAGTCATTAATATACATGTGTTTATTTTTTCTTGTCTACACTGGAAACTGCAGTAGGGCTGTATTGTCTAACAAATTAGAGGAGGTGACAATGCCATGTTTAGCCCGATGTGTGATGTCTCTCCACTCAGACTTATTAATTTCTGCCAAATTAAAACAAGGGCTCCCTCCCTACCGTGGGCCACAGAAATGTGGAATGCAAATATGAATGCCATTAGGATACTCTAACCAGGAAACCTGTACAGCAGCCTGAATTTTTTTCAGCACCAACAGGATACCTCGGGCCTGGAACTGGGCCCTGTCAGCAAGGGAGCTCTGCCAGGAAGGTGGAACTTGGTTCGGTTCCTGGAAGGGTGGCCCTCCCCCTCCCAGGACCCATCCTTGCATCCTCCACATGGCACCACTGCCAAACTCCTGTCCAAAATTGTGACCACTCTTCTGAGCCTCAGTTGTCCCCTCTGCAAACTGGATTCCTTGGATTCCCCCAACATGATGGTGAAGAGCTGACCATCCAAAGTCAGAGAGTGAAGGCCAGGATACCATGTACTAAGTGTGGTCCCAAGCTGTGTAACCTCTCTGAGCCCCATTTCATTCAGGTACACAGGGAAACAACGCTCATATGAACCCAGGAGACTGTCTGAGGATCAAATAAGGTAACATATGAAACCACTTAGTCAGAGCTTGGTTACATGGTAGATCTTCAATAATTTGTCTGTTGTTGTTGTTATTATTGTCTTTCACTGTTAAATAAAATCACATCAAGTATGCAAAAGCAATAAACACAATGTCTCCTCAATATGTTTTCTCAAATAAAAAGAAACTGGCTCTGAAGTCACTCCTTGCATTTTTGGCTGAGCCAGATGCCCTCTGAGGGTCCTCTCTCTTTCTCTCTCTCTTGATCTCTCTCTTTAGATTCCTGAGGAAACCTGTCTTCTGGGCCTTAGCATCAGGCTGTGTTTGAAACAGGCTTCTGTATCTCCGCTCACGTGTGCGGTTGTCACCCTGCAAGGCCACCTGGCAAATCCTGCCCACTTCCCATGTGGACCTCTCCAGGAAGCCTTTGGAGCAGCCCCTACAGCCACCTCAGGTACCAGGAGTTATAGCTCTTCCTGCAGGTGTCCATCTGCCCCACCTGAGAGTGAAGGCCTGGAGGGCCACACCTGAGTCTTTCCCAACTCTGGGCCCCAGGGCCAGGCACAAGGCCCAGTCCAGGAAAATGAACAGAGTAACTAACTTTTGCTTTGGGCCCTGCTCTGGGCTAACCAATTCCCAAACAGTCACACTAAATCTCTCAACACTTCCTAAGGTAAGAAGAAGCTAAGTTTTATATAGGCTCAGGGAAATCAAGTCCTTTGCCCAAAATCCTACCTCCAATGAGTGGGGAATCCTGATCAGACTGCGTGTCTGTGTTCTCCAGAGCTTTAACCACTCCAGAGCCTAACCTTAACCACTCCTGCTTAGAGGAGAGGCAGGAGGGAGGAGGGGAAATTGCTTCACTTGCCCTCCTCAACTTTGACTGGGGCAGGGACATTGGTTGGGAAAGTGTTCCTATCATGCAAATGAAGGGTGACAAGAGTCTCAGCAGAGTGGGGGGAAGAAGAGCAGGTGGTAGAAGGGAGAGATGCTTAGGGAACGGCAACCCAGGATCTGCTCCCTTGCTGAGTGAGGGAATGCTAAGGGAGAGGGAGGGATGTGTGGGTGGATGGTGGTGCTCTCATCAGAAATGTGGACTGTGGGTCATCACCTGCATCATTGTCATCACCGTAGATGGACCTAAGTTCATGCCAGGCAAAGTACTAAGTATACGATGCCACTCGGGCCTCACAGCGACCTTGGGAGAAGGTATTATTTTTTTTTTTTTATAGAGAAGAATATGGAGGCTCCCATTAGCCTCCAGATAACCTATTTGGGACAGTTTGCATTGAAAATGACTCAAATCTTATAAAATAAACATTTTATGATCCACAAATATGCCCTGACTACTCAGCCCCTCCTCCTGACAGAAAGAGGTGGGGGTGTCTTGTGCCCCCACTTTTGCCTCAAAGTCCCATCCCAGCATCCTGGCACTGACTGTAAGTCTAAAGCATTCCCTTGGCACCTCTCCCCACAAGTTTACGGACTAGAACTTTGAGGAGTTCTCAAAGGGGTCAAGCAGATCAGCATCCCCCTCCTTGTGCCCCTAAAATTTGTGCCCAGATTTCCGATGTCCATCTGAGGTCCACAGTCCACTGCTCCTGAACCCCTGGTTGTCCCGCTCCACTGGCTGCAGGACTGACTCTGGCAGCCAGGGTGTCAGGCTCACAGCTACTTGGAGCCCCAGCCCATGGAGAGCTATCGGAATTGGGTAAATGCAGCTGTTCTTTTGAAGGAGTAAGTTGAGGGCACTTATCGAATCAACTTCCTAATGAATCTTTTCAGGTCTGGATGGAAGCTGTTCTGTTACTATAGAACTTGGCTTGATTTGGAAATTAATGTGGTAATTTACAGCCACTCTCCCAGGCAAGAAGATTAAAAGAGGGAGAGAGAGGGGGAGGGAGGGAGACCTGCAGGGGCAGTGCATTAAGAGGCACCAGCCTGGGGTGTGTCTGGAGAGCCGGGTCACACGCATCGGGAGAGCAGGCACAGAGGACACAGGCAGAGAAAGGCACTCCTCAGAGCAGACCCGCAAGTCAACATCCCAGGCTCTCTTCCCCCTAGGGATGATAGAAAGATGATCGATTAGATCAATAAGTGATCATGATGATGACAGATAGAGATGGAGAGACAGACTTTTATTGCTTCTGGGATTTACTTCCCAGTATCACTACTTCTGCCAGGTCCATTCGTCACCAATACCAATATTTCTTTTACATTTTTCTTTAAATTTATTCACTTTTTATTTTAAATAAATTTTATATTACTATCATAAATAGAAAATATAATATATATAAATAAATATAATATATAACATGTAAATAAATATAGTATTATATACAAGAAAGAGAAACTAAATGTAAAATTCATTACATTGAAAACAAAAGTTTAGCTCTTAAATTCTGGAGAGGCCTTTGCTCTGCCTTCTGAGTCTGAAGCCTCACCCCATTTGGGAAAAAGCAAGTATTAGAAAGGTGTTCAAGACATAGGAGTGCAAAGTCAAGGTGTATATAGCTCTTGGAATCCACTTTCTCAGTGTATGAACCAGTGTGAGGTTTTTTTTATTTTTTTATTTTTTATTTATTTTTTTTAAAGATTTTATTGATTTGACAGTGAGAAACACAGCGAGAGAGGGAACACAAGCAGAGGGAATGGCAGCGGGAGAAGCAGGCTCCCTGCTGAGCAGAGAGCCCGATGTGGGGCTCGATCCCAGGACCCTGGGATCACGACCTGGGCCGAAGGCAGACGCTTAATGACTGAGCCACCCAGGCGCCCCTTTTTTTTATTTTTTAAAAGATTTTATATATTTATCTGGGGGAGAGCGAGGGAGAGACCACAGCAGCAGGGAGGTAGAGGGAGAGGGAGAAGCAGACTCTCTGATCAGAGGGAGCCTGACGTGGGGCTGGAGCACAGGATCCTGGGATCATGACCTGAGCCAAAGGCAGATGCTTAACCAACTGAGCCACCCAGGTGCCCTGACCAGTGCTATTTAATGCTATGAACTTTGCAGCGTACTTAACAAACAATTACATACCACATACTATGTGGCAGAGGCCATCTTAAAAGTTCTTCTAAAAATTAACTCATTCTCTGTTTACCTTGTGTGGTGTAGCATTATTCTCATTTTAGAGAGAGAAAGTCGAGGCACAGAGATTCATTAACTTGCTAAAGGTCACCTCCAACCATCTTAGTATCACCTAAAGTCATGTGCACTTTGGTGAATCAGAATGTCCCAGAGCTGCTCCAGCCACTGTGAAGGACAAAGCCACAGGCCCATGGCAAGGGGCCCTGTTCAGACACAGAGGACAAGGTGACTGCAGACCGATTCCTCAGCCCAGCCCAACCCAGCCAGTGGTGACATCTGTAGGTGGCCCCCATCAGGCCATGCCTCCAAAGCCCCTCTGTGTCCTCTATCTGACTGTAAGTCTGGATTCTACGGCTGGAGAGTGACATTCGGATGCTGGTCCTTTTTCCAGAAGGGAAGAAGAGACTGGGGGTTTTTGTTGGTGGTGGTTTTTGGTTTTTGGTTGTTTATGTATGTATGTGTAGGTGTGCATATGTATGTATGTGCATATATATATATACACACATATATGTACATATATATATACATATATAACAAAAGCCCCTGGAGTTGCTGCTTCTCTCTGTGAAACAGTCTTTTTTTTTTTTTTTTAAGATTTTATTTATTTGACAGAGAGAGATCACAAGTAGGCAGAGAGGCAGGCAGGGCGGGGGCGGGGAGGAAACAGGCTCCCCACCCAGCAGAGAGCCCGATGTGAGGCTCGAACCCAGGACCCCCAGACCATGACTGGAGCCAAAGGCAGAGGCTTTAACCCACTGAGCCACCCAGGCACCCCTCTCTGTGAAATATTCTTGAAAGAAATCTATAAACAGCACTGTGAGAACCAGACCAGGGCTGCAGTTGGAGATTCAGTGCCTAGGTCTGAGGGGGCAGCAGGTTCCCTTGGCACAGGGAGCAGCGGTGGGGGCAGATGGAGCCTGTGTAGAGATGTGGGGCCCTCTGGTGAGGGCTTTTGTGACCAGCTGCCTCTGCAAGGGCAGTCAGGTGCCCTCAGGGGGCCCACTGCAGCCTTTTCACCCTGGCAAGCCCATGCCTTATTTGGCCTGGGGTGTAAGATGGGCTGCAACACTCACCACAGCCTGGAGTGGGTGACAGGAGCCCCGCATCACTATTATGATAATAAAAGGGTGGCAGAGGCAATATTTTGGAAACGGTCAGTGCATTATTCTTTTTTGCTTCCCCAAGTATGTGAGCCTTGCTCAGTCTGACTAATGTAAAGTTGAGAATCTTCCAGAAGGAATTCCAAGAGAAAGATGAGGTAATATGTAGATACTGACACTTAAAAAAAAAAAAAAAAGCCAGAATTTTATCCTGGCTGGAACTCAAAGCTATATTTTCCCCCACTATACTAGCAGAGGCAGAGAGAAAGGGAAGTTTAAGAGGAAGACTAGGTCATCAATCGAAAAAATAATGCAATCTTGTTGCAGATTCAGGTTAGAACACAAGTTAAATCTGAGACCAACTATGATAATTAACATTGGATGAGCGCTTCCTTTGCATCAGGCCATTCATTTGCCAAGTGTTTTAAACGCACAGGTAATCTTCTGAATAGTCCTGAGGTTGGTGCTATTATTATCCCCACTTTATGGATGTGGAAAGGAAGGAAGGATAAATAACTTAGCCAAGCTCAGACATCCAGGAGGTAGAGCAGAGATTTGAAGCCTGAGTGCATTTCTCCAGACTAACATTTGTCCCTAAGGAGCTACCACTCACCTTAGCCAACATGACTCACCTCCCAGGAACAACCAGAACACACCTTAAGCGAGTCTATCACCAAGACCAACATTCTTGGGCACATGTCAGGGATGCCTTCGATGCTCTGGGTAAGAATCTCTCTCCAGCTCCTCCCAGATACCAGAGGCCATAAAGATTATAAAGGCAATTGAAAATGCACAGGCCCCACAGAGAGGGATGTAGATTTACAGGAATCTACTGCTTCTAATACCACCTCAGACCTTACACAGACCAGGAGCCTGCCCCCATATTCAGATCCTGGATCTGTAAGTAATACAGATCACCCATCTTCACCAGGGGTCAAAGCTTGACTCAGGTACTTGGCCCTCAGTGAGCCCCTCAGCTGTCAGAGACTCCAAGCACCAGCCCCCAGCCACATGAGACTCACCACTCCCCACTCCCCCAAGGTGCAGCTCAAAGGTCAAGCAGGACCTGGCTTTCCCTCTGGTTCCATGGACAGTGGAGAAGGTCCACCTTAGCTCTCCACCTTTCCTCTGCTTTGTGCCCTCCAGACACAGCCCCAACAGAGAGAGTTGAAGCCACATTCACCTGCAGGCCCTATCCCTGGGATACCCACAGTTCTCCCCTCCCCTCAACCTTGCGCTTGGAGGCCAGCCAGGCTCTGCTATTGCTTGCTGTATGGCCTTCAACAGGAAGTTAACCTCTCTGCACCTCAGTGTCCACATCTGCTACATTGAGAGTCAGAAGGAGCCCCTGAGTTTTAGCACCTACTCTTCCCTCTGTCTGGAAAATCCTTCCTCTTCTTGATCTGTCTAACTCCTCGGTCTTTTTAGACTCAACTTGTATCATTAGTTCCCTTTGGAGGTCTTTCCCCACCTTCCATCTTCTAACTCCTATCCCATGCTGGACTGCCTTCCTCCAAAATAATAATAGTTGTTTTATTAGGCACTTACCACATGCCGAGGCACTGTTTTAAGCACGTCATGTGTGCTGATGTATTTAGTCTTCTCAATAATTTCACTAGGTGGATGCTATTATTGTTCTTATTTTACGGAAAAGGAAACCAAGAACTGGAGATAAAATGAATTATTCCAGGCTACTTGTCAGAGCTGGGATTTGAACTACTGTATGGTTCTCATGAGTGATGAAAAAGTGTGATGAGGCATGAGGAGAGCTGCCTCACCCACTTTCTGATTTGATACATGATCTTATTCAGGGAGGCCCATGCAAAGTTTTTAGCCAAGGGCATGGTAGAGTGATCTGAAAACTTGAAGTCAACATCTGACTCAATGTGGGACTTTCAACCAGTTCCTGCTACAATCTGAGCTAGTTCCTCACCTGAAAAATAAAAATACAATACCTATCTCAGAGATTTAGAGAGGGTCAAATAAAATAGTGGGCATCAAAGCCCCAGGCAAGCAAAGAGTAACTCAGTCAATGGCTGCTCAGCAAGAACTTCCCTGTGCCAAGCACTGCAGCTGTTGAGCAGGACAAAGAAGGACCTGCCCTCTCAGAATTTGCATTTGGAGGTGACATTTGCACTGGAGATATTTCCTAGACCAGTTCTTCCTGAAGGAGTTCGTCTGTATTTATGAAACAACTACATTCCTTGTCATGTCAGGACCTCAGGATCCTCACTGACAGGTACCCACCCACCTACTCACTGCTGTCCTCTCTTCTCTCTCCTCTGCCCCCACCTAGGTCAAGGGGTGGCCCCTGCCAGTCCCTCCCATTTTCTAAAATAAGGAGCTGGGTTCAGGTGGATTTCCAGGCCCTTCCAGGTGGCCATCAATGATAGTATGGTGTGTTACTCTTTCACTGAGTGGAACTCTCCCTTGCATGCTGAAGTCCAGGATGGGCAGGAAGATGAGCCCACACATCCAAGAGGACCTTCAGAGTTTGCCAGACATGTCTTCATTGAGACAGAAGCAGTAAGTTTTACTCTCTGGGCACATCAAACACCTTCAAGTTCCCTTCATCTCCTGCTAAGACCACACCTTCCTTTGGCTGGGAGCTCCCCTCCATTCCTTGCTTTCCTGGCCAGTCCTTATATTACCTTTAAAACTCAGAGTAGGAGCCGCCTCCTCCTTAACCTATTTTTGCAGTCAATGCACTAAAATATAATTTATTGATTTGAACATCTGTTCTCCCACCACACTGAGAGCTCCTCAAGGGCAGGGACTGTGTTTTATAATACTGTGTCTTCAGGCCCTAGGTCTGCATGAGGCTCATAGCAGGTGCTCAGTTGCTATTGGATGGATTGAATTGAATGTGATTTAAAGTCACCTGCTGAGGTTCCCTGTATCAGGAAATGGCAGGGCGAGGACAGGAACCCAGATCTCAGGATGCCAAGTTCCGCATACCTCATCTCCCTGCAAGTGACCAGGAGTGGCACAGAGGAGACCTGCTGGGAGATGAGGGGTGTCCAGAGAGCTGCTTTCACTATCCTTCCACTCGACAGGGGAAGGCCTGGGGCAGAGTTGGTCTCCAGGAGCCTGACTGCCTGAGAAGGGTGCTCAGGATGCCCCAAGCCTCTATCCATGCTGGCATAGCTGCCCACCTTGTTTCCTTTCCTTTTCCCCTGGCTTTCTGGGAGCTGAAGCCAAGCCACCCTTTCCACCTTCTGCTCCCTTTCCCCAGACCTCTGTAAATATAGGGGGAACCTGGCTTTTTGAATGAGGTGGGAGGAGACAAAGAGAGCCACCCACCCCCAAGGCCTGTCGAGTGCCCAGTTCATATTCCTGCTGTGACTGTATCTAAATTTGCAAATCGTCACCTCGCGCCCCACCATCATGTGTCATCTTTTATGCATGGCCACCTCTGCCGTGCTGCTCGGCCAGTTGCTACGCAACCGACAACGGCGCCGCAGGGGCCTGACATTAGTGAAAGCAAATTGACCAGAGGAGTCCTTATCCTGCATGCAAAGCAGCCAGGGCCTCCCCAAGTCACCCTCCTTCTATCCAGGCCCAGACCCCTGGACCACAGTCTCAAAAGCCTAGGATGCAGACATTGACGCCCCTTCACCTCCAGAAAAGGCTGAACCCTGGCCAGTGACAAGAACCACCTCCAAAGGGAAAGGAGGGGTCAATGTGTTTTCAGGCTCTAAAATTCTGAACTTCTGGTGGGATGGACATTGGCTCCTGCAGGAAGGGAAAAGAGGATACCTCCTCATCGAGCACTTACCATATACTAGGCACAGTGAAGACAGTACAATGCACAAAGCTCTAACTTCCTGGATTCCAGCCCAGCTCCACCATTTCTCAGCTGTGTGTTATGCGTGCAAATCACTTATTGGGACTGAGACCAAGTCACTGAAGGAAGTTGCCTTCAGACATCTTGGAAAGCAATAAAAGGCTAGATAATGGGCTGGAGGGAGAAGGCCAGTAGAACAGCAGGAGTGAGAAGATGAGAGAAAAGAAGGAGGGCAGCAGACTGCCTTGCACACTTAATATTGAAGGCCTCTGAGCCTCCCGTTGGGAGGAGCAGAGGAAATTAGAAGCTGGATGTTCTGGCCTCCCTTTCTGCTTAGCCCCTCATGGCTCCCACCCCCAGGAACTTGACCTCATGATTTGCCACTTGAGTATACATCATTTTGCACTGATGGTGGTGGGACATGTAGCAAGTTGTGCTGTAAAGAATAAGGGTTAGAACTGATTAGAACAAGCCTCACATCCTCAAATCCTGACTCTCACCTTTCCAAAATATGCAACTGCAGTTGTTCTGTCTTCTGTCTTTTGAATTTCTTTCTTTTTTTTTTTTTTTAAGATTTTTACTTATTTATTTGACAGAGAGAGATCACAAGTAGGCAGAGAGGCAGGCAGAGAGGGGGTTGGGGGAAGAAGGCTCCCCGCCAAGCAGAGAGCCCAATGCAGGGCTCGATCCCAGGACCCTGAGATCATGACCTGAGCCGAAGGCAGAGCTTTAACCCACTGAGCCACCCAGGCGCCCTTGTCTTTTGAATTTCTGTTTTTCGATCTGTAAAATGGGCATGATGATATGACTGACATGTCCAACATGTAAAGACATGACATGTAAAGCTCCCAACAGAATATCAGTAATTGCCACGCTTCTCCCCCAAACTCTTCAATGGCTCTGAGTCATCAGAGAAGCCTGCTTCCTTAGGACCACCTGGCCCCCACTCACTTCCCCAGTATCGCCTATCTGCACCTCTGTGCATTTGCTTGGAATGCTGATTCTTCCCAGCAAACCCTTCCTTTAGCTGTTTGCTTTTTGAAATCTTGTCTACCTCATAGGACACAGAAAAAAAGAAAATAAAACTTCAATTTTAAAAGTTCCCATAGGCAAACGTGTCCCATCAGACCATTCCTTAATCTATTGACATTTCTTAGTGGAGGAAGGAGTGGAAAATCAAAAAGTGACTCTCCCTTCTTCAGTGGCAAGTCTGAGAAGCTTTCTCAAACTTTATGACGCGATGTCTCAAAACTCACTCATCTTTTGAGGAAGGCTATTCTGTGGCTCCTGAAGTCTCAGGGCTCCATTTCATCCTGAAGGTGGGCATGGGGGGACACCTCAGAAGGCATAGCTCAGTGATTTACTGAACACCAAGCATGGTTCTGGGTGTCATAACAACATCTTGCTCTTGACCAGTGTTTAACACTTCACAGCTATTGATGAACCAATTCACAACTACTTGCTAACATACTAACAATAGCGTTCATTTTCACATAAATCAGTAAGGTAGATATTACCTCCACTTGCTGAGGAGGAAACTGAATCTCAGAAAGGAAAAGTGACACACACAAGATCACACAGTGGATTGACGATGACAACGCTTGAGCAGGAACTACACAGTTCTACATGAAAACGGGCTAAGAGGCTGTAATGTATGGACTTTGTCTATATCATCAATCTAGTTAACATTTCAGAGTGCTTTGCCTATTTTAAAAATCCATAAGTTACTGGGGAAAGCCATTTATCTATTTTTTATAAGGACAGAGTCTTTACAGCACCCAGAAAGAGGCAGCATGGAAGGCACAGAGAGCACTAGCCTAGCTGTGTTCTCCCGGGCAGATTATGCCATTCCTTTTCGCCCAAATTTCCTCTCTCTGAAATAGAAGGTAAGGTTACCTACCCTTCTCCAGGTTCTATTCCAAAGGGAATGATTCAGACCCCAAAGTGCTAAACTATGAGGTCCTGCTAAGTGTTAGTATCCCCTTAGAAGTGACATTTCTCAGAACCAAGGGTATATAACTTGTATCTGACATATGCATTTCTTTAATTATTCAATGTTGAGAACTATGTTGTCATTGTTGTTTAAAAGGAGACATGTCAATTATATTGCCTTTGTGTTGTATTGAAAAGCATTTCTTCATCATTTGGACTAATTTCCAAACAAATTAAAAACTGTTGTAGCAGTCAAGCTCTGACTGCTTCATCTATTAGATTCAGAAGATGGCAAATTTCTTAAAACACAGATATAAACAATTCTGGTAACACGATCTGATTTTATAATTAATTTTCTGCCTGGGAAGGCAAAAGTTCTGCTTCTCACTGTCTTTGCCCTCAAGTTCCTTACTGTTCTTCTACTTCTGGCAGACTCTTGATTAAGGAAAAGCAGATTCTGTTACCTGGGACTCTGCTGCATGTAAAAAGATAAATCTTTTCTCCATTGTTCTTTGATCACAGAGATGGCCAGGGTAAAAGAATTCAAGTTCCTTTATGATTTGACCCTATGGATTCTTTTTTTTTTTTTTTTAAGATTTTATTTATTTGACAGAGAGAAACACAGCGAGAGAGGGAACATAAGCAGAGGGAATGGTAGCGGGGGAAGCAGGCTTCCTGCCGAGCAAGGAGCCCGATGCGGGGCTCGATCCCAGGCCTCTGGGATCATGACCTGAGCCGAAGGCAGACACTTAACGACTGAGCCACCCAGGTGCCCCTGACCCTATCGATTCTTATTCCTCCCACAATGCAGCCATGGTGAACACATCGTCATCAGGGCACAGTCACCCATGAACCTGCAGCTCATAGTAGCTCCACCCTATGCCCTCTTGTGGGGCAGACATGCCCTAGGAGTGCTCAAGATCTAATAGAGGTATGAGGCTGGAATAGGTGAAACAGAAGGGGCAAACATGTTTATAGGGAGTTGTTTAAATAGCAAGAGGGTTGGATGGGCTGAGCCCCTTATGAAATAACAGATATATTAGATGGATCCAGGGTCTAGTCTATGACCAAGATCAGGACTCAGTCTAGAGCAAAGTTTACAGTTCACTATAAGACCAAGATCAGACCTTGGGCTGGTGTCAAGGTCAGGGCTTAGACTGTGACCAAGATCAAGGTTCAGACTATACCCAGGATTAGGTTTCAGTCCGTGGCCACGATTAGGGCTCAAATGAGACCTGAGTTCCAGGACTGGTGTCTGACCAGGGCCGGCATGCTTCTTCAAAGCAAACTCTTCAATGGGGTTTTATGTACAAGTGATTAAGGAAATGCTTCCTGAAAAAACCAGTAAGGGGTAGAAAAAGCAAGACAGCAAAGAAAGGAGATTAACAAAGATGTGATCTAGGGAAAAGTCCTATAGAGAATAGATTTTAGCCTGATCCTGCAGGGGAACTCTGAAGTGTTAAGTCCTCCCAACTCTAGAGTGGGACTGGGCTTTCATTCTCTCCCTTGAAATAAGACAAAAAGCATTGGCCAACTCTACCTGTTTGTGATAGTGGGCTAGTGCTAGTTCAATAGCCTGAGTGCAGTCCACTGAAGAAAAACCACAAATGATATTGAAAACACATGAAGTGAGGGGCGGGGATCCAAGGAAACTGGAGTAGAACACCAACAATATCTGCTAAGTTTCCATTTGTGTTGGTTTCCCCAGGTCTGTGTATTGGTTTCCCAGCCTCTCTGTCTATCCCTTCTCATTTTCCTGTAAGAGCTCCACTTTTTCTATTCCTCAAATGATAGCATTTCACCTGCTTAATCCATCCCTAGCACCTGACAGCTTGCAGGATAAAGTCCAATTCTCCAAATGACTAAGAAACTCCTTCATGATCTGTCCTCTGCAACCACCCCCAAGTCTCATCATTCACATGGACCCCACTCTAATCCAGCCAAGAACTTTCTGGGTTTGGGGATCATAATGGGGTTGTGGGGAGCCCTTACACTCCTTGTAGCCCAATAGGAGAAAGACAGATATGACAGGAAAATTAAGGAGTTTGTGGAAATAGAGATAAATACATAACTCAGTATGAATTCATTGAAGACTTCCCAGGGAGATAAACGTGAAAGATATAGATGGGGAAGTGGAGAAGAGTTATCCTGATAGGATTTGCAGCATGGGTAGAAGGTAAGAAGATGTGCGAGAGATCTGGCAGAGAGTGGTCATAAATTAAATATTTGTGGCATGAATAAATGAATGAATGATAACGTAGGCATTAAACAGCCTGGGTTTTAGAGCTCAAAAGCCTTGATTCCTATCGCCTCTCCTTACTCACTGAGAAATCTCCAACAACTCATTTAACCACACTGAACCTTAGTTTTTTTTCATTTAGAAAATGAGGCCAATGAGAATATCCAAGACAATGGATATAAAAAAATACTTTGCCTGCTGGAAAATCCTCCTCAAAAATTAATATTCATTCATTCATTCATTCAAAGAATATTTTTGAGTTCCTACACTATGTCAGACTATGTGCTAACATCTGACATACACAAATAGGAATTATATGGGGACTCTACTTGCAGGTGAGGAGGAGACAATTCAGGGGAGGAAACAAGGAAACAGAAAAGACAAGTTTATCTCATAATGAGTCAATGTGCTATAATCAAGATCTGAGAGTTTGAGATAGCTTGACTGAGGAAGTTTTCCCAAAAAAGATAAATTTATATAATTGTGCCCTAAAGGGTAAGTGGGGTTTTGCCAGGTGAAGAAGAGGTCAGACTAGAGGGGACATATATGAAAATACAGGCATGAAAGCGAAGTGTGTTTAGGCCATCAGGACGGTCTCAATGTCATAGTGTATACAAGATGGTGTTAAGACATAAAAGGGAAGAGGTGAGTCCTTAGAGGTTAAGTTATATAGGGGGCACTTGAATACTTCTCTGGTATGAGTTGCAATGTCATTAAGGTGAGAGGAACAGGTGAGCAAAGACTGTTTGGGTCCCAGGAAGAATAATTGTCATAACCCATACCTTAAGAAATGGAGAAACTTCTGGACCTTCACAGTCATTACGACCAACACACAACCACTCCACCACCACCACCAAGCTCCAGTAATTTCTCCTTTAGACAGCTATCCACAATGGAAATACCTGCTCAGTATGGTTCTTCTTGAAAATGTTGCTCCTATATCATGAGAGTCATTATACAACATCTCCTGATGGGCTTTGTTTGGTTATTTTAATTGTGTTTCTATTGGCAGGGTATAAGATGAAACACCTTCTAATTAGTCCTAAATATACCCCTGAAGAGGTCTTTACCAGTTATCTATTTCTGTGTAACAAACTATCCAAAACTTAGTGTCTTAACACAACCATTTATTTAGTTCATGATCCTGTAGGTTGGCAATTTAGGCTATCCTCAGGTGGGCAATTCTCCTGCTGGTCTTGACTGGGCTCATTCATTTGTCTGTGTATAGCCGCAGGTCAGCTAGAAAGCTCTGTTTCTGGGGGTCAGCTGGCTGTCAGCTGAGGGTAATGGGGTCAACTGAGCCACATGTTTTTCATCATCTAGCAGGCTAGACTGGGTTTGGTCACAGTGGTGCTAGTCTCAGTGTTTTAAGAATAGCAAGAGAGGAAGCTACAAGGCCTCCCGAAGCCTAGACTCAGAACTCACCCAACAGGGGCGCCTGGGTGGCCCAGTGGGTTAAAGCCTCTGCCTTTGGCTCCGGTCATGATTTCAGGGTCCTGGGATCAAGCCCCACATCCTGCCTCTCTGCATCCTTGTGGACCCTCTCTGTCAAATAAATAAATAAAATCTTTAAAAAAAAAAAAAAAGAACTCACCCAACATTATTTATTTTGTTAACCAAAGCAAGACACAGCCAGCCTGAAATGCACTCCCTGTCTTAATTGGAGAATTTACAAAGTATTGTGGCCATTTTTGCCATCTCCCCTATGGTTTATGAACTTTTTTCTATAATCCTGGCATGTGCAAGAAAGAATGAACATTCCGAAGAAAGTTTTTGTTCTTTTTATTAATTAAATTATTCCCTATAACCATAGCATACTGAAAGCATGGTGAACTGTTATTTATTATTATGTATTATTATTATTACAGGTCTCCCCCCATGATTCAAATGTAGACCTGTCCTTATGAAAACTTTTGTAAGCCAGTATGGCATAAAGCAAAGGAACAATTACCATTAATTTATATGAAAATTTTTTTTAGCATTCCCAGACCCAAAAGATAACCTCTCTTAAGGCTTCTCTGATATCTTAACACATCTTGATAAAGAATGTAGAAAATAAATTGAGATAAAGCACAGATGCTCACACAGTTCAAAGTATGGCAGCGAGACGCTGAGTGTAGTTCCCAAGAAGGAGCTTGGCATTGCCACTCCGACTGCTCGAGGCAGGCTGCCTATATAATGGCTTGCTGCAAAACAAATGCTAAAAACTATTTTCATTTTTTGCCTTTATTCATGAAAGCAAAAAATCATCTTTGCATTTTTTTTGGTTACCAAAAACAGGCACTAATGTAGGTCTTTCCTAAAAGTAAAGTGGCCTAATGCAAACTTTTGAAAAGTTAGAGGATATCTGTATTATTTGAGCACCTCCTACATTCCAGGACCACTCAGAAAACAGTGGAAAAAGTATACACACAGCACCTGTTCACATGGAGTTCATAGTCCATTATAGAAAACATCTTAAACAAGTAATTATAATAGTTTCATAAGTATTATGTCTAAAAGTTTTATAACTTTATTAATTTTTTCCTTTATGATTTTTGTCATTGGAGTCCTGATTTTTAAAGCTTTCTACTACACTCAAATTAATAAATATTTACTTGTCCAAATGGGTTTTTGAAAGAAGGAAGTTGCATCTCTGCCTGGAGGCCTTCTTTTTTTTTTTTTTAAAGATTTTATTTATTTATTTGACAAAGAGAGAGATCACAAGTAGGCAGAGAGAGAGGAGGAAGGAGGCTCCCTGCTGAGCAGAGAGCCAGATGTGGGGCTCAATCCCAGGACCCTGAAATCATGACCTGAGCCGAAGGGAGAGGCTTTAACCCACTGAGCCACCCAGGCACCCCTGCCTGGAGGCCTTCTTAACTTGGGTCACCAGTGAACAAACCTGAGCCCAGCCAAAAACCTAAGACCAAAAGAGGGGAGCCCCTAATTCATCTCCAGACTCAGGTCTTGGCCCCTCCTGAAAGAGACTGGTCCTATGCTCCCTTCACATTGTGTTGCTTCCCCAGGCAGACACAATTAGAGGGAGAATAGACACTACTTTTTCCCCCCCAAATATTTCTATTTTATTTTTTCAGTGCTACAAGATTAATCAGCCTAGATGTGATGCCAACCCAGCTCCAGGCTGTTTTCTGTTACCAGATGGCCTGTTGGGCCCCTCTCACAGGTGTTTTAATGCACAAACTGATTGAAAACTGGACCACTCAGAAGCATTTTACTAGATTTCATTCAAGTGTATACATACATACTTACATACCCACAATAACTATAGATGATAGTTTTGCTTATTTTTTTCTTTCTTCCATTTAACAATGTTTTAAGTTTTTATTTAAATTCTAGTTAACATCTAGTGTAATATTCATTTCAGGAGTAGAATTTAGTGATTCATCAGTTGCATATAACACCCAGTGCCCATCACAAGTGCCTTATCACCCATTTAGCCCATTACCCACCCCCCTCCCTCCATCAACCCTCAGTGTGTTCTCTATAGTTAAGAGCCTCTTATGATTAGCTTCCCTCTCTTCTTTCTTCCCCTTCTCCTATGTTCATCTGTTTTGTTTCTTAAAATCCATATTTATCTTTCTCTGACCAACGTATTTCATTTAGTGTAATACACTCAAGCTCTACTGATGTCATTGCAAATGACAAGATTTCATTCTTTTTGATTGAGAAGTAATATTCCATTGTGTGTGTGTATATATATACACACACACACACACACACAATGTATACATTGTATATAAATATATATATACCACAACTTCTTTCATCAGTAGTTGGACATTTCGGCTCTTTCCATTTTGGGCTCATTTCCAAATTTGGCTTTTGTTGATAATGCTGCTATAAACATCAGGGTGCATATGCCCCTTTGAATCAGTATTTTCATATCCTTTGGGTAAATACCTTGTAGTGCAATTGCTGGGTCATAGGGTGGTTCTATTTTTAACTTTTTGAGGAATCTCCATACTGTTTTATAGAGTGGCTATACCAGTTTGCATTCCCACCAACACTGTAAGAGGGTCCCCCTTTCTCCACAACCTCACCAACATCTATTGTTTCCTGTGTTGTTAATTTTAGCCATTCTGATAGTTTTGAGGTGGTATGTCACCACATTTTGATCTATATTTCTCTGATTTTGAGTGATGCTGAGCATCTTTTCATGTTAGCCATTTGTATGGCTTCTGAAGAAGCCATTTTCTTCAAAAAATGTCAATTCATGTCTTCTGCCCATTTCTTAACTGGATTATTTGTTTTTTGGGTGTTGAGTTTAATAAGTTCTTTATAGATTTTGGATACTAACCCTTTATCAGATATGTCATTTGCAAATATCTTCTCTCATTCTTTAGGTTGCCTTTTGTTTTATTGATTGTTTTCTTCACAGTGCAGAAGGTTTTTATCTTGATGAAGCCCAAGTAGTTCATTTTTGCTTCTGTTTCCCTTGCCTCTGGAGACATGTCTAGTAAGAAGTTGCTAACTGATATCAAAGAGGTTGCTGCCTGTGTTCTCCTCTAGGACTTTGATGGCGTCTGATATCATATATAGGTCTTTTATGCATTTTGAACTTATTTTTGTGTATGGTGTAAGAAAGTGGTCCAGTTTCATTCCTCTGCATGTTGCTGTCCAGTTTCCCCAACACCATTTGTTGAAGAAACTGTCTTTTCTCCATTGGATAGTCATTCTTGCTTTTTCAAAGATTAGTTGACCATATGGTTGTTTTTCCACTTACCAATGTTTTAAGAAAATTATCTTATGCTGTTTAATAACTCTATGCTGAGGGATATAGAATGAATAAATAAATATTTTAATGGAATTTCATAGCATTTCATGGAATGCTATAAAGAGGCCCTCTTCATTCATCTATCTGTTCAATAAATACTGTATCCTATGGGCCAGGCTCTCTTCTAAATGACCATTTCTGTATCTTGAACTATGTAGCCATTTGGCCACCTCATACTGGACTTTCTTTTCTTTACAGATGAAACTCCTAAGGTTCATCCAGTCTACTGTTTGTAAATTTTTTTCCATTATTGCCTATCTACAAAATCTTTCTTAACATTTTTTCCTTAATCACCACCTCCATAAATTTTAATACCAGTTATACTATGTATCTGCTTTTATATTCTGTGTATTTCTATATTTCATACACTAAAAAAGGTAAGCTTTTTTAACCCCCAGGAACTACTTTTCACCTTCTTGTAAGGCAATATCACTCTCTTTGAGAAACATTTTCACTTCACAGTTGAAGAGACTGGTGCCAGTTAGGGGAAGGGATTGCCTCAAGATCACTTAGTTTAGACCCATGGATTCCAAAGCACATCCCAGGGCCCCTGGTCTTCCATTCCACACTGCCTCAAATGTACCCATGGAAGCCACTGTTACCCCTTCCCTCACCATCACCCTGTCTTTGCTTCCTCAACTCAGGGCTCCATTCCAATTCAGGCCCTCAATTTTCTAAGAGTGAAACTGTCTGCACCTAAGGATTCAGGTCCTCCTATACTCAGCTATGCACCAGTCCATTAGGAAGCCCAAAGGGTCAGCTGGGGCTTCCCCCACAGAAGCCAGCATGAAGGGACAAGCATTGCTCAACTCAGATCTTCCCCATGGGCCCACTGATCACACTGCAGCTTCCTTGGAGGTTCAGCCCCACCACCTTTTCCAAATGCAAGACAAGCATAAAACTACTGCAGCAATGAACCAAAAAAAAAAAAAAATCAACTTGGAAATAATTAAACAGTGAGGCAGCCACCCATAATGATATTCTGCAGCACACTTTGGGGACAGTTTGCTGCAAAAGCGCCCGAGCACTCCGGTTGTTTAATTAACATTGGAACGGCAGTTCCACAAGAACTAAAAACCCTGTTAATTTATGTGTCTCTTAATGATGCTCATTTAAATACTGTCAACTTTCCCTCGGTTTAATATTCATGATTTTGAGTCATTAAAACACCATGATCAGCAGGGGAAGGGGCTGTCTCTCTCATATACCCAGAAATATAAACTGTCTGAAGACAACAATTTCCAAATTTCTACCTTCCCCCCACCCACCGCCCCCCACCTCCCAGAGATGTAGCCTCTTAGAGAAGCTACAAACCAGCTAGGGTGTTTTCAGAACTGTGGACAGTACTGGGGGGGTGTGGGGGGAGAAGGGGTCGGCTATATGTAGTTTATGCCTTACTGCCCATCCTCCCTCAGAACGAAGAAGTCCTCTCACATTTTCAGCAGTCACACAGCTAGGGAGCTCAGCTGGCAATGCAAGTTCTTGATATGTACCAAGAAACCAGACACCAAACCCAGAGCGTTGAAGTATTTCAATCAAGCCTAGGAGACACGAGTTACCCTGAAATGTATTTCTAGAAGAGGACATTTGCGTCAGGCTGAGATGCTGATGAGGTTAGGAGGCATTCATAGGGTTTAGAAGGGACTGTGGATGCCCTTGTAGGAAACAGAGAGTCAAGGCAAGGCCCCACTCAGGAGCTGCACACACACAACACAAGCTATAAGTTAGCTTATAGAAACCCATATAGAAACCCAGGCTCAATATGCACAAATAGAGAGAGATACATATAAAGTCTATGAAAGCATGTGGAAATCAACAAGGAAAATTCAAATCAATCCAATTCAGGATTACTAAACTCTGACAATATCCCACATGCCATGCAGGGTTCTGAATTTTTTAAACTGATCAAGTAGGGAAGATGGAGATAGACAAATGAATGGGCAGTCACCAAGAGTTATTCACCATTATAAGAAGAACAATGGTAGATGAGGTTGGGAGAGTGCTGGAAGCGCAGAGAAAGGGGCACATGGGTGGAAAACGGGTCTGGCCAACACCAGGCTGGCACTTAGTAATGCTAGTTCCCATCTCTTTACAAGATCTCGTTCTATGAGACCACTTCACAACACTGGATTCTGCTTTCAACAAACTAAAAACAAAGTATGGGGGTAAGTCAAGTCTACCAGCATTTCTTTTTTTATAGAACCTCAAGATAGACACACCATGGTAAGTATCATGGGAGCTGACTGGAGCAGGAGATGAAACACTGATTTCAGTGCCACCCAAAGAAGGATTCCTTTTACTATCCTTAGGATACTGGGAAAAGTCGGTTAATAAATAAATATGAGTCTACTTCCTCTTCTGAAAAACAGAGATAATAGTTCCTGGCACCATTTTTATTGAAAGTATCTGTTAATAAGTGTGTCTTTTCACTAAAGTGTGAGCTATCTGAGGGCAGGGTCAATGTCTGATTTAACTCTGTATTTTTAGAGTGTGGCACATAATAGGGACTAGATAGATGTTGAACTGAACTGAACTGTTAAGTTCACAGAGATGTCATAATGAATAAATGAAATAAAGTAATAGATCAGTCATGCTCAATAAAATTACTTGACCAAGAAGGGCATCAAGGAAGACTTCAAGAGTTTGAATTTAAAATGGATCTTGAAGGATGATGTGAACTTGGCCAAAAACAAAACAAAACAAAACAAAACAAAACAAAACAAAAAAAACGTGTCTTCATTTGAAAGAGCAGAGTGCACAGAGAGCCAGAACACAAAAGCCCAGCCCTGGCTCTCTCCCTCTCCCCACAACTAGTTCTAACCACAGACATCCCTACACACATCATGCTCTCTCACAACCCCCTTTCCATCCTCATAATAATCTGTCCTTCAGTTAGTCAGCTAACTCCTATGCAGTCATTAAAAAACTGGTTCTGCACTTACCATTTCCAGGAAGCCTCCCCTGATTGCCAACCTCCTTCTGGTGCCTTTTCCTCCTTACTTCCCCTTTTCCCAGAAAACATCTCTTGACCTGTCAAGTCTCACCTTCCATGTCACCTCCTCCAGGAAGCCTTTCCTGCCAGGCCTCCTCCTGTCTTCCCTGGATGTCTCTCCTAAAAGCCTAGGTGGTTGTCAGTTGTCAAGGAAGGCACTCTGGTGGTCAGAGGTAACACTATGGGGAGGGAGAGAGTTCTCGGTGGAGCCTGCTCTTTTTCAGTTATTTTACTCCTAGGGACAGCTCTGAGAAGACCCCCACCCCAGCACTGTGTGGGCTTTGCCAGGGGAGGGGAGCTGCCAGAGCAACAACGCCTTCCTCTTGACCTTCTGCCTCTGCAGGTTCCCGTGACTCACTGATGGAAAACATCCACCCCTTCTGGGCCTCTTCCTTATTTCATCACTTTAATAAATTAAGAACAGATTGAAAAGCAGGAAACATTGTCTCCCGGGCCCCAGCACCCACATTCCAACTCAATTACAGGATTTGTTTTTCGGGTCTGGCCAGAGGCAGCTGGGATGCGGCAGAAAGAGAGAGAGAACGAGTTTGAACCAAGAGGCCTGAGAAGGCGATTCAGAGTCCAGTTCAGTCACTGACCAGGGACCTCAGGCTTATCCATTCACCTCTCTGAGGCTCCTCATTTGCATCTGGAAAGCAGGGGATAACAATGACACATCCCTCATCCCTCACAGAGTGGGGGCAGCATGGCAAATGAGATAGGGTATAAAAATGTTTTATATATGGTCAAGTCCTAGGCCATCTGAGAAATAGATTACTGCCAATTCTCTTGGTTAAACCCAACATGGCATCAGGCCCCCTCCCTCCTAATAACTTAGCTCTAGGATTTTGAACTGAAACTCCTGAAATCCTTGAGGAAAAGTCTCCTTTCTCCCACTCCTTGCAATCAGCATCAGGTAAAGGAACTCCGTGGATCTTTAATCATATATTCAACTGAAAACAACAGTTGCTATTTTCAGTAGACATCCAGAGTGCTGTGTTGGGAAAAAGAAGGGGGGGGTGGCCTCAGTGGGAGCTGGGAGACGTAGCTTTGCTCCTGACTGCACTACTTGATTTCTTGCCAATTGCATCACTTTTGTGGTTTGCAGTTTCAGTTTCTCCATGTATAAAATGAGGGCAGAGGGGGAATGAGTTAATAATCCTTGTCTTGATAACCTCACAGAGTGGCGATTAAGATCAAATTAGACCTTTTACAAGCTGTAAAGCTCTGTACAAATGTAAACTGCTGTTAAAAGGATATTAATAATTCAATTATTATAATAGTGACTAAGTAGTGATGAAGAAGGAGAATATTCCAGCTAGATGATAATGTCTCTTTCAGGGAAGAGAATTGCATAGCTTTTCTTGATCACCTCTCCTGAGTTTCTTAGAATCTATGATAGTATAAGTTCTTCCTTCCCTAACCCAATTTTCTCTGCTTCAGGTTAAACCATTCGCATTTTCTGCTCTCACTTGGAAAGGAGAATAAGGTCACCATATCCTTTCCAAAAACTTCCACCGAGTTTAAGACCATTCATAAGACACTCGTCTTCCTTCTAACATGTCATCTGAAGAGAGCACATTGGAGGAAAGTGGCAAATTCTGTTTTAGAAAGGTGGGTCAGAGGTGTATGTAGATCTTTCAACTGAGATGCACAATAGACTCGCTGGAAATAAAGCCTGGAGGTTCAACAGAGTGCACTGTGCTGAAAATAGTGGTTTAGGAGACCTCAGAATAAAAGTGGCAGCTGAATGGCTTCAATCTTATTAAACTACTCTCCATTTCCTGGCCAAGCCATCCACTCTCATGCCTCTCTACCTTTCCTCCTGCTATTCTCTCTGCCTAAAATGTCCTCTTCACTTTATCTTCCAGTGAGATCCTATGCTTCACCTCCACACAATCCCTAACATTGCCAGGGATTTCACCCTCCCTTCAACATTGTGTTGGAAAGCAAGATCGATTTTATGTTCCAGGCACTGCCTAAGATGCTTTGCTAACTCCATCCTACTTAGTTCTCACAACACCACTATAAGTATCATTATCTTTACTTTACAGAGGAAAAACTAACTAACTTGTCTAAAGCCATGCAAATGGTTCATGGTATAACTATGATTCAAACTCAGGTCTTGGGATAACAATTCCAGAGATATTGCTACAAGATTCTGCCAACTACTATGATAGCAGAAAATGTAAGGCAGGGGTACACTAACTTCCACTAACTTTGGACTCAGATAGCAGTCTGGCCTGAATTTAGGACAGAGTTACTCTGTCTTGGGGTTGAGTTTCCCAGACAAATCAGCTGATCACCTGCCAGGGCTCTCCTTTGCTTCAGGAGGTCTCCGGAGGTTGACCTCCCTTGGAGCTCTCCATGGTACTGACATGACTTAACTCTGCAGCCCTAAAAGCCTGACTTATTCTCCCCATAGGAACTACGTAGGTATGTTAAGGATGGTAGCCAGGTATTTCTCAAGTGTATCCCCCATCTCCAACTTCTAACTTTGTTTTTCCCTATGCCCGATACTTTCCTCTCACATATCTGGTGAATTTCTCATCACTCTTCAATACTTGGCTTCCATTGGCTTCCCAATGTGAAGATACCACATTAACTTTTCAGAAAAGGTTCTTAGATACCTATTATGTATCAGCTACTGTGGTGATGACTCTCATGGGCAATATCTCTTATTACATATTAACATGTTATGTGGCTTACTTACATATTGTATTTATCATTTATTGTCTGTCTTCCACCACAAGGCCCACAAGGGCAAGGATTATTGTCTGTCCACTGATTTATTCCTAGCAACTAGAAAAGTGCCTGGCACATAGTAAGTGGGTAATAAATAATTGTTGAATGAGTAAATGAATTACTAATTTATAGACAAACAACAATACAACATTAGGAGGGTATTGTGATTGCATTTCATATATAAGGGCTTGGGCAAAATGACTTCTCCCAGGTGTTTCTTGTCCCCTCCAGGTCCAAACTCACAGTGGGCACTGAGTGAACTGAAATGTCAGAGTCAGCCTGGATAGAGATCAGAGCTGGTTACAAAGATCTGGGAGAATTATGGGCCATTGTTCACCTCACAAGTAACTCTCAAGAAGAATATATAGTCTTCAGTATTGAGACCATGGAGCTCTCAGCTTTTAAAAAGAAAAAGGAGAACTGAAACCAAGAGAAGTGAAGGGACTCTAACTCATTAGTCACAAAATCTTGTAAGGAGTTTACTATGGTGGGAATAGGATGCACTGAATGAGTTCTATTCTCATTCATGTGACTCAATGCATTGACATCAGAGCTCAATCTGAAATGACACTTAGGGCTCAGTGTCTGCACAGAGACATCTCAGTCTTATAGCAGGGTTCAGGCTTGTCCTGGGATCGGAGTTCAGTAAGTGACTCTAAATCAATTAAACCATTAAATTAAATGATATACGCAAAATTCTTGTACCAATAATCGATCTCATTTCATGAGATCCTTAATAAATCAGTCCCTCTTCCCCCAGATCAAATGGAATTCTACACAATTTTAAATTATCACTTATTAATCCTCTCCTTTCCTGGGCTCCTTTCTCTTCTTTAAGAAGCCCTTCTGGAGATGCCTGCATTAGGAAGGATATGGAATAATATGATGGGAATATTGGATTTTGTATTAGAGATTATGAGGAGTAAAAGAGTCTGGGACAGACAGGAGCACCTGGGTGGCTCAGTCATTAAGCACCTGGGTGGCTCAGTCATCTGCCTTCAGCTCAGGTCATGATCCTGGGGTCCTGGGATCGAGCCCCACATCGGGCTCCTTGCTCAGCGGGAACCCTTCTTCTACTTCTCCCAATCCCCCTGGTTGTGTTCCTTCTCTCACTGTCTCTCTCTCTGTGTCAAATAAGTAAATAAATAAAAATCTTAAAAAAAAAAAAAGAGTCCGGGACAGATTCCAAAATTCTTGGCCTCTTCATTACCATCCTCCACTCTGTCTACCAAACCTGCTGTAGCCTGACCTGCAAATCTCATACTACCAAGACCTGGAGCTAAATTCACATTTCCTTAAAAAGATCCCCATCTCCTGCCTCTCTAGGAACTTCCACTTGTCGGCAAGATGGAGTATTAGGGATAGGACTTACCTTGTTGTCTGAAATAACAACAACAACAACAACAACAAAAACAGACAAAAGATATGAAATAATGGTTTTCAAGACAGTTTGTCAGGCAACAAAAAACAAAGACCCCTGAGAACAAGACACAGGCAAGGCGGAACTGACAATTTCCCCAGCTTACTGCATTGAGAGAGATTCTAGGCTTCAAAACCCAAGGAGAATCTGATGGATTCCCTGAGTTAAAGAGTCAGAGCTGAGAGTCCAAAGATAGCAAGACAGTGAGTGTTCACAAGACAGTGCTGGAGAGAAAGAACACTGAACAGAGAGAAATCCAGAGATCTGTGGAGATTTCTCCTTAAGTACTGAATGCATATGTGTGACAAAACTACACAAGACCCAGGAAAGATCCATCAATGTCCAGCATTTACACAGCATCAGAAATAGTACCTGTTTTCCCCCAGGAAATTTGAAAAAAAAGAAAGCATATAATTCACAGGGCATGGATAGAGCATTCAGAATGATCTTACCTCGATACGGAGATTAATTAGTTCTAGACTAGAAGATGCTCTGGTCCTGCCTTAAATAAAATAAGGTTTTTTTAATAAAATAAAAATTTAATAAAAAATAAATAAAATAAAATAAAAACAATTTTAAGAAAAGTCTTCAAATCAAAACCCAAAAGGATCAACTGTTTCCAAGTAATTTAACTGCATCCCAGAATAAAGCTCAAAAATATTTTACAAAATGCAAAAAAAAAAAAAAAATCCAGCCCCCAACAAGGTAAAATTCAGTGTCTGGAATCCAATCAAAGATTACCAGGCATGCAAAGAGGCAAGAGAATATGGCCCGCACTGAGGAGAAACACCAATCAATGAGAACTGACATAGATATTAGAATTAGGGAATAAAGACATTAAATAGGTACTATGATTATATTCCTTATGTCCAAAAAGTTTAAATAAAGTCATGGAAGATACCAAAAATTCTAAACTTCTAGAGGCAAAAACTATAATGTCTGAGATGAAAATACATTGGATCGGGTTAAAGGCAGATTAGACCCTGCAGAAAAATACATTAGTGAACTAGAAGAACTCTAAATAGAAACTATTTAAAATGAAAACAGAAAACAAAAAGGAATTTTAAAATGAGATCATCAATGACCTGTGAGACAACTTCATTCAACCTAATATATGTAATAATTAATAATAATTAAAGTCCATGAAGCAGAAGGAGAGAACAGAAAAATTATTTGAAGAAATGATGACTGAAACTTTTTCCAAATTTGATGAAAACTATAAACTTACAGATCTACAAAGCTCAATGAACCCCAAACACAAGAAAAATGAAGAAAACTACACCAAGACACATCATAGTCAGATTTCTCAAAACTAGTAATAAAAGAAAATCTTAAAAGCAATGATAGAAAAAAATTATATACAGAAGAACAAATATAAAGTGAAAACAGATTTCTCATCAGAAACAATGTAAGCCCAAAGACTGTGGAGCAGGATCTTTAAAGTATAGAAAGCAAGCTGTCAACCTAGAAGTCTATACATAGTGAAAACGTCTTTCAAAGGAGAAAGCAAAAGAAATTTTTTTCAGACACACAGAAGCTGAAAGAATTCATCACCAGCAAACAGCCCTATAAGAAATGTTACAGGAAGGACTTTAGTCGGAAGGAAAATGAAACCAGATAGCTATAGAAATCCTCACAATGGAATAAAAAATACCAGAAATGGCAACTACGTAGGGTAAATGTACAAAGATTTTTAAATTATTGTTTAAATATCTTTAAAACGTAATTGACTTTGGGGCGTCTGGGTGGCTCAGTGGGTTGAAGCCTCTGCCTTCGGTTCGGGTCATGATCTCAGGGTTCTGGGATCGAGCCCCACATCGGGCTCTCTGCTCAGCAGGGAGCCTGCTTCCCCCTCTCTCTCTGCCTGCCTCTCTGCTTACTTGTGATCTCTCTCTCCGTCAGATAAATAAATAAAATCTTTTAAAAACAAAAGTAATTGACTTCAGTGGGTACAGAATTTCAGTTTTACAAGATGAAATGAGTTATGGAGAGGGATGGGGATGGTTGCATAGTATTATGAATATGTTTAATTCCACTGAGCTGTATACTTAAAAATGGTTAAGATGGCTAATTTTATGTTATGTGTATTTTACCACAATAAAAAACATTTTTAAAAATCATTGTTTAAACAAAAGTAATGACAATGTATTGTGGAATTTACAAGTCAAATGTATGGCAAAGTTAGCATAAATGCCAGGAGAGGAGAAATGGAAGTGTATACTATTTTAAGAGTTTTATACTATATTTGAAGTGCTATAATCTCACTTGAAGGTGATGCAATGTTAAAGACATATACTATAAACCCTAAGGCAACCACTAAATAACATACCAAAGAGTTAATAAGCCAACAAAAGAGATAAGGTGGAGCCATGAAAAAATACTGCCCATCCAAAAGATGATAGACATAAAGCTACCCCACTCTACATCAACAATTACATGAAATGTCAATGACTCCCTGGCTCTGTGGGCCTGCTGAAATGACCATTTGAAGAGCACTATCTCTCATATCTGGATTCAATCTTCAAAGTCATCTCTGAAGTAGATAGAACAGTTATTGTCTCCTACCACAGATTAGGAAACTGAGACCTCTTGGAAAATAACTCACTCAGGTCAACAGCAAGTTAGGAAATGAATCACCAACTTCCTTCATCCCAAGTCAAAGCTGCTTTAACCCAGCCCTAAAACAGACTCCTCCCTTCAGAAACTCATTTATCCCCATCTACCCCCACTCTTCTCTCTCTCTCTCTCCCTCAAAAGAAGAAATACAATTTGGCATGAATTAATGATGAGCCTGCCTGGCCAATTACCAGGGCTAAGTGCTCTCCTGCTGGGAGCGGCTCCCACAAAGCACTAAGTGATGTGGGGCTAGCTGAGGGGGGCCCCCCGCCCAGCCAGGCCTAGCGCCCTCCTGGGTCCAGGCTTAGAGGAAGCAGCTTTCCAATTAGCTCTTGCCAGACAGACTGGCTTCTCTACACAGCAAATTGGGTTACAGAGCTCTCCTCCAGCTGGCCTCCTTGTCTGGTCCCACTCGCCCCAGCAAAGAGGGAGCTAATCAGCTGTGAGGCCAAGCCTGCAGTTTTCAGACATCCACGGAGGGAGATCTGTGCAGACCTTAGCCCTGTCCCACTAAGGTGGCATTCCATAGCTGAGTAGATGTGTCCTATACCAACCAGATAATGGCCTCAGACCCCTGGAATCCAGGCTTCTGAGCAAAACAAATAAAACAATGCTCAAGAGAAAGAACCCCATGCAGGTCCTACACTTTCACCCTGCTCCTAGCCAGCCCCCGTAATAATCTAGGGCTGACCCTTGCGCCATCACTGGGCTTTTCTATTTCTTTCTTTTCTAGTACTTCAGAGACGGCCCAGATGTCATTTGAATTTGGAGAGAAACCTGAGGTGAGGGGAGCCTGGGACCTGATCGTGATGTGTCTTGGATCCTGTGTTCCCTTTCTGGGCCAGACATATGACTCCGACAGGGAGGGCCTGTCCTGCTCTGCTACTCCCTCTAGTGGGCCTTGCCACATCACAGCACCGAGCTCTCCCCCTCTGAGAGAATTAACAGGCCTGGCACTTTACAATTTAAGCAGTAATATCAGAGACATTGTCACACTTGGTCCTCACAATGTCTCTGTCAAGTATGCTAAGCAAGCGTTGTGGTTCCCATTTCAGAGATCAGGAAACAAGTTTGGACAGATGAGGAGAAAGCTCAGAGCCAGTGGGAAGCAGGATTAGTCCTAAAGCCCAGGTCTCTCTCCAACCCATTGCTGTACTGGGAGCATTCTGAGCTCCATTTCACTGACAGTGTGTTTAATTTGCCCTGCAAGCCTAAGGGCTAAGTGTGCCCTTCCTATAGACTGGAACTCTCACGCTTACACCTCATGCACACTGCAGTTAGACTTCAAGCAATGGTGAAGGGTCCTAGCACCATGTACCCACCCAGCCATCCTACCAACCAGCCAGCCAGTACATACTTGGAAACACCTGTTCCAGGTACTAGGGACTCCAAAGTGAATTAGACCAATCCTTGTCCTCAAGGGGCCCACAGGCTTGCTGAAAAAACAAACAGGTAATGTCAGTGCTGTATGGAGGTGCCACAGAGCCTGGGACGTACATGGGACAGGCCCCTGACACAGAGGAGAGGTGACACCTGAACCAACCAAAAGAGCCTATAGGATTTCACCAGGCAAAGGGGGAGGTGCAGGCAGGTGTAGAATATTTCAGACAGAAGAAACCATTTTTAAAAAAGAGAAGTCACAAGATGTCTTCAGGAAATTTTCAGTCTGGCTGTAGCCCGGAGCACTGAGGGTGCAGAGAGGCTTGGCATGAGGCTGAGATGCAGCAGGGTCAGACCATGAGGCTCCCCATATGTCCAGCTGCACAGGTCAAGGCTTTGTCAGAGTGAGCGCCTTGTGAGGTGGTGGCTGCAATCCCATAGCTAGGTAGGTTTACGGCCAAATGTTCTTATACCCATCAGGGAGCTGAGCAGAGACAGGGCCTCTGGGGAGTGAGCAGCTGGTGATGCTGAAAAGTGTCTGCCAGGAGAATTCAGCTGCAAACACTTCCCATTCCCAAGAGGTCAAGAGGCCCTGTTGTTCCTCCCTAGTGGAGGCCCTGAGATCACACTGTCATCCATAATTCAGTCAACAAACACTCACTGGGCCTCCTGTCTATGCCAGGCTCTGAGCTAAGCTCCAGGGGCACAGAAATAAAAACACATGGTTCCTGCTCTTGAGGGATGCATGGTCCTGGGGGAAAGGGAGCCAGAGGGGAACAGACTGGGAAATTATCACAGCGCAGTGGGAGATGGGCACAGAGGGGGAACAGCAAATCTTGTATGGGAGCCAAGGAAGAGAGGGGATTAGAGGTAGGTTTTAGAGGATGGGTAGCCATTTTCCATGCAGGAAAGGGCATTCTAGGAATCAGGAATAATGTGTAAAGCATAAAGTCATAAAAGGGCATTGAGGAGTAGGGAGAAGCAGGAAGAAGCAGGGCGTGGCTATGTGATGAGCTGCCTGGTCAGACCACGAGAAACTAGTTTGGCAAGGCTCAAGAGCTGGAATGCTCTTCTAGGTCAGATCTGGGTTTTATAAAGGTGACTCTGGCAGAGAGGGGAGTGGCTGAAGCTGAGGGCTGGAGCAGAGGGATCAGATCCAAAAGGCAGTACTGAGGCAGAACTGGCAAGGCCAGGGGACTGACTGACTGACTATGGAAGGAAAGATTCATTTGTATCTTGTTCTTTCATTTTTTTAAATTTTTTTTTAAGTAGGCTCCACGCAGGGCTTGAACTCACGACCCTGAGATCAAGACCTGAGCTGAGATCAAGAGTCGGATGCTTAACTGACTGAGTCACCCAGGTGCTCTGTATCTTGTTCTTTTCAATTGCCAGGCTCTGCTAAGTGAACCTCTTCTGCTGGATGAGTGTTCAATAAGCTAAGGTAAGTGAGAGCCTCTGGTTCACACACTCCTGCCCCCACACCCAGTAGACATGAAGTCAACACTCGGTGAGGATCTTTTATAGCTGACTCTCTACATGACTCAAATAAATGAGTAACGAGTGAACAAATGGATAAAGGAATTGATGACCTGTAGGCCTCCAGAAAGCAGCATCAGAATGACACAAATCTCTAGATCTTGCCAGAAGTGCTGGGGAGGTACTATCCAGGAGGCTAGCTTAGCGCTATGTGTTGCTTAGGGAGGTGGGTATGTGGGGGAGGGGCAGGAGAAAAATTTCAGGGCTGCCTTGGGGCTTCGGGTCCAGCTGATCCTCTTTAGCCTTCCTTCTTCTGTCTGATGTCAAGTGACAGAGGAGTGACAAGTCTACACCTGACTCTGAGGAGCCTCTGTCTCTGGAATGTGAGTTTGGACTTGGTTGTCTCAGCCTCACTGTGAAAACCTTAATAAACCAGAAAACAACCTGTAAGAAATGGAAGAAATTGACATCTCTTAGTCGTACGATGCACAGGTACTGTGCAAGGAACTTTATACCTATTATCTCATTAAATATAGCAATCCTGAAAAGAAGGGAGTTTTATTGACAGAGTAGGAAACTGAGGCATAGAGAGATAAAGTAACATTTCTCAGGCCATAACATAATATCCTGGACCAAGTCCACCAACTTATCTATAACTAAAGCATTAAATAGCATTATAGAAAGTTGGAAAAATAGAGGAAAAGTGCTTACAATTTTATCATCCTAACATAGCTATTATTATTTCACACAGCTCAGTATACTTGGTACATACTTGAGATTTTGTTATTCATAAAATTTTGTCTTACTTCTTTCCTTATTTAACATTGTAACATAAGTATTTTTCCAGGTTACTATGTCACCCTCAGAAGCTCTATTTTTCATGGCTGCAGACTGTCAAATCAGGTATAAACACCAGATTTTATTTAACCACTTCCCATGGTTGGGTACTTAAATTGCTTCCAATAATTTGCTATTATAATCAATCTTGTCTTTTATTTAGAATTGTCTTCTTGTAGCAGTATTCTTTCCTTAGGGCAGACTCCCAGAACAGAAATACCAGTTTAGAGGATATGAATGTTTTTAAGTCTTTTGTTAGCTGCTGTAAATAACTTTCTCATGGGGTCTTTCTATTTCACTCCCCATGTCTGGATGCTTTTTTTTGCCTCTCTATCATGCCCCCTTTCCCAAACATGACACCTCCCTGACCCTCAGTCCTTCCTTATCCATGAGATGGAACTAATGACCCTCCCCTGCTAACCTCATGAGCTGGAGATAAAATGATTTGGGGACCCTGGTAGAGATTAGCAGGTTATATGGCATAGTGGTTATACGGCACGACCTTCAGCACCAGACCACACAGCTTTGAAGCTTTGAAGCCTTTCTGAACTACCATTCAGAAGCTATGTGACTTTGGGCAAGTCACTTAACCTTCCTGTACTTCAGTGTCCTCATCTGCAAAGCAAGAGTGAAGAAAATAATAGCAGTCCCTTCGGGTTATAGATGAAGCTTTAAGGAGTGATTTTGTGCAGAAAGCACAGTGAAAGCTGTGGTTCTTATAAAGGTGACGTCTGATGTGGGAGGGAGCCCTAGCAGAAGAGGCTTCAGCATTCCTTCCTATAGGTGCTGCCCCGGGGAGAGGGGCCACCAGCCAGGTCCCTGACAAGAGTGCTCTCTGTGGGAACAACTCTCCCAACTCCAATGGCAGTGACCATTACTCCCTCCCTGCAGCCTGCATAGTGCAGGTCTGGGTCTCCCTCCCCCTCCACTCCACCCTCTGGCTGCTGTGGCCCGATCTTATCCCTTTTTCATCAGGCTGCCTAACTGACCGGAAAATGCAAACGCATCTCTAAACGCGTGCAACTGCCCCCCCCCAGCCCTCTCCCCCTTCCGGGAAGACGGCCGCAGCGCCAGCCTGACGAGCAGCACTTAATTCTTTATTGAAAACCATTAACTGGAGTTCAGTTCTCTGAGCCCCAGTTTCAAATTACCCACAGGAAACGCCAGACTGAGAGAGTGGCTTTCAAGGACAGAGCCATCTCCTCTAAGAGACTGGCTCCAGGACACTGACTGTAGGGACTTTTTTGAGAGACAATGACAACAAGCACAGAGCAACAACACCAATCGTTTCAACTCCTAGATGTGCACACAAGAGCTGATGAAGCACCCTCTTCTTCCTCCTCTTCCTCTCCCTTTTCAGCAATAGCCTGGCACAATAGGGCTGGAAGAAATATTATCACCCCATGATGGATGAGAAAGCTGATGACTTCAGGGGTTGAACAAAGGGCTTGAACTGGGGTTGAACTGGGGTTCCAATCTCCCCACCTGAGCTCCATGATCCTCCTGTCACAACACGTCATGGACCACCCACAGTGGGGCCTGCCCTGAGGCACTGCCTGGGGACAGGTGAAGAAGATGGGACTGAGCCCTTGACCAGCTGAAGTCCTGACTGGGAGGGGAAGCATGAAAAAGAGCCTGAACTAGAGCCTCAGAGTTCTATCCTGGGCCTGCCACTAACTGCCTGGCACATTGTGCAGTTAATTATTATTCTGGGAAATACAGACAAGAGTGAGGAACTGAAGAAAATATGTCCTCAGACCTCTTGATCAGGACTTCTAACCAACCTAAAAGAAACGAACATCTGTCCTTTCTTCTTTCCTTCCCCCTTCCTTCCTTCCTTCCTTCCTTCCTTCCTTCCTTCCTTCCTTCCTTCCTTCCTTCCTTCCTTCCTTTTGAATTGCTTACAGTCACCTATGTGCCAGGCCCTGAGCAAAGTACTTTACAAATAGCACTCACTGACTCCTCCAAACAGTCTTTGAAGGTAGATAATACTAGGAAAGTGAGGCTCATGAAGTTTGGGTAACTCACTCATGATTATATATCAGTGACAAAATCTGAACCTAAGGCAACCTGATTTCCTGCTTTTTTGTTACTATTTTTGTTACTATTTTTGTTACTATTACAGTTACAGTTCTGCAAACAAGTGCACCATGACCCCGCAAGAGCACAGAGAGAAAAGGGGCCTATATGGGTCTCCAGGAAGGTTTTCCAGAAATGGTGGCATCTGAGTTGAAGGATGAATGAGCCTTGGTCAAATGGAAAGGGCAGAGGAGAAAGTCCCATGAGGAGACAAGAGCATAGGCCAGGCTAGTAACCATCAAAGGATATGGCACATTAAGGCAAGTCAGGAATTGTTGGGCCATAGGAATAGAGCACAGAGGTTACAAAGAGACACTGCCCCCTGTGGGTGCGCAACCCAGGAGAGAGATGGAAATGTGTCAAATGACTTGGCATTTGAGGCAAACTGGGTAAGAATTTTATCTAAGAACAAAGAGCTCTCTGCTTCTGTGTCTCAACTCCTTCTCACAGTAGACTGAAAAACAGCTGAAAAAGAGGACCGGACACTGGGTGAGGGTAAGAGCTTTGGCCTCAGAAACCAGGAGCCTGCTTCCCAGAGGCTGTGCAAACTACCACCTCTCTGAATCTCAGAAGGGGAACCTCTCCACAGAGTAGCCACTAATACCTACTTCCCAGCACTGCACTTTACTGTATCTGATAATTTGAAAATCATAAAAGGATTGGATTTTTTTCTAACTTACTTGATTATACAAATGTGGATGCCGAGGCTTAGAGGCATTAATAACCTTCCTATGGACATACCCAGAAAACGCTTGATCTGAAATTTGATCTCATATCTGGTAGATTCCTCTGCCTAATGTTGCTTCCTCCCACAGGTCCTAGTTTAGCCCTCTGGCACCCAGTGCAATAAGTCTGCTCCTCTGCCCACAATGCCCCTTTGGATGGATGAAGATAACAGCTGTGTCCCAAAATCTCTACTTCCCAGCCAAAAATGCCCAGATTTTCACAATATGATTTACCAACCCTGAACAGGGCTGAGCTGCCCTTAATAAAGAAACAGGAAAGAACAAACATTAGAAGGAGCTCCCTAGTGCCCTGACCAAACGTGAAACATCCCCTACCTCAGGACCAGCAGCCAGAATAGCAGCAAACTCCCCATGGAAAACAATAGTCACAGCCCATTTGCTTTCCCCAGTCCATAAAATGCCATAGCCAAGCTGGACACCAGCTTTGAAACCCAAGGGAACTGTCTCCACCTAAACCTTGTCTCTTCTCTGCCCCAGATGATCCTTATTTGAGCTGGATCCATTTTCTTGGCCACCTTGCTGAATGCGTTGTACATTCATTCCAGAAAATGCTGACCTCTGCTCTAGGCCGGCTTGTCGGCAGTTTCCCAGACATGGCTGAACTGTTTATTTATTTATTTTTGTGTTAGCAAAGAGGAGAAAATCACATCGGCCTAAAATGAATACTAATGAAATGCCTTCGTTAACTTCCTTTGTGATAAGAATGAAAAATCGGATTTCCACAGAATTGCAAGCCATATATTTCTTTCCCTCAACCTTTTTTTTTTCTTTTTTTGCCCTTACCTCTGATAGGAAGATTACGGACAGCCAGGAAGGAGAGTAAAGTCATTTCATAAAAAATATCTGCATTTTTAAGGGCGCCTTTGTTGCAGAGGGACGCTAGTGCAATTTCTCCAAACCCACTTTTCTCAGCCTGTAAAGCAAATGTACCTATTTGTCCTCTGCTGCAACAATGCCAGCTGCATTCAATCAACTGAGAAGCTGCAAGCCATAAACCTTCTTCCCCAGCTAGGGGGGTGGGGTGGGGGGAGGGAGCAAGCAAGAGAGGAGGCATACCATAAAAATTCATCAGAATAATGTAGGGATGAGACGCACTCCGATCGCCGGCAAGCAATCAACCAATCACTCATCCCGTGGCATTTACAGCACGTCTCATTCCCCTGTTCCTTAAGGACAATTGATTTTTCCTGATTCCATTAGCATAACGGCGTGGAAAATGTCTGCAGTGCAATATTTCTGGAAAGTTCCAACAAGTAGGCTGGGCACTGGAGTGTGACCATCTCCATAAAGCTTCCTCAGGCTCTGCGGCAGACACCACCACAGCTGCGACAAAAGGCCCAGAGAGAACAGTGCAGCCTCCAAAACTTGGGAGCCGAGAGCACTTCAGGGGTGTCAAAGCAGGTAATTGGCACCAATATGAAACCCTTCAATTTCTCATTCCTGGACACAGAAGCACTCTTTTCTGCAAGACAGTAGACAGTGGAATGGTAAGGAACAAGCAAATCCACCCAGCCCAGGAGGGGCCATGTCACAAATCCTGAGTCCATTTGTGGCCTTCCAAAGCTCCTGGATTTAGGAGCTGAGAAAACAACATGTAATGTGATTACTCCTTTGTGTGTGAACAGGAGGTTGCAGGAGTGGGTGCCCAGGAGCCATTATTCTGCACCTTTGTCAGCTAGGTCTCCACCAAAGCAGCATGTGCATGAGGAGGGAATGTAGAGTTTGGGGCCAGACAGATCTGAATTCAGATCCTAGCTCTCCCTTTTATTTTGTGTGTGGCCATGGGCCACAATTAATTGGCATCTCTGATCCTCTTTCGTAAAGCTTCTCTTTATGGAACCTGGAGACCTCATTACTTTACAAGTTGTCCGGAGAATTAAATGAGAATATATAAAAAGGACCTAGCATGGTGCTGATATATAATGACTATTCAGCAAATCTAATTTTCCTTCCTCTCTCTATCCCCAAATTTCAATTCTCCCCACCCACCAGCAACACAGTTCTCACAGTGTCAGCTTCAGCTAGTGAGGTGGTAAACTTTTCAGTGCCAAAAGGAAACATGCAAAACGCAGGATATTTCCATCAACTTTTGCGAGATGAAAACCTGGCTATGCTTTTTAGAATGAGCCCGGGGAGACTCCTTCCTCTTATTCAGTCTTCTGAGTCAGCCTCTGCCTCTCCCTCCCACCACCCCCTCTTTATTCTCACCTTGCACCAGAGGAATCTTTCTGCTGTCTCCAAGATTCAGTTCAGGTTGGGCTTCCTTCAGGAGGACTTCCTTGAGCCCACAGCCTCTGTGCACATCTCACACTCTATTGTGATTATCTGTGTCCATGTCTTCTCCGTCCTAGATGGTAGGTTCCCTAAAGGCAGTTTTCCAGTTCTGTGTCTCCATCACCTCTCACGGCTCCTGATACTTAGTAGATGTTTGGCTGATGTTTGTTGACAAAACCAACTTACAAAGGCAGTGTTGATCTCTTTGGCTAGATTCTAAGCTTATTTCAGAGTGTGTAGGCTGTTTAGATGCTGGCCATGGTCCTGAATCCTTAAGCACCGAGGAGAGAAGCCATAATAAAGAAACCTTGAGTGTGGTGAAAACAATACACATTCATTCAGATAACTTCTAATCAGACAATGTTTGCATAGCAGAAGGAGGACAGGGATTCTAGGGAGTTAAGTTCTAGTCCTGGCTGTACTGTGAATACTCTGCTCAAGACACAAAACCTTTCTGGGTCTCCATTTTTCTCATTTGTCAAATGGGAATTTGACCCTCCCGTGTCAAAAGATTGTTCAAAGGATTACAAAGATATGCCTATGAATCTCTTTGTAATCTTTCTTAAAGTGCCTTCCATGAAAGACCTCTGAGGTTCCTTCCAAGTCATTCAGTGCTCACTGATTGAGAGTTACCTACACTGACCATCTCCACTTCCTTACCTCCAATTTGTTCCTCAGCCCACTCCTGTGTGGCTTCTGGATCCATAACTCTGACAAAACATCTCTCAATAATGACCTCATGCTGCTAAACTCACTGACACCTTCCAATTCTTACTATACTTGCTCTCTTAGGAGAGAGCTTCTTACTTTCAAACACTTATTTATGATGTAATTATACATTCATTTTTTTTTACTTTTTTATTAATATTCACTCCCCAACTAGATTATAAACTCCATGAGGTTAGGAATTGCATCTATTTTTGCTCAACACTGCACTCTCAGGTCCTGAGAAGATGTTTACAGAAAGCAGCTTCCCCCATGAAATAGCAGGAGGGCAAGCAATGTGCCCAGAGCAGACCTGGCCATTCCAGCACTGACTGAGACACCAACAGATGGCCTGGAACCTCTCTGTAAGTCCCTGAGTCAACCCCCCAATGCCAGAGCTTCTGCCTGATGGGGCTTGCAGTTCTGAGGAGGCCTCCACCCTCTTGAGAAACATGGAGGGTATGATGATGACTGGCAAGGTGACCAGCAGCATGAGTACAGAGTCATCAAGAGGTAAGTACTGTGGGATGAGATCTGGGGGGGACCATTGATCCCAGATGCCTTACTGTGTAGAGAATGAAAACCAAGGCCAAAAGAATAAACAATGTCAATGTACTCCACAGCCCAAGGAGAGCAAGAGGTAGAAAGTGTGATCTTTCAGATCCCCTGGGCCCTCTGCTCTGGGCCACCAGGACCCCTGGGTTTTCCCTCTACCATAACACATTCTCCATAGGCTGTCATTGTCTGCTCACATGTTTGCCTCCCCATAGAGGGTAAAGATAGTGTTTGGTTAATATTTATATTTTTAGGACCTAGTTCAGTACATGTCACATAGAAGGAGGTTCATGAATAAACCAATGTTTCTTGAATAAATACTGGATGGTGAAAAGATCAGAAGAGTGGGTGTTGAGGTATAAGAAGACTGACTGGGAACCAGCTCAGATCCCCACACAGCCTCAGAGTCCCACAAGCTCAAGAGCTCAGGAATAAGGGATGGTCAGTCTCAGGCCTGGATGTTCCCCAAATCCAGCCTTGGGCTCCATGATGAAATCCCTGACATAGATCTGCAACTGAGTTCCTGCTGAATTTCTAGCCTGTGCATCCAAGAAAACCAGAGCCATCCCCTAAGCTTCTGAGAATAACAGAACTTTAGAGTTTATTATTCATCTTTACAGGTAATATAAAGCACAAAATATTATCTTCACTTTTCAAGCCAAGGAAAATGAAGGTGTACTTGTAAGCAAGTTATCTCCATGAGTAAGTAGAACCTAATTGTAGAACTTGTTTCAAAATGTAGAACTTGTTCTAACTGTAGCACTTGTTTCAGACTATCCCACCCAAGGAATGAGGGAGATAGGGTATTTATCCACCAGTGCCATTACTTATTGGCTGAAAGCTGCTCTGTTGTCTAATACCCTGGTACTTCTAGTCTGCCCCTTGTGCTCAGAAATGGTAAATGCCGGGGGCATGTGTGTGAGCAGTGACAGCATCTGCTTCAGACACTTATAAATTTTGCTGAATGAATGACACACAAATAACCGAATAATGACAATAATACTTATGAATATTTATAATAATTAATAGTTACTAATATTTTGATCTATGTCAGGTACAGTCTAAGTACTTTATTTTTTATATATGAATATAAATGGGGTTTTTTTGTTTTTTCAGTGTTCCAAGATTCATTGTTCATACACCACACCCAGTGCTCCATGCAATACGTACCCTCCTCAATAGCTACTACCAGGATTACCCAACCACCCACCTGCTCCCCTCCAAAACTCTCAGTTTGTTTCTCAGAGTCCACAGTCTCTCATGTTTCGCCTCCCCTCTGATCTCCCCTCATTCACCCTTCCCTTCTTTCTCACAATGCCCTCCATGTTTTTCCTTATGCTCCACATGTAAGTGAGACCATAAGATAATTGACTCTCTCCACATAATCTCTTCCAGTCCCATCCATGTTGGTACAAAAGTTGGATATTCATCCTTTCTGATGGAGGCATATTATTCCATTGCATATATGGACCATATCTTCTTTATCCATTCATCCATTGAAGGGCATCTTGGTTCTTTCCACAGTTTTGTGATTGTGGCCGTTGCTGCTATGAACACTGGGGAATGTGGCCCTTCTTTTCACTATAGCTGTATCTTTGGGGTAAATACCCAGTAGTGCAATGGCAGGGTCATAGGGTAGCTCTATTTTTAATTTCTTGAGGAATCTCCACACTGTTTTCCAAAGTGGCTGCACCAACTTGCTTTCCAATAGTGTAAGAGGGTTCCCCTTTCTCCACATCCTCTCCAACATTTGTTGCTTACTGTCTTGTTGATTCTGGCCATTCTAACTG
>CM053606.1:33661022-33733576 GCA_028646535.1 Procyon lotor
AGTATGGTGGCTAACATACCTCTAGGCTCTGCAGAGACCCTAGAACTAGGCTGCCTGTTTGCTCTGCCACATCCTACCTCTAAAACCTTGGACAAGTTACAAAAATATTCTTTCCTTCAAGTTCCCCATCTATAAAATAGGAATATTGATTGCAACTACCTCATAGGGTCACTATGAGGATTAAATGGATTATTATATATAAAGCACTTAGGACATGGTAAGCAATATTTAAGTTTTGATTATTGTGGTTTTCACACTGGTTTGGCAGGAGAAGACTGGCAATGATGGAGACAGAGCACTGACTGGGTATTGCTGCTCCAGGAGGGTAGTAGCCAGGAAGGGGTGACCCTGGGGCCAGGGCAGGACTCCTCTGTGCCGTCCTTCAGAACTCAGCTCCAGCTGACCTTCTCCAATCTCCAATGAGCCCTCCCTGACTCTGGGCTTCTCAACGTCCCATCAAAACCCTTGCCTCTATCATGGCCCCATGCTGCTTTTATTTGTTTACATGTCTGTCTCACCATCCAGGCTATGAACTCCAAAAGACAAGTCCATTCTGATGCAGCTCTGGAGCCCCAGTGCCTCACTTGATGCCAGGCATGAAGTATGGATTCCATAACTGAGTGGAACTATCAAACTCTCCCCACCTATAGCCTGTGCCCTGAAATCTCAAGCTGTTAATACCTGCCTGCAAGTTAGGCCCTCAGTGAAGGGCCATACTTTCCCATATACTCTGACCTGGACACCTTGAAGAGAAGGTTTCTGTTACTTTCCAGAGAGCAGAGCATCCAAAGTCACTGCTCACAACTCTTCATGATGTCAAGGCCTGGGAGGTACCTGGAGTGTTTGTCTACTAGAGAGGAATGAAGTGGGGCCCATTCCCTATGAAAGGCTTTTCATGGTGAAATTAGAAATATAACAACTAGGGGATCCTGGGTGGCTCAGTGGGTTAAAGCCTCTGCCTTCGGCTCAGGTCATGATCCCAGGGTCCTGGGATCGAGCCCCGCATCAGGCTTTCTGCTCGGCAGGGAGTCTGCTTCCCTCTCTCTCCCTGCCTGCCTCTCTACCCACTTGTGATCTCTCTCTCTCTCTCTCTGACAAATAAATAAATAAAATCTTTAAAAAGAAAAGAAAAGAAAAAAGAAATATAACAACTAGCTTGACCAATCTGGAGCCCTCTGCTATGCCCAGTATTAACTATTTACTTGTTGGACCATAGAAGGGCAAGGGGTCCTGGGGAAAAGGCCAAGACAGCTATTGCCAAACAGTATAAAAATATTTCAATATTTTAGCAATCAGCTGAGCTCTGTTGGTCCAGCCATTATACCTAGACACACCAATGAAAGAGACCCAAATGCCTTGTCTTCCGGGAGTTCAGTGCCCAGTGGAGAACTAAGGGACCAGGCAGAGAGGTTAACATCAGTTACCACCCAATGAGACAAGAGCTGTAAAAGAGCCACATACAAAGCATGCTGGGTGTCTTGTGAAGGAGTACCTGTGCTGTTTAGGGAAGGGAAGGTATTTTGGTTAGTCCTTGGAGTAGGAGCCAGGCAGCTGAAGGGGAACCCAGTACTGCAGGTAGTGAGAACAATCAGGGCAAAGGCCTGGACCTGGGAATGTGGGGGCATGTTGAGGGACTGGGACCAGCAGAGAATGTAGGACATGATGTAGGAGGGACAAGTGGGGCTCAGACCTCGAAGGGTAAGAATCATACCAACAATCATACCCAGCCAATAAGTCTGGCATTTTATTCAGTGGGCAGAGGAAAACCAAAAGGGTTTCTTAAACAGGTGAGTGACATGGCAATAATGCCTGTTTTCATTGTGGAAAGTGAGCTAAAGAGGGCCCAGTGGGGAGGCAGGGAGGCCAAGTAGAGGCTGCAGCAAGCTCTGGGTCAGGGAGGATGAGGACTGGTCAGGGAGGTGAATGGCTGGTGAGATGGCATATGGAAGCTGGAGGGTGTGAGTGGGCAGCACCATCTCAGAAGAATATCAACCACATTAGGCCAGACTTGGCCAACAAGAATCATTCAGCTTCTAGAATAAGGGAACATTTAACTTCAGATGCTCAAAGGCATCTGTGAGCAAGAGCAACGTGATAGGTGAGGAGTTTTAGCCTCATGCATTTAGCCCAGCAAATGAGAAAATTATTGGTGTGTCCCCACAGTACACTTCCCAGAACATTTCTCTTTATCTGACTCACCCATCATAACCCCACAGACCTTGAAAAGGAAAAGAAGAAGTAACTCCAATTCACTGCAGAAGGTTCAATCACTATATATCTTTCAACAAAGGACTCTGTGGGTCAGAGTAATTCTTGGGGGCCCCTGGATTGTCATTCAACCCATCAGAGAAGAGCTACAAAGTGTGAAATCCAAAGGCTGTTGTTTGATGCTGAGCTGTGGAAAGATTTCTGAGTCAGGAGTCCTGCAGCTTAGTCAGTCGCCGGGCCCTTAGCCTCAGTTTCCCCACCTTTAGAGGAGGACCATTCTGAACCTCACATGAGGACAGCACTTCTGCTCTGTGGTATCAAGTCAACTACCCAACCCCTCAGCCAGCATACAAGAGCAATGATTTTTAAATACCTCCTGTAGTGTGTGTCAGACCCTGTAAAGGACACTACACACACAAACACAATGGAGACAGATTGTCATATCACCACTTTAGAAATAAGAAAATAAGACTTAGAGAGGCTCAATCTGGTTCAAGATCAAGGGAAAATCTGGGACTTACACATAGGTATTTCAAATGCTAACATGCGCAAGATTTCTGCAAGGTCATGCAGCAGAATCCTGAGTAGGAGAATTCAAATGGGACTCAGAAGTATTAGAGATTCCTTGTCATGGTCAGCAAACTAGAGGACTCTCCACTCCTTCAGTGCTTTCTCTCCCTCTCTAAAATATATACAACCCCCCTGAAATGATACACTAACAGTTTGTCCTCTCATTCTTTAAAACGAATCCTTCTCCTTCCTGGTGGAAATGAAAATACAATTATCACCCCATATCATTGTTCTTAGAGTTTAGGTTTGGTCTCATTCAGACCTGTCACTTACCAGCTGTGTGACCTTGGGTAGGTTGCTTAACTCCTCTGAGCCTGGAGCTCCTCATATGTAAAGTAAGGACAATGATAATTATCTCCTCCTCATAGGTTCATAGCTAATTCATACAGAGCATTTAATTCTGAGTCTGACCCACAATACTGCTTAATACTAGTACTGTTTACCAGCACAGATTCCGGAGCCAGACTGGCTAGATTCCAGTTCTGGCTCCACCTTTGGGTGACCTTAGACAATTTACTTAAACCTGTCTGTAGTTCAGTTTTCTCATCTGTAAAATGAGATTCTGATAGAACTTACCTCATAAATGGTTGCGAAAATTAAATGAGTTAATATGTGTAAAATGCTTGAAAAAGTTCAGGCACATCATCACCACTCAGTAAGCATTGTGTATTGTTATAGATAACCCTCACCATCTACTGTAAAATATAAATCAGAAAACCCTTTACAAGATGCACTGAATATTACACAATATTCATTGTGTAAGATATTTAACAGATATTTATCTGACACCCTATGGGAAATCATTAGGACAAGAGAACTTAGGTGGACGGAAGAGAGCAGAGAAGGAGGTTTAACTGAGATCATCAGGGTTATTGAACCAGATAGATATTAGAAAGTTGAAAAGGAATTCATGGCATGGTGCTGGCTAAGACAGAAAAAGCAATCTCTCTCTCTCTTTCTCTCTCTCTCAATTATTGTAAGAATAAAATAGAATGATGACATATGACAGAGATTGCTCTTTACCAAACCCATGTCTTCTTCATGGGCACACGGATAGATTACTCTTTACAGTCTTTGACCATTATGAGAAGCCATATGACCAAATTCTAGCAAGTGGAATGTGAGTAGAAGTGATGTGTGCCACTTCCTGACCTGGTATTTGAAAACCTCCATCCTATGTGCTTGTCCCCCCTTCTGCTACTGAGTGTAGATGAAATAGTGCTCCTACTGCCACCTGTTGAACACGACAGACCCACAATATGTAAGGAGCCTGGAACTCTGACTCACCAGTTGGAGGAAAGTTTCCTATCCATCAGGAACACCCATTCTGGACTTTACCCAAGAATGAAATAAACTTCTATAGTGTTTAAACCCATATACTTTCATGGGTTTGTTTGTTATTGTAGCTAGTGATACCCTAACACATGCTAATATTTGAAAAGAGCTTAATGCAGTACCTGAAACATGGTGAGCACTCACTTTATGGTAGCCAAGAATTCAGGAGACCAGAAAGCCCCAAAATGTAGCAGAACATACAATATCAAAGTTTACATTAGTTTTGGAAAACAAGTCTTTTGTTCCCTGTCTTTTCTAAACCCACAAAAGCTTACAGAGATGCACACCTCTGGATCTCTGTAAAATGGAATAAATAATCCCCACCAAACAGCATGACCCTGAATAAAGGAAATAATTGTAACTACCATTTTGTCAAGATACTGTGTATCAGGCATTTAACTAGTGACTTTATTTACCTACATTATCTTACTGCTTTTCTCAAGTATACTAAGAATCCCTATTGTACAGAAGAGACTGAGGCTAGGAGGTTAGTAGTTTGCCCACACCACAAAGAAATAGGCACCAAGCCAGGTCTGACTGACTCAGAGCCAGACTCCTTAACCACTGGCCTTCCCTAGGTAAAAGGATGCCCTCCAGGGCCCATCTCAGGCTGATTGGCTCCACATAAGGAATTGAACCAGCAGGGGAAGACATTAGGTCTAGGGTCACAAGGGTTGATAAATTGAGTCTCTGTGTAGGATTTGGGGTCTTGCTGGCTCAGTCCATCTCTCCAGGTCAGCCCATCATCAGCTCCTGGGACCTGGACAGCTGCTGCCAGACCAGCATTGTTGCAGCATGTAAAATGCTTTTTAAAAAATGGAGGAAAATAGCTCAGCAGTAGGGAGGAGGGAACTTGTCATCCCATTCCCTTACATCCCATGCCTGGACTCCCAGGAGGCAACTGGAGATTGGACCCTGGCTCTCCCCCAAGGTCACCTTCACAACAGTTCCACCAGGGCTCCGGCTGGCAGCACCCGCCAATGCCAGGCCGTGATGGATTACTGCTCGCTCTGGCTACTGTTCACTGCACAATCCAATCTAGGAGACACACATATTTCTCAATTCAGGAACTTCTTTTATTTTATGAAAAATCAGCCAGCTGCTCAGGCATGAGTGGCTGGGCTTGGCAAGTGCTTGGATTTTGTGAGACTCCACTGGTCCTTTTGCTTTCCTAAATTCTCGTCCCTCTACCCTAGCCTATCCATTACCCACTCTTGGCCATGTAGAGGGTTAAAGAAAGAGCACAGGTTTGGGAGATAGTCCTGGGTTAAAACCACACTTCTGCCACTTGTTCTCTGTGAACTTCAGCTTCTTCATGCATAAAGTGGTAGTGATACTACCCACACTCCAGAGTTATTATGAGGAATAAATGAGTCATGGATGTGGAATTCCCGGCATAATAAGTTGCTTACCTGTACCTCCCATGCACAGGAACTTATTCAATTTCTTCTTCTCCATCTCCATTCTTACTCACTTGCCAATGCACCCTTAAGATCCCTTGTCATTATCCTTTTAAATTCTAGAGAACCGTTATTCCCAGGTCTTCATCTACTCTTTATACTTAACTCTTCTGATGAATTAAGATACCCCATCAGCTCAAAGAAGGAAGAAAGTATTCTCTTGTTGGAAGTGACCAAAAGATTATCTTTGTGTAATTAGATAAAAGCAAAATAGCAGCCCAATCTATCCCATGAGTTCAAGTTCCTCACTGCTTCATGGGTCATTTGAATCATCTTGACAATGAACTTCTAAATGGGCAGAAAATTAAGAATATGGGCTACATTTAAAATCAAACAAAGCTGCATTAGTATCATAGGATAAGATAAAAATTGAGCACAGCCTTATAAGACATTCCTAATAAGGGCCTCCTTTTGGCAATGCCAACTTAGGTGTTGGAAGAGATTGGTCTTTCAAGTTAGGAGAGTCCAGAGATTCTGGTCCAGGGGCAGCTACACTCTAGGCACTGGCACCAGCAGCCAGAACGGAGTCAGAAGTTTGGGTGCCTGACTCACCTGTCATACATGTCAACACCAAAACACAGCATCTTCCCAAACATCCTTGACTTCTCAAGTGTACCTTCCTCACTCTAACACCCAGCCATTCTTCAAGCACCACCAAATCCACCTTCCTTTCTTCATCCACAATGCTTCTGCGTTAACCCAGGGCCATAATCTCTCACCCAGATCCTGCACCAGCCTCCTTCCTACTCCTTCTGACTCCCTGCAGCCCCCATCCTCTGCACAGTGATGGTGATCTTTCCAAAATGCAGATCTGACCATGTCCCTGTATTCTTGAAACTCTCCAATGCCTGCCACTGTTCTCAGGCTCTTATTATTACATAATCCAATTTGTGTATAAACAGCAAACCTTTTCTATGAAGGGCCAGGTAGTAAATATTTTAGGTTTTGTGGGCTATGCATACTCTGCTGCAACCGCTCAGCTGGGCCATTGTAGTAAAAGCAGTCATTGACAATGAGGTAAGCAAATGGGTGTGGCGTGTTTCAATGGAATTCTATTTATAAAAATAGGTGGGCAAGGGGTCTCAGTGGAGCAGTTGATTAAGCATCCGACTTTTGGTTTCGGCTCAGGTAATGATCTTAGGTTTGTGACATTGAGCTCCACATTGGGATCCACACTCAGTGTAGTCTGCTTGGGATTCTCTCTCCCTTTACCCCTCTGGCTCATGCTCTCTCTCTCTCTCTTTCTAAGGTGAATAAATAAATCTGATAGATAGATAGATAGATAGATAGATAGATAGATAGATAGATAGATAGATGATAGATAGATAGATAGATAGATAGATCAATTTATTTAAATAAACAGGGAGCCAGATTTGGCTGGCAAGCCATTATGTGCAAACTTCTGAGATGTAGACAAATGCTCTGAGTGACCTGGCCACTGCCTCAGAGAGGTTAGCCTCATCACTCACTATGCAATGATGATTGCTTTACAATCCAGTCACACAATGTGATTCATTTCCTCCTAGCATGCTGTGTTTTATCAAGTCCTCATGCCTCTACTCGTGCTGTTCATTATGTTCATATCTTTACCTTACTAGTTCCTACTCATCTTAGAAGACTTGGCTCAGTCTTTGAGGGGAAATTTGGTCATGTGCATCAAAATTTGAAACACATATTTCTGTTTGGCTTTGCAATTCAACTTCTAGGAATTTACCCCACAGACAACTAACTCCCCAAAAGTGTTCAAAGACATACCCATAAAGATGTTTGTTGGAGTATTAAAATAGATTGGAAACAAAAATGTAAATAGATAGATAGATAGATAGATAGATAGATAGATAGATAGATAGATACAAATTTAAAAAATGAAATAGATTGGAAACAACCTAAATGTCCACCAATAAGGGACTAATTAAATTATGATACACACATAAAATGAATTGTGTGCTGCTATTGAAAATAATGGAGTAGATTCAGATGTTCTAATAGGAAATAATTTTCAAGATATATTAAGAAAGCAAAATGCAAGATTATGTATGACATAATCCAATTTGTGTATAAAAGGATACAAATACACAAATGCTTGGTATGTGTAAAGCATCTGAAATAATACACAAGAAATATAACAGTGTTACTTTTGGGGAATGGAACTGCAGTTGATGGATTGGAGCAGGGCTGCCAGAGATGATCATAAAGCCCGTGCACTATGCAAGCCCAGTTGGAGCCACAGGCCTAAACCACAATGGCAATGGTGTGCCCTGGAGTTGTGTAGTGCAGCAGATCTAATTTTGGAGAGGATAAATGGTTTATTAGCTACTACTAATAATAATCTTTAATACTATTTGAATTTTTACAACACCAAAGCCTGAAGCATGTTAGTGAACCGTACATTTGAAGACTGTACTGTAGCTGTTTCCCTGCTTGACAAGCTTTAAGTCTTTTTGGGGGATAAGCCTACCTCATTCATAGCACAGTGTGAATGATGACATCAAAGACAAGAGTACAAGAGACAGAGAGAGCACAGATTAACCTGACTTGGAGCTGGATCTTGCCAGAGAAAAAAGCAAGGAAGGGTACTTAAGCCAGAGGGAACAGCAAGTGCAAAGGCATCAATAGGTGAAAAATGTTGCACATTCATGTGTTTAGAGTAATATAGAAAATTGACTGCATGTGTACAAATGGGTATTAGATTTAACTCAGTTCCTCAGACCTACTGTGTGCCCAAATAATGTTGGACAAGTCATGATCACTGAACAATTCAAGTACAGTCAAGGCCAGCTGTCCAGAATTGGACACATCATGGCCTTTTGTGATTCCAGTGCTCTTAAAGAGGAAAAGGAGAATGATTTCAGGTTCCCTTAATATAAGGGAATATAAGGGAATGCCAAAAACGTTGTTGGCATCCTGTAGGTCACAGGCAAGAGACAACTGCTGATAGGGACTGTAAAAGAAGCTTCATGAAGAAGCAAATATATGACATGGTGAGCGAAGGATGAGGAGGATTTCGACAGGCAGAGATAGAGCAGAGTAGGGCAGAAGGGGGCAACATTTTAAGCAAAGTAAAGGAAATAAGAGAGCCCAGGACATGCTCAGGTTGCTGGAGCATAGAGTCACATGAGTGAAGGTTATAGATGAACCGAGCAGGATTGGTTGGCTAAATGGAGAGGGCTTTGAACATGAGGCCAATGATGCTGGCCTGTTTCCACGCTGTTGGTAGACTCTGGGTTTCCAGCTGACATTCTCAGAAGCCGAGGGTTATTATCCAGGACATTAAGTGGCTAATGGGCCCATCCCAGTGCCCTGTGCAGCCTGGAGCACAAATGTTTTCCAAATGCTGTTTTTATCTCTTGGCAACAGTGAGGCCAAGCCCTCTGAGCTAAAAGCCCTGTATTTGCTGTGGTCTGTTCTCTCTACTGCCCATGGCCTAAAGCCCTGAGAATTGTCTCTTCAACATCACCACCCCACACCAGCCCCAGCCCAGCCTAGCCCTTCCCCAGAAACAAAGCCAAGCCCACACCTGCTCTCTCTGACCTCATTTCTTCCCCACTAATTGATCAGAGCACAATAATAGCAGACAGCAGGAGGACTAGTCCCTGACGGATGCAAAGCTCAGGAGAGAGCCTCAATTATTAATCCTGCACCAGCTGCTGGAGCCAACAGGCCTCCTGGGTGCCCAGAAGAGTAGCCTGTTCCCAGGTGGGGATGGGGTCAGAAGTGGGGCAGGGGGTGGCTGAGTAATACCCAGCAGCTCCTAGGCCACATCTGGAGCCCCTGGGGCAACAGGATCTGATGCCTGGCCTGAGGGAGTGGGTAGATCTGCCTGCGATACCAAGAGGTGGGCCATTTGGAAGGCCCTGAGGAGGAGGCCACTTCCCTTCTACTCATCTGTGGCTGATGCCCTTCCTGCTGCCTCCTCTTCCCAAATAGGGAAGGCCCTCGGGACAGAATCAATGGGAGAACAGCAGCGAATTTTTCCAACCATCCTAGCCAGGTCCAAGCCTGGTACCTCCCAAGTATTCTCTCCATGGTTCAAGTCTTCTTCCCATAGTTCAGATTATGGCCTTCCTAGGGAACTGGGGGTGGAGACACATAACGCCCCCACCTCTGCCTGCCTCAGCTGTACCCAACCTCCACAGCTAACCTGTCCAAGTCTCACATCCTCCAGGAAGTCTTCCCTGACTGCTTCTTCCCTCCCTGGCTCAGTTCTCTTCTGATTTGAGCCACTTCATGGAGTCCACAGGATTATAACTGTTTTTCAGCATTCCTTTATGGCTGTGAGCCAGCTGCTCTATTTCTGTAAACTTTTCAAGGGCGGGGCTCTGTGTCCTTTTTTGCTTGTGGGAAAGGGAAAAGGCATGGAATTGGGAGCCACAAAAACAGAGTTCAAGCCTGGTCTCTGCCACTAATAAGCTGTATGACCTCAGTGAAGCCGCCCAACCCCTATGAGCTTCAGGTTCTCAATCTGCAAAATGGAGAAGATAATAATCCCAGCCTGCCAGGTAAATTGTGATGGGCCACTGGGGCTGTGCCTTCCACACCTTCTGACCAGGAACTCCACCTTCCCCAGTAGACCCACTCCCCCAAACTCTGTGTACTCCCAAAAGAACTTTTTTTTCCTAGTTAAAAGTGATATAAAACATATGTATTGATGATTTATTGTACCTACTATGCTACCAATGTCACTTTAGAGGCATGGTCTAATCAAAGCAGGTTCCATGTTCAACAAAGGTATGCACAATAACAATACCTCTTAAAATTAAAGTCCCTGTGAGAAGGGCCAGGAACCAGGCATGACCCTGGGACACCTTTTAGAACTCATTAGGCTACAAGGAAGGACTGAGGGGTGTGGAAGTCAATGCAGCCACCCAGAAGCAGCCCAGGGGCTGGAGCCATCAGACATGGGTTCAAATCTTGCTTCTTATTTGAAAGCTGTCATTTCCTCTCTGAGCTTAGGCTTCCCCATCTGGGGGCTAATCCTACCTTGAAGGAGTAGTAAAAAGAAGCAAAACAATCTCTGTAAAATGCCTGGCACATACTGAATACTCAATGAACAGTAGCTATGAGGTTTGGTTTTGGGGGGTATCTTTGGGTATCTTCTTGAGGTATAATTTATACAACATAAAATTCACCAATTTTATGTGTATAATTCAATGAGTTTTGACAAATGTATCTACTCATGTATCATCACCACAATCATGGCAGAGAACATTTTCATCACCCTTTCGATAGCACTCTGCCCAAGCCCCCTTTCAATCAATACCCTCCTCCTTCTCATGGCCCCTAGCAACCTCTGATTTGATTTCTGTCCTTAGAGTTTCCCTTTCTAAAATTTCGTGTAAATGTCATAAAACATTATGCTGTCTTTTATGTCTTCCTTCATTTAGCATAATACACTTGAGATTCATCCATTTCATCAAATATATTGGTAGTTAATCTTTTTTATTGATGAGTAGTTTTCCATTGTATGTGTATACCAAAATTTGTTCATCCTTTCACCAGTTTGGTAGACATTTAGGTTGTTTCTATATTTTGGGCATTAAGAATAAAGCTGCTATAAACATCGGCTAGGAAAGCCACCATGGTTATCATTTATTAGAATCACAGAAAATCAGAGTTAGGCAGGTCCTCAGAGATCATCAAATCTAGCACCTTTATCCTGAAGATAAAGAAGATGAGGCTCAGAGGGTAAAGTTCATAGTTCAGCTCCTTGCTACTCTAAGTGTGGTCCATGAGTCAACAACATCAGTGTTACCTAAGAGCTCATTAGAAATGCAGAATCCCAGGCCCAACCCCAGGCTTACTGAGACAGAATCTGCACGTTAGCAAGATCCCCAAGCGCTTTGTAGGCACATTCATGTTTGAAAAGCACTGATCGAACAGGCAAGAGATGAATATGGGATGAGTACTAAGGCATCTGACTTCCAGGCCAGAGCTGTGTCCCCTGTCACAATAATTGGCCATGGGGGTTGTGGGCAATGACAGTCCAAGGCTTCAGATTCTGTAAAGTCCTTCTACTCTGGGATGAGTCTGGCTGGTCTAGCTAAGGACAGAGCTGCAGCTGCCTCTGTAGCCTCTTGGGGCAATGGGGCCTTTGGTGTCTGGGTTAGCTTGGGTTCCAGAGATCCTGGGCTCCTTAATTGAAGAGCATAATTATTTATTTAGGTACCAAAGCTGTTAGCATGGAGAATTAATGGCAGCCATCTAGCCTAGGTTGAAGGAAGCCAAAGAAGGCAAAGGAGACCTAGGTGGGGATTTCAGAGCCCAGAAGTACTCAATAAACTCATCACCTATAAACACACCTTAACAATGTAATTATGTCTATTAAACAGATACTCATGAGTATAATGAACACACCTTCCCTTAAACAGCTAAGGGAAATAATAATAATTATTATTATTAAATTATATAATATTTTATAATATTATTAAGTAATAAATATAAATTGTTTATACATTTAACAAATTATAAAACCGTCTTCTCATTAATGGGTGATAATTTCAGGTTGGTAAGTTTAGAAGTGAAAATAATTTTGCTAGTCATGAAATTTTCTTTTATTCTGTGATTGGCTGTTACAGGGTATTTCCCAGCTAGGAAAGAAACTACAAACTTGGTTCACCCCAAGATGAACAACCAACTAGCAAATCTAGGGCCCTGTACTCTAAAGGAGATCTCATCATTGATCTTCAGATATATTTTGAATGTCTGGGATGCTCTGTTAACTGAAAGCAACCTTGAATGAATCCTTGCTCTCCCAGAGGTTATAGTCTAATGTGGGGGGAGAAGAGAGGAAGGGGAAGCAAGATAAAGCTAAAATACATGAATAAACCATACAAGGCAGTCTACCCATGATAAGTGGTACCAAGTGTCAGTGCTTCTATAGCTCAGAGGAAGACAGAATCTTTGTGGCTGGAGTGGGTATGCAATACTTCCAGGATGAAGTAATCTGAGCAAGACATTAAAAGGAAGAAAAGGGCAGAATGCATCAGAAAAATAGAACAGCTTGAACAGAGGAGTGAAGGTGGGAAAGAGACATACTGCAAACAGTCCTTGTATGGCCGGATTACATAGTGGAAGAGGACAATGAGATGAGTCCAGACATGAAATAGGGGCCAGCAGTCAAGCCAGGCTAGGAAAGCAAGATTTAATCCTAAAAACAACAGGAATCAGAGAAGAGTTTTATACAGGTGACACATATAGTCAGATTTTTAACTTAACCTTGAGATTATAGACCATAACATATTAAATCCAGGGAAAAACATTTTGTTGATGATGTCATAATCACATGGTTATTTTAGAAATACAGATTCCTAGGCCCCATTCCTGGCCCAAGTAATTAAAGTCTCTGAAATAAGGCCTGGGAATCTGCTTTAGCTTAAAAATGCTTGTTTTAGTTTTATTTAAGAAAATTGATTTTAAGCCTCTCAGACTTTCTAGAAGAGGAAACCGAGGTTTAAATGGAAAATAAATTTCCCAAAGATCATATATCCATTAACTGACAGAGCCAAGACTGCCAGATTCCAAAGACCATTCTAGAACTCCTCCCTCACCAAATAGATTTAGGATTTATTTTTTTTTTATTTTACTCTATTTAATTTTACTTATTTTACAAACACCTATGCAGCACCAGATTCTGTATCCTTTAGATGTATACAGTTAGACTATCCTACCATAGCCTCTCCAGGAGGAAACTTTCTTGTACTTTCTGCACACCCTTGTCTGCTGGCTCCAACCTCCTCTCCTACCCGGACCACTCAATACAGACCAGCGAAGGCCAGTTTGGATCAGTCTTCAGAAGGCCTTCCTGTTGCTATATAGAACACTAATGCCTCTTGGCATCTTCTGGACCCAGGTGATGGGTATCAGTTGAGCAGATTAGGTGCAGAGAAAGGAGGAGTCAGTTTAATTGCATTTCATGTCACAAAGTACAGAGACTTCATTAAGGGTCAAATTTTGCAAAAATAGTGATAACTTTTCCTGTTCAATCCTCCTTCAGCTGTCCAGCCCTCGAGCCCCAAACACCTGGACTTACTCCCACAGCTGTGCTGGTGGCTATGCAGGGTAGAAGGGAGCATGGAATCACACCTCCTAATAAGTGCAGATCCAAAATACAGAACCAAGATTTAAATAATAATCTGCGACCCTTATATAGTACTAACTCTATGCTAGGCACTCTTTGAAATGCTTTTCATTTTTAACCCTTATAACAACCCTCTGAAGTAATTACCATTATTATTCCCACTTTATAGTTTAGGGACTTTAGGAAGACCCAAAGAAATTAAATGACTGACCCTGGGTCTTCAGGCTAGTGAGTGGTCAAGCTGGGAATCAAATACAGGCAATCTGGCTTCAGAGGCCATGCTCCTAACCATAATGCTAAAGACCTACTGTGTGCCAAGCCATGTGCTGGGAACTGAATACAAAGATAAGCCAGAACCAGCATTAGGGGAACTCACAGTCTAGTGGAGGGAGGTAATCACTAACACAGACAATAACAGCACAGTGTGATCAGAGCTGAGACAGAGAGAAGCCCAGGGATCTGGAAGCCCAGAGAAGAGCTTCCCCCCACCCCCAACCAAGCCTGGAGATCAGGAAAGCATCCTGAAAGAAGGGGTGCCTGACCTGCCCCTGGAAGATAATCATCTGCCAATAATTGCTCCCCAGGAGGCAGGCATTAGTGTTTCCTGTGCCTGGACCAGCTCTGGTCCTGATAATCCCTTCCCCTCCTAATTGGATCTGTATGCTTCATACCCAGATTCTGCCCCTGATGAGAGAAGACTCAGCCAAACCCTACTTCCTGGATTCTGTATATTCAGCTCCCATTAAAGGCTTCAGTTTAACAGTCTCCCAAACTTCCCTGGCCACAGTATGGGAGAGATTCTTTTCAGTAAACCTTCTAACAAAACACAATTCAATTATGTCCCCAAGCCCCAAAATAGAATGATTTTCTTATTCTCTCTTCTTTAGCATCTTCATGGCGAAGGGAACACACATAGGGACTGGTGTAATCCAGCCATTGGAGGGTTTCAGCAAAGGAGGGACATGAACAGAGTAGGCAATAACCCCTAAGGCTCTGCCTGCATAATAGGGAGGACAGTCCTCAAATGAGATCAGAAGCAAAGAAAAGGATATCTTGGCTGAGACAGCCTAAGCAATCAAAAGCATCCTAAGGAGTGTTACAGCTGTTCCATTCTCACATCTGGAATCCTTTGAACAAGGAAAAAGGTACAGGTGGCTCTGTTTATTAGTTTTCTGGGGCAACCCATGCAGGTGAGACCTCCAACCCATTTCTTGGAGAGAGAATTTATCAAGCACCCCCAGGGCTAAGTACTGAAAGAATGGGGGGAAAGACCAGTATTGCTCCCCAAGGCAAGAAGTCCAAGAGAACATATTTTGGCCTATCCTCCAAACTGACTGACATGAAGACAAAGCTCTGGGCCCTAAGCCTAGGGAATGGCTGGAAAGGAAGGAAAGGAGGTGACTCTGAGGCTATACTGAGATTCCGCCTCTGAGCTCATCACTTTCTTGAGTCTCAGTTTTCTCATCTGTGAGATGCAGCTAATCATCTGTGATAGGCTTATCCCTATAGGCTCATCTTACAGAACTATTGAGGGAATTGGATGGGATAATGGCTGTGAATGTGCTTTGTAAGTGGATTCAAGGTATAAATGTGAGTTTACAGTAAAAATGCCCTTCTACTCAATCACTGATCCCCATCCAGGAATACAGTCATACTTTTTATTTCTTTTTACCTATCACTTTATTATTATGGGTATTTTTCACTTTATACCATTTCTGTAAGGTAGATGGGACAGGTATCATCTCATTCCATAGACAAGAAAGCAGGGTCCCAAAGTCCCAAATATAATCCAGGACTTTTTTTCTATAAGGAGGAATAATAACAATATAGATACTGCTTTATCACTTTATAATTAACTAAGCATTTATACTTAGATGTTTCTTCTGATCATCCTTACAACCCTGAAAAGGGGCAAACTAGCCCCTCCCTCCATTTTATAATGAAACAACTGATGCTCCTTGAAATGAGGGTAGCAAGGCAAGCCACATAGCCAGAAAAAGACAGAGCCAGAAATGGAACCTGGCCCTTCAGATTCCAGATTCAGTGCCTGCTTTTCTCTATTGTCCCAATTTAAGTCACTCCTAGGCAGAAATTCCTTCTAGTCATTGGTTTCAGAACGGGATATTGCTCCTTGGTGGTTTCAGAGTGGGGAAAAGGGATTTTGTCTTCGATTGACCTTGACCATTTCAAATGTAGTCTTTTGAATTTTGAGTATGCTACTGTATAAAATGAGTACCCCCTCCTTTGCAACTGCATGAGGCACCACCTAAATTCTATCTCTGTGACCTTTGAATGCACCTACTCATTTCCATGCTCCTCCTTCTACTAGCTTGGGAAACTTCTCAAGGCAGGGACCCTGTCTTACCTGCCCTGTGTCCCCAGTGACTATATATAAAAGCTTTCCATAAATGGCTTTATAAAATTGAACAAATCCTTCATTTCTCTTCATTTCAATTTCACTGTCTATTAAATAAAGGAGTAGGAGGTGATAACTTCTAAGTTTCTTCCAGCATTAAAATTGTTTGATTTCATAAGAATGATGTTTTCTCTACCTATCAAAAGCATACTCACCCTCCACCACCAGTTTGTCTTCCAAGACTTCTCTAATCTCCATGGACCTTTGGGGCCCCTCCCTCTCCTGACATGGCAGAATAGTCACTATCTGGGCCACTCACCTGTCTTTAGTCCATGCCACCTCACCCATTACCTGTTCCTGAGTACCTGTACTTTTTTTCACACATTAGAGGGTACGGATTATATCCCCAGTTAGACTAAAGTTTGTGGGCAGGAGCCAGGTACCACCCTTCTGGTTTTTCCCCCTCATGTGCCAAGTGCAGCCCTGCATTCATGGCTAGGAATCAAGAGAGCTGGATATTACTCCCAGCTTCTTCACTGACTCCTTGAACGAGCCACCAGACCCCTGAACCTGTTTCCTATGATATAAAATAGTACTAACATTATTGCGTCCATAGTTATTGTGAGATTCATGTCAGATAACAGACAAAAACCATTTTGTTATCCCAAATAATCTTACAAAGGTAAAAGTATAATTAGCATTATGGTATGATTGCTATTGAATGTATTTGACTATGGAGGAATATAAAGAACATGCATGTATTCATCTGCTCAAAAATTTTTCCAGACACTAATATAGATTCCAGAGGAAAACAACGGTGAATAAAACATGGTCTCTGCCCTCAAATGCTTCTCTGACTACAACAACATTCTAGTGAAAAGAGCACTGAATTTAGGGGCAGAGACTTGGGCTTGAATCTGAGTTCTGTTCTTGTGTGGCCTTAGGTCAAGTCATTTTAACACTTTGAAGACCAATTTCCTTTATTTATAATGAAGAAGCTGGACCAGGCCATGCCTCCCAGTTACATGAGTTTAGGATTCCATGAATATAAGAAAATTCATGGTATCTTTTCAAACTCTAGTGGATCTGTGGGGGTGGGGAGAATACATAGTTAACTTCTAAGTGGCTGCTGTCAAGCATAGGAATAGAAAAGTGCACCCTGCCTAGAGTGGAAGATACTGTCCTCAAATAGAGTATCTCCTGAGCACCACTGGCCCTGGCCTGCCTGTGCCCTTTATTGAGGCCGTGAGGCAGAGGCTTTTTCAGCACCACGGATAGCTCCGTGGTGCTGCCTCCATGGCCTGGAGCCTAAACAGGCCTTTCCACCACCAACCAGATGTTCCTGCTTTCTCAGCCAGCTTAAGGCTAAAACAAACCTTTTCAACCAGGGTTTATCAGAGTTTCTAAATTACATACTGGGAAGAAATTTAATTGGTTTAATTAAGAAAGTTTATTTCATGGTAATTCAGTTTTGTTATGCTGCAAGACTTAATGTGTCCTCTGGTGGGAGCGTCTGTTATAAATATTCATTGCCTCACTCAAATACCCTCTCCTGGCCCTAATCTCCCTCCCTTACCCCATAGAGTTTGAAAATGTGTCTGAGGAATATTGAAGAAATTGAGTCCTTCCTGAGCAAGGACACCAGGCCAAGACAAGGTCAACTGAATTCAGTGAGAAAGGCACAGAAGATCAGAACTAAAAGAGATTTTAGAAATACAGTGTAGCACTCCTCTATTTTATAAATAGGGAAATTGAGGCCTGGAGGAGAAAGGGCAGGTCACACACTCAGCCAGTAGCAGAGATGAAACTAGGGACCAAGTCTCCTGACTTCCAATCTGCTGCAATGATCTCCCAAATTCTAAATTCAGGCTATTTTCAAGCTAACTCTTGAGATCAGTGGTCAATTTTCTTAAATACTGAGGAGGAAGCTAAGGCCTAGACAGGGGGATGACTTACCCTAAGCCACCTACTGGCCCATCTGCCTCTTCCACTGCAACTTCTGCTGGATTCCCTCCAGTGAAAAGCAGCTCAGTATTACATTTGTACAACTAGATTAGTTGTAGTAAGGGGATAAAATTGATATTTGACATTTCTATTTATTTGTTTGTTTGTTTGTTTGTTTGTTCATTTGAGAGGCAGTGAGAGAGGGGGAACACAAGCAGGGGGAGTGGGAGAAGGAGAAGCAGGCCTCCCGCTGAGCAGGGAGCCCGATGCAGGGCTCAATCCCAGGACCCTGGGATCATGACCTGAGCTGAAGGCAGAGGCTTAACAACTGAGCCACCCAGGTGCCCTGACATTCCCCCTCCTTGAGGAAGTGTACAATCCAGCTGGGTAAAGGATAAAATGAAAATAAAAAGCAAAGTGACAGTAGCAAGCACCCCTTATGCATTGCTCAAACACACCCTAATGTGTCCGAGTATTTCATACTTTTTTGCCTTTGTACTTGGATATCCTTCATCAATGCAACTACCTTATCAGCTCCCACTCATTCTTCATGACTCCAAAAACTATCCCAACCCCTCCGCTGACACACAACCATAAATGAGTCCCTCTCTCCTCCATGACCCAATATACTCTACCATTTTATCTCATGGCATTTATCACACAAATCCTATCTTACAGCATTTATTTGTCTGTCTTCTCACCAGGGGTAAGCTCCTTGGAATCACCAGTGCCAAGAGCATTGTCTGGCAAAGACTAGAAACTCAGCAAATAGTAGCTAAATGGATGAGTATGAAACTGATTTACTGTGGAGTTTCAGTTCATTGGGGTATAAACCTGGAATAGTTTTATTTTTCCAATAACTGCTATCAACTGTGCTCTATTGAACCCTCCCTTTTCCTGCTGGGTAGCAGGCTGCCCTAACAAACTCTCAGTCTGAAGCTATAACTTTTCAGTCACTTTTAGTTATTAGAACAGTCTCATTTATGTTCTTCAGGGCTCAATATCTACTTATTTTTTTTCTTATTCTTATATTTGATTTGAATCTCTTGCTACCCTACCTGTGTCATTCCCTGCCCCATACCCCACCATCCCTAACCCTGCTCAAATATCTGGTTCTTGTTGTGTGGAGTAGAGTATGCTCTTACCCACTTTCCCCTCCCTCTTCCACTGCTGTGGTATTGTGGTGCAAGGAGGGAAGCAGGAGGTAGTGGTCTCCTAGTGTGACAGTTCACAGTGAGGTAGTCCTGTCCTAATTGTGCCTTAGCTTTAGCCACTGACCTGGTTTATTATCTGTGCAATCCTTTTTTTTTTTTTAAAGATTTTATTTATTTAATTTGACAGAGAGAGAGAGAGATCACAAGTAGGCAGAGAGAGAGGGGGAAGCAGGCTCCCTGCTGAGCAGAGAACCTGATGCGGGGCTCGGTCTCAGGACCCTGAGACCATGACCTGAGCCGAAGGCAGAGGCTTTAACCCACTGAGCCACCCAGGTGCCCCTATCTGTGCAATCCTTATGGAATTAGGGAGTCTCCCCTAAATTCTGCAGAGGAGGGCCCTCCCCCCAAGAAATTCTATGCATTGCTCCCCCCAAGATTTGCCTCATCATTGGCTAACACCTCCCATCATGGTCTCACAGCTCAGTCCCCTGATTTCTCTCCCTGATGAGGTCCCTAATCTCATCTAATCTCTGAGGGCCTCCACTCAGAGGCTTGTGAGAACATTCAAGAACTGACTGATATAGGGAGCTTGTCCTTACTTATTTTGTCTGGCCAAACCACCACCACCCATCTCTCCTCTGCTCATCTGATGCTGTACCAGAGCCAGGCCAGGCAGTTAAGTGGAGAAACAAAATGTCAGGCTATTCTTTCCCTGGGGTCTTGTCTCAGGAAAGGGAAATACTTTGTCTCCTCCAGGGGAATAGGGTGGGAAGTAACAGCTTTCCCCTCTCCCATTCTTCCTTTTCTAGTGGGGAGGGGGTCAGAAACTCCTTGTTTTCTAAACCAGGAGTCTCAGCCAGAAGAGGCTCTGACTCCCCATCAATCTCTTTAAAATGTGGGGACTTGGTATTTTTTTTTTCTAAATCATGAATTTGAGTTGTCAATTCCTAGAAGAAAAAAAGATCCACTCTGCACCTTACTCTCTCCTGCACACAATTTCCTGGAATTGAGGCTAGCGAAAGAGAGGTTCAGAAAAGAGTGACTTCCAGGGGTAATCAGGAGAAACTTCCTGAAGGGAACAGTCTGAAGCTGAACCTTAACGACTAGACAGAATTAGAATCATGCGGAGGAAAAGGAATTGTTATGACGATTTACAGGAGATAGTACAGTGCTCAGCACTTAATGGGCCCTCAATAAATAATATGGATTAAACTGATCTATTCACAGCTAGAAGTTTCCTCTGGGGGGCGGGGGGACTAAATTGCAAGAACTTTGCAGCCAGACAGACTGAATTCAGAGCACCACAATCCTTTTAATTCGGTATCTTTAGTAAGTCATTTGACCTCTCAGTCTCTCTATCTTCATCTGGAAAAACAAAGGTGAGGGGCATTTAATAAAACCATTTAGAGGATTGCTGTGAAGATTAACAAAGTCCATGGTACCCTGTAGCTGAGAAAATGCCATGTGTCCACCAAATAGGTTTCTTTTCTTATATCCTGTGCATGTAGCTTGTCTTCATTTCCCAGTTCTCATAAGGAACCATGAGACCAAAGTCTGGCCAATGGAATGTGGATAAAATGAAGCATACCACTTCTAACCTTGGTCCTAAATCCACCATACATTTACCATACTTCTCTCACCCCTGTCAGTGAGGCTGAAAGGGAAAGACTCCAAAAAAATAAAATTAGAAAAGAGCTGCTCTCAAGAGCCACCTGGCCAACCTCTGACAATGGCAGGTAAGAATAAGCCTGTTTTGCTCAATCCACTGACATTTGAAGGCTGTGTATTCTAGCAGCAAGCATTAATACCTCACTTAATTCTTAATAACACACACATAGAAAGTGCTTGGTAAATGTTGACCATTATTAATAATATTTTTATATCACTCTTCAGTTTACTTTTTATTTCTTCACGCAATTTGTTTTCATGATGCCCTTGTGAATGCAATATGGAGAACAAAGAGTAATGCTTCATTTTATAAGTGAGGAAGAAAGACCTGCTGGTAAGCGAAGGTACCTGCCAATCACACACAAGCAAGGAAGTCATATTACCAAGACCAAAACAATTAGACTTGACTCAAGCCCTCCTTACCCTACCCTACACAACCAGCATCAATCCCCCTGGTATCTGTCCATGCCAGAGGATGACAGTAATCTTAGGGTCACTAGCGGGACACAAATAGTAATTCCTGACAAGCCTTGTGCAGGCAGGCAGACTAGATACCAGATACTAAAGTTAGATGTGGTGACATCATCATTGGTTCAGAAGACCACATGCCATAATGGAAAGAACTAGGAGATGTGGATTCTAGTTCTGGCTTTGCCATCATCTTGCTGAGTGACTTTGGGCAAGTCACTATGCATCTCAAGAGCAGCCATGAGTCAAAATCTACAAGGTAGTGTCAGGACTTAGGAGTTAGCTGTGTCCTAGAGGTCAGGGGGCCCCATTATTGCAGAGTGGGCAGAGTGTACCCCACCTCCAGGAGACTTTGGGAATCTCCTCAGAGGCCAGCTGAGAATGGGCCAGCTCCATCTCCCACCTCTACCCCATGCAGCTGCTCATGCTTCAAAACTCCAGTCAAAAGGCATCTGTCACCAAAACAAGTGGCCCAGCATTCCAACAGGGAGCAAGAGCTGGGAACAAATGGTGTTTTCTCTAAACAATTGTTTCCAACAGCAATTCCCTTTCCAGAGTGGCTTTATTATTATTATTATTATGCTTGTTCACTAATTAGTTTGAGACACATAAGTATTTTCAATGTACAGATAACAAATACCTCTATCTGAGGGAATCAACTGCCCTCAGACTGCCAACCCCAGTGAATCACCACCTGCCAGGGCTACAGGGATCTGAGAAGCAGAAACTGCAATGTGAGATCCCAAGAGGGGAGGCATTTACAAAAGGTCACATGTAGATCCGAGGCAGGGCCAAGATGAGAGTTCAGGTTATCTTGTCCCTGAGAGTAGTGTCTAACTAGTTACTGATATGAATATTGTCATATTGTCATTACAATTGTTATTATTTTAGAATAGACCTAGGTTTGAATCCTGATTCTCCATTCACTAGCCATATGCCCCTTTCCCAATTTTCTTTACAGAATGGGTAAATAATTGCCATCACCTTGGAAAGATCAAATGAAAAAAATATATGCAAAATTTCTGGCCTTTAATGAGTAAATAAGCCTTCTTAATTAACATTTAAAAATAAGTGGGAAAGGTCCCAAAAGAAAAAAAAATAATGTAGTTAAAGCAGATATGGAGCTGGATTGCCAGGGTTTGAACCTGGTTCTACTGTTTATTAGCTCCAGGAGTTAAGAAACCTCAGTTTCCTTTGTCTTCCAAATGGGGCTGATCATGGTAGTGGTGGTAGTATATACATCATAGGTTTATAGATACACATAGTAAGTATATGAAAGTGCTAGCAACCATTATTTCTAATTTTGCCTTATTCCTGTTCAGCTTTTAAAGATTTTTCACATCAACCTCTCACTGTGGCTTGGAAGGAGGGAGCAGCAAAAATTATTTTGCACACTTCACAGAGGAAAGGAGACTCGGAGAGGCCCAGAGTCTTACCTAGGTCTCACAGTCAGGAGGTGGCAGAGCTAGGACTTGAACTCAAGGTTCAGCTATGAGTACTGAGCACTTCTCTGCCCTCTGACAACAGCTAGCCCAAGCCATAGAGCAGAGTGAGGATTGAGGCTCTACCTCTGCCTCCCCCAAGCCCATCCCAGTTCTGTGCCAGGCCCTCCCATGGTTGAAAGAGGGCTGAAGGGACGCACGAATTAAGGATGTGAGTGAGAACAGATAATGCCGCACCGCTGGTTTCTAAAGTGAGCAGAGGAAGGAGAGGGCAGTAATTTTAACTGGATTGATTTCACCTGTAGGGCCATTAACTTAATGTCTCCCACTTGGTTAGGAGCAAAGACAAGCCGAGCTGCAGGTGCTTGCAGCCTGCTGCCTCTGCGATGGAGGAGGTTAGAGAGAAGAGGGGTCACCTCAGAGGAGGCCAGGCTGGGCTGGTGCAAGGGTGAGACAAGAAAGGAGGAATTCATGCTCAGGTTTATGCATGTGCTTCTCTAAACTTTGCCCCCTAGGCACCTCATTGCTGAGAAAGTTCACAGACTGAGGATCAGAACTCCTATGTTCAAGTTCTGGCTCTGCTACTTGCCAGGCAATTAAATTAGGCAACTGGTTATACCACTTCCCAGAACTGGGGGTGTGCATCCCTATGTGGAAGAGCTGAAGGGTGACTGAAAGGTGCTGAGCTCTTTTAGTGTATAGCAGCCTTTAGTGACCACCTGCTCTGCAAATAGGGAGACCTACTCTCCACTCCCTCCCAAGGTCAAGACAGGCTGAGCTCACCATCCTCCTCTGTACCTCCCTCCCTCCATAACTCACCCTATTACACTTAGTGCAGCCTCCACAATTTTGCACAGGCTGCCCTTCCCTCCTTGCCTTCATCCTAAGCCACTAAAACCCTCCCCTACTCACCCCTGACTGTTTCACTCTTCTGCTTCTTCTCTAACCACCAAGCTCCTCCTTGCATCTCCACAGGTGATCCCATCTTGCCCCCAAACCATATTGTGTTTGCTAGTCTAGATCTCCAGCAAGGAAAGTATTATAGACTGAATTATGTCCCTCTAAAATTCATATGTTGCAGTCCCAGCCCCCTATATGACTATATTTAGAGGTAATTGGATTAAATGAGGTCATAAGGGTGGGGCCCTAATCTAATAGGACTGGTGTCCTTATAGAAGAGATATGAGGAGTGTTCAAGCACAGAGGAAAGGCCACATGAGAACACAGCAAGAAGGTGGCCATCTACAAACCAGGAAATGAGTCCTTACTAGAAGACAACCTTGCTGGAAACTTGATCTTGGACTTGCAGCCTCCAGAACTGTCAGAAAGTAAATACTTGTTTAAGTCAACCAGTCCATGTATTCTGTGGCAACCCTTACAGACTACTACTATAGAGGGCCTGTGTCACATTTCGTTTGTGACCTTGAATGGTCACTTCCTTTCTCCAAGGCTATTTCTACAGCTGATAAAAGGAGTCAGCTCTGCTGAGAAAAACTCAGGAATGCCTTTACAGAGAAGGTGATGGTCAAAATTGAGTAGATGCTGGCAGGAAGAGTGAAATCCAGCAGAGGGAGGGTGCCTAGCAATGTCATAGAAGCTTGAAACAGCCCATCCTGATCTACCAGGTAAGGTTTGGTCTGAAGGAGTCATATGTGATGAAGCTCAAATGGGCAGGGCAGGACATGGGGGGCTGTGCTAAGCTATATAAAGGGCTTTATCCTTTCTGCTGAGCAGAAGGAAGCCAATGAAGAATTCTGAGCAGGGCAGTGGCAGGATTTGCTTGGCTGGTATATGGAACTTGGATTAGACGTGTAGGAAAGAGGCTGATGTCAGATTCCTGACATGGGTAATGGTCTAGAAGAGAATAGCAGGAGGAAGATCATGGTGGGTAACAGGAGGAGAATGAATGGACCAGATGCAATTCTCATCTGGGTACAGAGGTTGGGGGAAGGATGCTGACCCATTCTCCACTTGGGAGCTGCTGCATGGGGCTGACCCAAGATGGAGAGGAGCCTGTGGATGTGAAGGTGCTTTTACACATTATAGAAGGGGCTTTTGTCCACCCCAGCAACCAGTAGAATGTTAGGTACATGATGTGTGTTCAGTAAATACTAGCTCAATAAATAAATATAAAGAAACAAAACAGTAAGGTTATCTCCATGGCCACACCTTTGGTCTAAAACGGCAATCTTGTCTCCCTGTCATGAAACTGGCAATCCCCCTAATTACCTCTTTGACACTCTAGACCAACCACACCCAACCAGGACCAGAACCAACTCAGGTCTTCCTAGTTAGGAATCATGAGCTATGGGAGGGATGCTGTCTCACTCAATACTTCACTTAATCCTTGCAATGACCATGCTAGGTGGAAAGATCAGCCCCATTTTTGAGGTGAAGAAAACAGGGCTCAGAGGGATTCAGCAACTGGCCCAAGGCCACCAGGTTGTATTCCTCATTCCATCCTACAGCTTCTTATTTCCTTAAAGGCTCTGAACTCTTCACCTTTGATAGAGAGCAAGAACAAATTCCTGGAAGTGATCTGCTGCACCATTTGGCTGGAAAATATTTCTTTGAAAAAATATCCTGTCATCCTCTCCTTTTTTCTTCATATTTCAGAGTCTTGGGCCACAGCTTTTAACTTAATCTGCTGGAAAATATAGCCTGGCCATGCATCCTGTCACTCTGATCTGAGGCAGAGCTCTCAACCACAAATGATTTCCACTTCTCATTAGGAAGATTCATTCATCACATCTGATCCAGGGTCTAGTTGTTCCTCCGTGAAATATATAATTAGAAAAAAAATTAGAAATTCAGAGTATCAGAACTTCCCCTGGCCTGTCTCCGTATTGTCAGATGGGAAAACTAAGGCCCAGAGAGGGGAAGGGACCAGCCCAGAGTCACACAGCCATACAGTGGCAGAGCTGGGACTTGAACCTTAGTCTCCCAGCTCCGCATTCAGTTTTCTTCCCTCAGCTCTTGAACACACTAAATGAAGTCAGAAACCAGAAGATTACTCCTGTGGGTCCATTCACTGTCTCCTTTAAGACAGATTTTGTGTGGTTTGATTCCTGAGATTCTGAGCTGTCCACTGAACTCTCCTTCCATTCACTTGCTTCTGAAAACAAGAACTATGTAGCAGAACCACAAGCTGACACCATGGTATAAAGAGCCTGAGGAACAAGAAAAGATGAGCTGAAAGGGAGTTGGAGCAGTTGGGGAGAAAAAAGAAGAAGAAAACAGGAGCCAAAGGTCAAAAAAACAAACAAACCCACATTTTGGAACACCTATTCTTGCCAGGCACTGTGCTAGCCAAGGTGCATTCATTTCCTCATTTAATCCCCAGGTCAACCCCATGGGGTAGAGACAATTAATGTTCCCATTTTGGGAGGGATGATGTGGTAGTGGGTGATGGGCATTAAGGAGGGCACTTGATGTAATGAGCTCCAGGTGTTGTATGCAACTGACGAATCACTAACTTCTACCCCTGAAACCAACAATACAGTATATGTTAGCTAACTTGAATTTATTTTTTTTAATTTTAGCAAAATTATGTATATTTTATATTCATATAATACAATAATTATATATTTAATATAATAATTGTATAATATATTTTATAATTTTTTTATATGTCTATATATGTCTGGGTAAAAAAGCTAGTAAGGTAGCCCACAGATTCCAGAGACCCATGCTTGGAAAAGCATGGGAGTGAGAGCAACCCTAAGACTCTTTAACAGGCAGCAGTATTTAGACTTTTAGGATGCCACCACTAGGTTGAGTTCACTCCCAGTGTTTTCCATTCTTGCATCCATCTGCTAGACTCAGAGACCTAGGCAAGAGCGTCCACTTGGCCTGTAGACAATGTGCAAATACCTTGGTGAGAGGAGAACTTGATACCTTGGGGGTGGGCGTTGGGCAAGCCTGGTGGTGGGTATTGAGGAGGGCACGTATTGCATGGAGCACTGGGTGTGGTGCAGGAACAATAACTCTTGTAACACTGAAAAAAAAAAGAAAAGAAAGGATATGCATTTGTTCATGTAACAGCTACCTGTTATGCTGAGTACTCGTGAGTCACCTCTCCCTCTAACCCATGTGGCCTAAACTGAAGAGTCATAGTTCAACCCAACCTGTTCACATCAGAGACTGGGAAGGTGAAGACTCCAAGTGGATGTGGGAACCTCCCCAGCTCACAAATTCCTCGTGGGGAGCCATGGCCACGAACTTTATGGATCTGCCAAGCTAACTTGAACTTAAAATAATATATATTCCCATTTTTTAAATAAGCAAATTGAGGCACAGAGAGGCTAAAGTAACATGTCCAAGGTCATGGTGCTGCCAGCGATGGAAGAGATCACAGTGTGTCTGATCCCAAATAGAGCACTCAGTCTATTGCACCCAGCTCTCTTTGTGTGCAGGCTGTGTGCTCTTATGCAGGTCTTTTCCCTCTGTGGGCCTCCGTGGCACCCTGTTTAAAATGAAATAAGTGTGATCCCCCATTGGAGAGATCTATGCAAAAATAGGACAAAAAGAGGAACAACCAGAAGAAGGCAAGGGAGCACTGAGCCCCTCTGCCCACTGAGACCATCAATAGAAAATTCTGCTCATTAGAGCAGAGGCAGGAGTTTGCACATTCTTTACCATTCTCCACCTCACCTTCCACTTTAATTTGACTCAGGCTTTCAAAGATTGCTCTTTGGCTTCTTGAAATGTCCCCCCATTGAGGTGGGGGCTTCTGATGGGTTTCTCCTGCCCTACACTTGGCCTCTGGACTTTTGAGCCCCTCACTGCCAGCTCAACAAAGGCTTCACACCCTCCTTTTCTGCCAGGGAGGCCAGGAAAGAGAAAGGAAGGAGCCAGGAAGCCTGGGTCTCTCCCACATGCCCTGTAAGCAAGGCCAAGCCCCCACTATGCCAGTTACTACAAATTCAGTCATTCAAATGTCAGCCCTGTGCTAGGCCCTGTGCAGGGATGGAGAAATACAAAGCTACAAACAAAGGAAGTTAACCTAGTTGGGCCTAGTGTTCTCATCTGTAAAATGGGAACAATCCTCTTCATTTAATCCACACAAAACCCTATGAAATAAGTATAATTATTTATCCCATGGAAGTTCTGCCCCGGTCCTAAAAAATACTCTGTAGACAGAACTATTATATTAAAGAGAAGCACAGTCCTGCCCTCAGGAAATTCCCAGCTTGGTGAGAGATGCAGTTATGCACACCCAAATAAATATATTAATAAGTGCCATTTATTAAACAACTCCCTTTTCCAGGCATTGCGGCTATAATATTTCTAACCCTCACAGAACCCTACCAGTCCTAGCATCCCTACATTTGACACCCAAGGAAACTGAGACCCACCCAAAAGACAGGCAATTTGCTCCAGACCACCTAGCTAGGAATTTCACCCCAAGATTCCAAGTGTCTCTTCTTGGCTCACCCTGTTTCAAAGCAGGATTCAAGGAGCTCTGCAGTTGAGGTCCAAGCCAGGCTCTGTATCACCCAGTACTAGCCCTTTTGCAGGATGGAGATGAACTTTGGAAGAAACCACACCAGAAGGAACTCCCCGGCAGCCCACTCAGGACTAACCTGGAATACCTGGGTAACAGAGGCCCCAGATGCAAGGGCAGGGGGCAGGGCAAATGGAGTACCCAGAAAACCTTGTGGAGTTTTGAGAAGGAACCATTGGGAAGGGCCAGTCTTCCTCCCTGCATAACCTATGGGAGGGATGGGCAAGACATAGAAGGAGGCTGAGGCCCCACCCCAAGTGACAGAGAATGAAGCCCCACCTGATGGAGAGGAGGGGATGGCCCATCACCAGGTATCCACAGGACCCCATCTGCATCCTCAACCCTGTGGGAAATACAAAAAAAACCACCTAAAGTCCTCCCCTCCTGGGGGCTTCACTTTTCTCCATGTGAGGCAGTCTGACCATGGGAGAAAAGAATAAATTCTTCTTCATAACTACTCCACGAAGCAGAAGTTATCATCATTCCTGATTGTCAGATGAGGAAACAAGGCTCAAAGAAGGGAAGCAATTCTCCCAGGTTAATCTGTCCCCACACTGCGCCCTTCTAGTTCTTACCCCTCTGAGTCACATCCCTTGGCTCCTCCTTGTCCAGTTCCTCTCAATTTTAGAGGAGAGTGACACATGGGCCTCCACGACAGAGGCCTAGGGACTGGTTGTATGACATACACTTCTAAAGCTTTTTACAAATACTGTCCTGTCCCTAAAGATTCTGATTTGAGTGCTTTGGGCAGGGCCCAGGAATTTTTAAATAGATGTCAAAACTGTTTCTAATTTGCAGTGGTGGCTACAAATGAGAGGACACCCTTGAGATGTTCCTTGACTTCCATCCCAAGGCCCAGTGAGGAGTGTGGAAAAGTCGCCCCGTGACTGAGAGAGCTTCCTATCTGTCACACAAGGGTTTTTCCCTGAAGTCTGAGAATTCAGATTTAATCATCCTCTGGGTCACTCACTCTAAGAGACTGAGAATCTATGATTCTAAGATTTGGCTCTCAGCTCTAGTGAAGCAAGGGATGGAGGTAGACCCTGCAGATTCCTGCTAAGGAGGGAAGAGGAGGCAGGTGGTGAAAACAGCCTTGCCAATCTGTTATATTATTTGACTAGCATCTAGCTCAGAGGCTAGCACAGCATAAGTGTTCAATAAATACTTGTTGAGTGATAATGTGTTTGTCAGGATTACAGGTCTAGAAAACCCAGTTGAAACTTGCCCAGATAAGAGAGGGAAGGATAGTGGGATATCTCTTGGGGTAGAGATGACTGAGGCAGTAGGGCTTTGGGAACCACAGGAGCCAGGGGCTCGAATGCCACTAGGCCTGTCACCCATCTCAGCCTCTCTTTGCATATCAGCATCATTCCATCCAAAAAAAGACCTGGTTTTCCCCCCATATGGCAAAAAACGTGATGACTTACACCTCTCAAACCTCACATCCAACGACTTCCACTATTGGAAAGGATCTAGGACTTTTCTTCCCTTCATTCCAGTTTGGAAAATCCCCAGGAAGCCCTCTGACTAGCCCAGCTGAGTTAGGGGTGCAACTCTGGCCAGGTGGATGGGATTACATAGCTCTGACAATATTCTTAGAGAAGGAGTTGTTATGAGTCAGGCACTTACTCCTATTGGTGTCTATTACCAAAAAAAAAAAAATTGTATGAATACTTTCCACCATAGAGCATAGTTTGGTCAATTTTACGTTTTCACATTATCTTGTTTGGTCCTCAAAACAATGACATTTGGGGGTGGTAGAAGAGTGGTGGGGTGCTCCTTAATTCTTTTCAAAGAGTTAAGTGGGGCCCAAGGACACACAGCTAGGTTCCAGGACTGGGACTAGACCTCATGTCTTCTGACTCCTAGTCACATATTTGATGAGCAAATGGATAAATAAAAAACAACAGTGATAGCTATCATATATTAAGTACCAGGTCCTTTACATAGATCATTACATTTAACTCCAACTACTCTATGGGTATTATTTTCATTCCCATTTTATGGGTGAGGAATGTGAAACCCAGAGTTATTATGTGGCTTGCTCAAAATTAGCTTAGAAAAGACAAAGCCAGGATGGAATTCACAATGTCTCCAATGTGAAAATCTGAGCCCTTTCTCCTACCACATGCTGCTGAACAGCCATAACACCAGCACCATGTAATTTGGGAAATGCCAAAAAGTTCCAGAGCTCTAATCCCGCCCCCCGCTTTGCCAATTACAAGTGTTTGGCATTCCTTTCAATTAACATTATAATTCTTGGAGCCCAAGTCTGCTTCTGTTTAAGTACATATGTATCAGGGAGAGAGGTAAGCACTCTAAGCCAGTGGTTCTCTCAGTGTGATTGCTGAACTGGCATCACCTGGGCACTTACTAAAAATGCACATTCCGGGGTGCCTGGGTTGCCAGTCAGTTGAACATCTGGCTCTTTATCTTGACTCAGATCTTGACCTCAGGGTCGTGAGTTTAAGCCCTGTGTTGGGCTCCACATTGGGCATGGAGCCTACTTAAAAAAAAAAAAAATGCATGTTCTTTTTTTTTTTAATAACATATAATGTATTATTTGCTTCAGGGGTATGTGTCTGTGAATCATCAGGCTTACACAATTCACAGCAGTCACCATAGCACATACCCTCCCCAAAGTCCATAACCCAGCCTCCTTATCCCTCCCCACCCCCAGCAACCCTCAGTTTGTTTCCTGAGATTAAGAGTCTCTTACGGTTTGTTTCCCTCCCTTCCCCCCATGACCACCCACCCTGCCTCTCAAATTGCTCATATCAGAGAGATCATATGATAATTGTCTTTCTCTGATTGACTTACTTCGCTTAGCATAATACCCTCTAGTTCCATCTACATTGTTACAAATGGCAAAGTTTTGTTTCTTTTGATGGCTGCATAGTATTCCATTGTACATATATAAACCACATCTTCTTTATCCATTCATCTGTTGATGGACATCTAGGTTCTTTCCATGATTTGGCTATTGTAGACATTGCTGCTATAGATATTGGGGTGCATGTACTCCTTCAGATCACTACCTTTGTATCTTTAGGGTAAATACCCAGTAGTGCAATTGCCAAATCATAGGGTAGCTCTATTTTCAAGTTTTTGAGGAATCTCCATACAGTTTTCCAGAGTAGCTGCACCAGCTTGCATTCCCACCAACAGTGTAGGAGGGTTCCCCTTTCTCCGCCAACATCTATCATTTACTAACTTGTTAATTTTAGCCATTCTGACTGATATGAGGTGATATCTCACTGTGGTTTTGATCATCATCCCTGATGATGAGTGATGTTGAACAAAAAATGCACATTCTAAGGCTCTACCCCAGACCTACAGTTATGGGTTGAAATTCATATGTTGAAGTCCTAACTCCTAGTACCCAGAATATGACTGTATTTGGAGACAGGGTCTTTAAAGAGGTAATTAAGCTTAAATGGGTCACTGAAGTAGACCCTAATCTCATCTGACCAGTGTCCATAGAAGAAGAGATTAGAACACAGACACACACAGGGTGAAGACTATGTGAAGACATCAGAAGAAAACATCCATCTGCTAGCCAAGGAGAGAGGCCCCTAGAAGAAATGTACCCAACTCTCCATACACCTTGGTCTCAGACTTCTAGCCTCTAAAGTTTAAGGGAACAAATCTTTGTTGTCTAAGCCACCCCAATCTGTGGTACTTCGTTATGATAGCCCTAGCAAGCTAATATATCTACTAAATCAGATATTCTAGGACCTAACAGTTTGTGTTCTAACAAGCCCTCTAGGTGATTCTGAGTACACTAAAGTGTGAGAACCACTGCTCTAAGCCATAATCAGACATTTATACCTCTTTGTTGCTGGAATGTGTGAATATAAGCCTTATCTGGCTTCAGCTATGATTCTAGCCTGGTGGGGCCAGGCTGCCTGAGAGTAAAGTCAAATGCAGTGGGAAGCAAAGATGAAACATGGTGTGGGAGAGAGTGAGAGTGACAGCCAGCAGAGATGGGATGACATAGATGGCAGTGTTCAAGTCCACAGAAGGCCACCCTGGTGGCCTCCTCTAGTGCCACTCTCCTCTAGAGGCAACACTGCCTCCACATACCCTCATTTCTCTTCTCTTACCAGGTAAGAATTTCTCCTATGGTGAGCTTTTTAAGTGTAAATTCAATATGATATGATCTAGAAGGCCAGTTCACTCCCAAGTTTTGACAATTAAAAGTTATCTTTGTCAGTTTCACATCTGTAAATAGAGTGTATACTCCCAACAGATTAGACATGGTTCATTTTCCTTACATGCTCCAAAGCACTAGGAACCAGGGTCGTGGAATACAGGTGTCTTCTAAGTAACTATTGCCTGATGAACTCTCACAAATCCACCCCTCCTCCCCATCCTCATGGCCATGGCTGATTGTTGGCCTTATCAGCTCTTGTCTAGATCCCTGCAACAGCCCCTAACTGGTCTACATCCAACCTCTCCTCCTCCTCCTCCTTCTCCCATATCCCTCCATCTGACTCATTTGGGGACCTCAAAAGAGCCTTGTTATGTCTCTCTGTTCCCTCTGCCTCCTCCTCTTGTTCAATCCCATTTACCCTTCAAATCTAGCTCCAGTCTCTCATCCTCCCCAGTGACTTTCCTCACTCCCTGTGTCCCACACTCCAGGCTCAGTGGACCTTTCTTCCTTCTGCACTATGGGAAAGGTAACGTTTATTGAGTTCTCACTATGTGCCAGCTTCTGTCTAAGACTTCACAATCATTACATCTTTAAATCCTCACAACCATGGATGCTATCATTCTCCCTATTTTAGAGATGAAACACAGAAGACTAAGTGACTTGCCCAAGGTCACACAGCTCCTAAATGGCAAAGTTAGGATTTCAACCCATGAAGACTAGCTATAGATTCCTCACTTTTAATTGTGACACAACACTGCCTCCACATACCCTCATTTCTCTTCTTTTAACAGGTAAGAATTTCTCCTATGGTAAGATTTTTAAGTGTAAATTCAATATGATGTGATTGTTTAATTAGAGAGCACAATTTGTAGTGAACATATCACAGTGGAGAGGAAGAGTCTTTACTGGGGAACTAGTGAAGGGGATGGTGGGGGCTGGAGATGGCAGTGGCTAATGTCTTTAGGATGTCTTAACAGGCCTTGGCCCTTTGTTCTCCAGCAGTGGATGGTCAAGGTGAATGGAAAGTGAGAGAAGTCTGCCCTAGTGACAGTCCGGGGGGGGGGGGGGGGGGGGGGGGGGGGGGTGGGAGAGTAAAAGAAAGAATGCTTCTCTTGAGCAAATGCGTGGGGATGTCTAAGGCTGGATTTGCTCTGTGATATTCAGGTTTTACAGCCATATACTTATAGCTGTAAAAGCACCTTTATTATTGACATTCCTGGAGGAAAAATAGCTTTGTTATGGTGAGTCTGAAACCATCCAGCCCTTAACCTGTTTTGCCCCTTTGAAGCAATTGTCTCTATAATTCCATTTCGTATAACACAAGATTTCTTAAGAATGCAACTTCTGCATCCTAGTAGAACATAGTACATGAGTGGTGTCTGTTGGGATATCTGTCCCCCACAGTTGAGCACCCTGAGGGTGAGACCATGTCAGCTCTATTGCTAGACTTCGGAGCACAGAGAACATGCCCAATGGCTGTTTGCTGTGTGCTGCCTCTGCCAACACCCACCATCCCTCCTGAGAACACACCCTTTATTTGTCTTCTCTGTCATATCTTTTGGCAAATGTAACATCACCAGCTGGTCTGACTACCCTGATCTGTCTCCTGCAAGCAGCTTGGCTCATTGCAAACCAGCATTGCCCAGAGCCCATACTCACATGAAACCACAACACACACCATCACATGCTGCCATCATTACCATTACAAAACTCAGCAGCCCAAAGAGACCTGGGTTCAAACCCCCACTCTACTACTCCCCAGCTCAGAGGTCTTGAGCCAGTCATACAGCTTCTCTAAGCCTCAGTTTCTTCATCTGAAAAATGGAGATAATAAATACTTAATGCACAAGGTTGTCATGAAGATTAAATGAGATAATGTATAAAGACTGGCATGGGACCTGATATATAAGCATTACATAGATGAAGGTTGTTGTTTACACTGTTTCTTCCTCACAAAAGCCCTGAGAAAGAAGAAGAGATGGTCCTCCTATTAATTTACAGAAAAGGAAACTGAGGCACAGGAAGCTTAGGTGGCAAACCCTAGATCACACCAATTCTACCAGCTCCCTTCCTGCTTCCTCACCCAGTGCATTCCAAAATCCTCACCCAGTGTATTCCACACCCAGTCCATTTTTGTACTTGAGTACAAGTTTCCTTGTACTGTTTGTACAGCAAACAGTACCCTGAGGAGGACAAGTGGCTTTTGTGGTGGCCTAGAGTTTGGACGAGCCAGTTAAGTCTGCAGACTTTAACTCTTAGAACTGAACCTGCCCTTTGTCTCAATTTCTCTGAAAAAGCCCAAGACCACATTAGCCATGGGATGGTAACCCCCTGGTCTGGCTACTCATGGTCCTGCACCAAGAGGTGTGAGCACTGGGCACTACCTTCTACTCCACAGATCAGCAGGTGTGTGACTTTAGGAAAGTCACTTTTTCCCTCTCAGTCTCCATTTCCTCACCTGTCTCTCTCCAGGGACAATAACACCTGATCACTTGATCTGCAAAGTCATCCAAGGATCCAACAAACTATTGCACATAAAGTACCTAACACAGGACACAAGACCTGGTCCACATGGTGTAATCAGAAAGAGAAGCTATTTAATGATGATGATGGTACTGATGATATAAAATTTTCCTCATGCCCACCTCGATAAACACTGGGCATGTTTATCTCCGTGGGTCAGGTGACAATATTAGAAATCAGGGTGAATCCAAGTGCCACCAGATATTATTGTGTCCAAAACCTGCCCTGCCTTCACCTCTCTCCTTCAAATCACTAGGTGAAGATAGAACACAGACAATAATCAGAAAAGAAATGGCTCAGTTACACTGATTTTTAAATGCATCTTAGGCCCCAAACCCAGTGCTGAGAACTGGGGTGGGCCATGCGGAGAGCTCCTTCACCTATACAAGCTGGGCCCCTCTAGTCAGAACTACTCAGGCTCCCAACGGATTATTCCAGCCTGCAACAAAACCCACGTCTCAACGTGTGGTCCAGGACACTATAGACATTTTAACAATGTTTATTCTTCCGATCCATGAGCATAGAATACTTTTCCACCTTTTTGTGTCTTCTTCAATTTCTTTCATGAGTGTTCTATAGTTCTCGAGTATAGATCCTTTACCTCTTTGGTCAGTTTATTCCCAGGTATCTTATGGTTCTTGGTGTTTAGTAAATGGAATCGATTCTCTAATTTCCCTTTCCATGTTTTCATGGTTAGTGTACAAGAAAGCAACTGATTTCTGTGCATTGATTTTGTATCCTGCCACATTACTGAATTGCTGTATGAGTTCTAGTAGTTTGGGGGTGGAGTCTTTTGGGTTTTCCATATAAAGTATCATGACATCTGTGAAGAGAGATTGACTTCTTCTTTGCCAATCTGAATACCTTTTATTTCTTATTGTTGTCTGCTGTTGCTAGGACTTCTAGTACTATGTTGAAAAAGAGTGGCGAGAGTGGGCATCCTTGTTGTGTTCCTGATCTCAACTGCCCAGAGCAATTTATACTTTCAATGCCATCCTGACCAAAATTCCACTGGCATTTTTCAGAGGGCTGGAAGAAACAATCCTAAAATTTGTATGGAACCAGAAAAGACCCCAAATTGCTAAGGAAATGTTGAAAAAGAAAAACAAAGCTGAAGGCATCACATTGCCTGATTTCAAGCTTTACTACAAAGCAGTGATCACCAAGACAGCATGGTACTGGCACAAAAACAGACACATAGACTAGTGGAACAGAGTAGAGATCCCAGATATGGACCCATAACTCCATGGTCAAATAATCTTCGACAAAGCAGGAAAAAATATCCAATGGAAAAAAGACAGTCTCTTCAATAAATGGTGCTGGGAAAATTGGACAGCTATACATAGAAGAATGAAACTTGACCATTCGCTCACACCATACACAAAGATAAACTCAAAGTGGATAAAAGATCTCAACATGAGGCAGGAGTCTATCAAAATCCTAGAGAAGAACATAGGCAGTCACCTCTTTAACATCAGCCACGGCAACTTCTTTTAAGACATGTCTCCAAAGGTAAAGGAAACAAAAGTGAAAATGAACTTTTGGGACTTCATCAAGATAAAAAGCTTCTGCACAGTGAAGGAAACAGTCAACAAAACAAACAGGCAAACCCATGGAATAGGAGTAGATATTTGCAAATGACACTACAGACAAAGAGCTGATATCTAAGATCTATAAAGAACTCCCCAAACTCAACACTCAAAAAATAGGTAATCACATCAAAAAATGGGCAGAAGACATGAACAGACACTTCTCCAAAGAAGACATACAAATGGCTAGCAGACACATGAAATAATGTTCACCATCTTTAGCCATCAAGGAGATTCAAATCAAAACCACATTGAGATACCACCTTACTCTAGTTAGAATGGCCAAAATCAACAAGGCAGTAAGCAACAAATGTTGGAGAGGATGTGGAGAAAGGGGAACCCTCTTATACTGTTGGTGGGAATGCAAGTTGGTGCAGCCACTTTGGAAAACAACGTGGAGATTCCTCAAGAAATTAAAAATAGAGGGGCGCCTGGGTGGCTCAGTCGTTAAGCGTCTGCCTTCGGCCCAGGTCAGATCCCAGGGGTCTGGGATCGAGCCCCGCATCGGGCTCCCTGCTCCGCAGGAAGCCTGCTTCTCCTGCTACCATTCCCTCTGCTTGTGCTCCCTCTCTCGCTGTGTTTCTCTCTGTCAAATAAATAAAATCTTTAAAAAAAAAAAAAAAAGAAATTAAAAATAGAGCTACCCTATGACCCTGAAATTGCACTACTGGGTATTTACCCCAAAGAAGCAGATGCAGTACAAAGAAGGGCTACATGTACCCCAACAGTCATAGCAGCAATGGCCACAATCGCCAAACTGTGGAAAGAACCAAGATGCCCTTCAATGGATGGATGGATAAAGAAGATATGGTCCACGTATACAATGGAATATTATGCCTCCATCAGAAAAGATGAATACCCAACTTTTGTACCAACATGGATAAGACTGGAAGAGATTATGCGGAGTGAAATAAGTCAAGCAGAGAGAGTCAATGATCTTATGGTCTCACATGTGGAGCATAAGGAAAAACATGGAGGGCATTGTGAGAAGGAAGAGAAAGGTGAATGGGGGAAGATCAGAGAGGGCGATGAACCATGAAAGACTGTGGACTCTGAGCAACAAACTGAAGGTCTTGGAGGTGGGGGGTTGGGCCAGCCTAGTTGTGGGTATTGAGGAGGACACATATGGCGTGGAGCACTGGGCGTGGTGCATGAACAATTAATCTTGTAACACTGAAAAAATGAAATAAACATATTTGGGGAAAAAAGAGAAATTAAATAAAATGCATTTCCTCATAAAAAAGAAAGAAAATCATCAAAGCTAAGCAAACAAACAACACTACCAAGTTCCAACACCACCATGGAGAGCTCCATCCTTTATGCTTCCTATCCAGGAAAGCAAGTGTTTATCTCTTCCCTAAGTTTCCTGGCCATAAGTTATTTCCAAATATGTGACAGCTTCCCCATTCCTATGGTGACTCAAATGTGACACAGCATTTGGTACCTTGGGGGACACCTTGACAGGACCAAAGGAGCTTCTCAGAGTAAACAATTCACCTCACCTGACAGAGGGAAATTGAGGCTCAGAGAGCTGAAGTAGCCCATCAAACACAGACTCATTCGTGCTACAGCCATCAGCAGAACTCAGGGCTGAGGATTCTCAGCTGAGAGATACTGGGCCAGGGAGGCAAAAGATAAGTAACATTTTAAATTAGGAACCTACTGAAGCCCTTTTCCACCCCAAGCCCTCTGGTCACCCTATGGAAAAATCATAGCTCCTAGCAATACTGAACAATTCAAGTCTAGGGGAAGTGAGATCTGCTGGACATCAACACTTGAAAATCTCTCCACCTCCCATCCCTGTCCCTCAGCACCTACAAAATGAAACCCCTCCTCTGCACCTCATATTGGGGAACCCCCACCATCCACCCAAGTACCCAGGCAGAAGCGAAGGGACCAAATTGATACCATACCCCAAACCCCCACACCTCGCAAGGATCCATCCATTATTTACTGAGCACCTGCCATGTGCCAGGCACTCTTCTATTGTTAAGAACATGTCAATGAACAAAACAGACAAAATCCCTGCCCTGTGGAGCTTACATTGTAGTGGAGGGAGACAGAGAATAACCATAACAAGTAAGTTAATGGTGTGGCACATTAGAAAGTACAGAGAAAGAGCAGGTAGTAGGGATTGGAGTGCTGGGTGGGAAGTAGTCCTTCACTAAAAACCATCTCTGTATCCTCACTGCCCTGGTCCAGGCTTTATCTTCTCTCTCCTGGACCACCATAGCCTCCACACTGCCCTCCCTGCTCCCACCTGACCCCCTACTATCCATTCTGGAATCGAGGTCATCTTATTCAGTCCCTGATCTGATCATGTCACTCCCTGTGTAAAATCCTCTTATGACTCTCCACTGACTGCAAATCCCTCTAGGACCTGGACCTGCATGGCGCCTGCCTACTCAGCCTCATCACCTACCATGCACTGACCGCCCTGTCCTCTAACCATACCAGGGGACATGCCATCCCTGCCCCTCCTGCAGGAACATCAGCCCCCATTCGTTGCATTGCAGACAACAACCATCCTCAGCCCAGTTTTCCTTGTGCTGATGAATCCTGCCCCAAGATGGCCTGGGAGCTCTGGGTTTCCACTGCCTGAAGAGGCTGCAAAATATCAAGGACCAGAGCCTCTGCCTTATATTGGGCTTCTAGAAACAGACTCTGAAGTGAGGAGTTGTATACAGAAGCCTTACTGGGGAGTGCTCTCTGGTGTCACACCTGTAACTGCACAGAGGGACAGGCTGACCCACAATGAATTGCAGCTGATCCCACAGAGAGCTTTGAAGCTGGGAGGGCCCCTCGGAATTGTTCCAAATTGAGGAAAATGGGTTGAGCTTTTATATTCCTCCCTCAGCTAGTCATTTGCCAGAACAATCACCAGGATGAAGCATAAGCTAGGATGAGGCAGTTCCTATAGCCAAGGGCCATTTCCGGTGAGCCACCAGCAACCACTATTCCCAGCCCCCAGCAAGGGGATTGTGTGTCAGCTCTAGGGAGGGGATCTGGGCTCAGCACCACAGTAACCACTACAGCCTCTGACGGATCTGAGTTTGAAACCTGCTTCTGTCAATGATAGCTGTACGACCTTTGTGGAGATAAAAATAGGGTCTGCTGTTCCCTGGATGTTGAGAGTCTTAAATAAGAGAATTGTCTGGATAAAAATGGCAGTTTGAACTTTAATGCTTATCTTTTCTCCTTCTCTATACTTCAACCCTTAAAATGACAGTAAGGAAAAGAGAAGATATAAACCCAGAGGATAGAAAGAAAGGAAAAGGAATCACTAGTGGATGAGAGACTTCAACAAATTTCTTTAAGACTCAAAGGGGATGGAAGAGTGAGAGGTACTTATCTGGCAGAATGCTGGAACCCACAACACAACCTAAGCTCTCATGCTCCACCACCCAATGAGGACACTTAGAACAGCCACCCTCTCCATTCTCTGTACAAACGCCATGGACTGGAAACCTTTGTCTGGAAGGAGGTTCCTGCAAATGACCGTATACATTTCCTCTAGTTAATCCATCTGCTTTCCCAGAAATGATTGCTTATTCCCAAATCTGTTTATGTCAGTTATACTTGTTTTTGTAATTATGTGATTCAACTTAATATTAATAAACCAATAAAATATGATTGCAAAAGGGGAGTTGTTTTATGAAAACTAAGTTGAAATACTCAGTGAAAGCAGATTGTTATTTAAAAAATGTACAGATAAGTTACAGACAAGCAGCGGTAACAGATTGGGAGGAAATGACATAAATCTAGAAGGAATCTGTATTCAGATCATTCCATAAGTTCCTTTAAGTTCTAGCTGCACTACAAGTAAAGCTGAACCAGGAAATGATAGATAATGCTTTATGCATTGAGGTTTGTGCAAAAAGGACCTCATAGAATTCCAGTTAACAGACCCATACTCAAAGAAAAGGGAGTAAGCATCTGTAGGTTTTAAGTTAAAATAAAATGTTTACAACACTGTGTTTCATTTTTTCTAAGATTTTATTTATTTATTTGACAGAGAGGGAGAGAGCACAAGCAGGGGGAGCAGCAGGCAGAGGGAGAGGGGTAAGCAGGCTCCCTGCTGAGCAGAGAGCCCGACCTGGGGCCAGCCCAGGACCTTGGGATCATGACCTGAGCCAAAGGCAGACGCTTAACTGACTGAGCCACCCAGGAATACCATGTGTTTCATTTTTTAATGATTTCTCACTTGAAATATTTTTTTCAATTAACTAAACTTGGACTAGTTTCCACTGACCTAGATAAGATCTGCAGAAGGTGTACCAGTGAGGTGGGAAGGAGGTGGAGGTAGTAGGAGATGAAATTTTGAGGCTGGGAAGGGCTGAAAATCTGCTCCAACTAATCTGTCCTGAAAATCTGCCTAGGGAACAGTTAGACCCCACAGCCCTCTTCCCTAGAATGTAGCTGTAGATAGTGACCCCCAGACCTTCACTATGTTCCAGGCTAAGAGTTTATGTATATGAACTCAACAGCCCATAGGGTAATATTCTTATTAGATCTAATTTACAGTTGGAAACTGAGGCACAGAGAGATGAAGTGGCTTGTCCAAGGTCATGCAGCTACTAAGTGGCAGACCTGGGATTCAAACCCAGATAGTCTGGCTCCCAAATTCATCCTCTTAACCACATCCATTCTCTTACCCACATCCATCCTATCTTACTACAGAGAAAAGAATCCCCCTTGTTAACATATGTTCCTCAACCAAAAGACCAGACCCCCTGCCTAGCCCATCTGAAGAGAAACTGACCCACCTGCCTTCATAGCACACTCAATGCCGGTCGACTTCCTGGACCCTTATCCTTAATTAGGGAAAAAAGCCTGGGACCACTGAACATCAGAGAACTCTCAACCATGCAGAAGGGCACAGAGCCAAAGACAGACCACAATAAATCAGCCAAACATACAGAGAAACTAGAGGAGACAGAGAGAGAGAGAGAGCACAGGAGGGGGAGTCACTAAGTAATATTCTCAGAGAGATAAATAAAAGGGTTGTATCTGTCTTGGGGTGGGAGGAAAGGGGAGGCAGAGAACAAATAAGAACTCTTGGAAATTAAAAAATATGATATCTGAAATAAAAAAAAAAACTCCATAGAATAATTGAAACGTAAATTCCAGGAAATAATCTAGAGAGTAGAACAGAAAGATAGAACAAGGGGAAAAGAAAAGAGACCTGGAAGATCAATCCTGGAGGTCCAGAATCTACCTCATAGGAGTTCCAGAGAGGACACAGAAAGAAGCAGTTATTAAAGAAAATTTTTTTTAAATTGTATGGCACTGAAGGACACAAGGCTCCAGGTTGAAAAGGCCCCTCTGGGGCCCAGCACCGTGAACGACAAAAGTCACCAACATGTCATATGGATTTTGAAATTCCAGAATTCCAAGGATAAAGAGAAATTCCTAAAATACAGAGAGAAAGAGAGAGAGTGAGAGAGAAAGATGGAGCACAGTTACATATAAACAGAAATCACAAGGCATGAAGCTTCTGATTGGTAACCATAAGGGCAGAGGACAGGGGAGCAGAGCATGGACATTCTAAAGGAGAATAATTTCCAATACAGACTTCTATGCTAGCTAAATTATTGACCAAATACAAGGGTAGAATATAGATTAAGTCTGTATATACAGTAATGTCTCATCTCTGACCAATTTCTTAGGAAGCAACTGGAATTTCCAAAGGCAAAGAGTAAAGCTAACAGAAACAGAGGACCAAGAAACAGGGACAAGGGAGAAAGCCCTGAAGAAGAGAACTCCTGCAAACAGCTGGGCAGGGTGGTCTGGGAGGGAACACCGCTAGGAAAAGGAAGCCCAAAACAGACTATGGAATGTGACAGAACTTTTGTGGGGGAAGAGAGATGGAGGGCAGTTCTGACAGAGCTTTGGGGAAATAAAGAGCCACATTTTCTTAATAGGAATGCTGATCACTGAGTTAATCTAAAAATAGTGCTCCAGATATACTGGGCAGGGGGGTGGGGCTGGAATACTGCTAACTCCCTTATTTCAACAGGAAGACAATAGATGTCTGAAGTTGGTAAATTAAGAAATAGCAGTATAAGCATATGACTTTTAATTATGTAGGTAAACATCAGAAAATACAAGTTAAAAAGCTAAACTGGTTGCTACCAGCGTGCAGAGGTGGGAGGTGGATTGAGGGAGCCATTTTTCAATAAGAGCCTTTCGATTTGCATCTGGCCTGGGCCTCAGGTTTCTTTTTTTTTTTTAAGATTTTATTTATTTGACAGAGAGAAACACAGCGAGAGAGGGAACACAAGCAGAGGGAATGGTAGCGGGAGAAGCAGGCTTCCTGCCGAGCAGGGAGCCCGACGCGGGGCTCGATCCCAGGACCCTGGGTTCATGACCCAGGCCGAAGGCAGACGCTTAACGACTGAGCCACCCAGGCGCCCCCGGCCTCAGGTTTCTTAAAGCACCTTCACATGTGTGTCTCCTCGGCTTCAAGAAACTCCCTTGCAGAGACAGGAAACCGAGGCCCAGACACGGGCAGTGATCTTTTAAGGTCACGCAGCGAGGCCTGACCTCCCGGCGCTGGTTGCTGAGACACCCCCACCCCCACCCCCCGCCAGTCCCCACCCACACACGGAGCACCAGAAACTCCCTAAAGGCCAAAGGGGTGTCGATGACTCGCTCCCACCTCCGCCGCCGAAGATCGTGTCTCCGAACTCGGCCACGCTACGGTAGTGTGGGCGCTGCCGGGCTCTGCCAGTCACGGCCCCTGTACCGCCCGCCGCATCCACACCGTCCTTGGGAGGACACGCGGCAAAGCCGCGCGCGGTGCAGCAGCGCCCCCTGCCGGATTCCGGGTGCTCTGCTCCTGTCCGGTCCTGTGCGGTCCTCTGGGAAGGGTTAGGACCCGGCCTGCGTGGCAATCAGGGAAGTCTTCGACCCGGTCTGGCCCACTCTGGACAACCTATGGCCGAGCAGCGCCATAATAACAGAAAGATCCATCTCTAAAATTATAGGACGCGCCGGCCGGAGCAGCCTCCTTGGACAGACGCTAGGACTAGAGAGGTTGACGACCTGCCCAAGGTCACACAGCACGTCAGGTACAGCGGGGACAGGGACCCAGACCTCCTGTGGAACCTTCCAGGGCCCCAGACCTCCTGGTTTCTACAGCCCCTTTGAACTGGCCTCTTGGGCTTTGGGAAAGCGCCAGGGACAAAGGGAGTTCGAGTCCCGCCCTGTTGGCACAGACTCCTGGGCGACCTTGGGCGGGTCCTCCACCCTACCCTGGGGACTGGGTCCAGCCTTAGGGCCTATGACCTCCAGGGATCCTTCCCGCGCCCAGTCCCGGGCTGCGTTCGGCGTTTCTATGAGGCTCTCCGGAGGCGCCAACTGCGGCCGCGGCTGACCTCTGCTGGCCGAAGGGAGGGTAGCTGCGCCGGGACCGACCGCCACCCCCACTGTCCGCGCGGGCTCTGCCTGGGTGAGCCCCTTCCAGCCCAGCGCGGAGCCTCACTCCCCAGGAGTGCCTGGCGCTGTGCTCACATCGTGAAAACAGGCCCATATGGGGGCCTGAGTCCGCAGAAGAGGCCTAAATACCCTTCGCAGTTGCAGGTTTCAGATAAGGAGAGACCTCTACTTTGCTTCCAAAGGTAGCCAGGTCTTCAAATTCCTCTTCAACAAGTGCAGCATAGTGAGGTGGTTAAGAGCCTTGACTCCAGAGCCCCACTGCCTGGGTTTAAGTCATACCCTTGTCCCTTCTCAGCAGTGTGACCTTGCCTGAGTTACCAAAACGCTCTGTGTCTCCATTTTTGCCACCAAAATGGGAATAATTCCTGATATATAGACACTATGTATATGAACTCACTTAACCATACAGCAACCCTATTATGAAGTAGGTACAGTTATCCCGGTTTAACAATGAAGCACAGAAAGGTTAAGTAACTTAACCAAGGTCACACAGAAAATAAGCAGTGGAGCTAGGACAAAAATCCAGGTAATCCAGCTCCAGGATCACTGCTTGATTGTCATACTACACTGGGATGATAACAGTGCCCACCTTATAGTATCGCTGAGAGGATGTTATGAGCTGATATATGTACTCGGAACGGTGCCTGGCAGTGGTAAGCCTGTGTTCCCATGATTGTTCACTGCACACCCACTGTGTGCTAGGCACAGTCCCAGATGCCCTGGCTACAGCAGTGGGCAGGCTGACCCCACCACTGCCCACATGAAGTTGCCAGCCTGAGAGGAGACATACTGAATAAGCCTGACGAACATTTAGGATACTGAGAGGATCCCAGGCCAGAGGGTGGCCCAAACCCAAACAGCCACTGACCTGGGCTGATAGAGAAAAGTGCTAGATAGGAGGCAGGAGTCCAGGACACAGAGATCCCAGAGTAGGAAACAAATATCTCAAGCCAGGACTGAGGTATTTGGCAGGTACAGGTGAAATGGGGTAAGGGATGGCAGCTGTGGCCACCATACCTGCCTGGAAGTCCTCAAGTCCCCCATCTAAGTCCAGGAATTACCTGCAGGTTGGTTTTGGTTCACAAGACAAGTCATCTTGGCTCAAAGTCCCACTCCCACGACCTAGAGGATATATATGTTCTGGGAGAACTAGGGTTCAGGTGTGAGGCCTCTGGGAGGTGAACCCTAAACGAGGTACCTCAGGTGGAGAGGACCGAACTCCTTTCAGAGGCAGCAGGGAGCTTGTCGAGGGTGTCCCTGTGCAGGGAGGGTGGTAGGACAGGTGGGCTTTTCTGCTTCTTCCCACTGATAAGATTGCTCTTTCCAAATGTCCTTGTTGATGCCTCATGGAGGGCTAAATGGATACCTCGTTCCCGTTGCCAACTAGTTTAGTCAGAATGCTTTCCAACTGGCTCCTGATTGCAGCCTGAGCTTGTAGAAGGGGAATTTTAATAAGGGTAGGAGTGATTCTAGGACTTCTGGGCCCTCTTAGAACTGGCAGGAGAACTTTCGAGGGAAGAAAAAGGAGCAATATTTGTCGAGCCTCTCTTTTGTGTCAGCCCTTAGTAGGTACTTTACCTTTAGGATTGTTCTATTTTTAATCCTCATAGCAGCCTTGCCAGGTAAAGGTAGTATTTGTTATTCCCTGTTTTATATGTGACAGAACCAAGACTCCAGAGGGGGCGTAGCTTACCCAAGGTCACAGGGCTGGCCAACCGCAGAGGCGAGAGTTAAGTCAAGTCAAGGTGATATTGAAAAGGGAATCTTGCCCACCACATTCCAGCGTTTCCTTGGAGAAGCCCAACTGGGAAAAAGGATGTGGCGGTAAGGATGGCAGGGCTTGGGGAGGGAAGAAAGGATGGAGGAGGGGTTTTTCCCAGGCCAGCGAAGGCAGAGAAATGCAGGTTAGCAGTAAATGTCTTCACCAAGGTCTTCGTTTTCCCCCCAGGCCACACAAAATCAGCATGGCTGAGGCCTCCCACCTCTGCAGGGTATTTTTAAAACCACCCACCTCTAAACTCCTCTGTTCCGTGCTTTAAAGTTCCTCTGAAAAGTTAGAATAAATTTGCCTGTCTTTTCTCCCAGACAAATGCAGAGGAGGAAAACAAAAAGAACACGAATTTTATGAGCACAAATTTGGGACAGTGACACCTCCAACCATCATTTTATGGCACGATGATATACAGTAATTAGGTGTCAGGAGTAATATATGGCCACAAGAATAGAGTCATCTCTGCAAAAAAAAAAAAAAAAAAAACCAAAACAAAACAAAAAAAACACTCCTTCCTCCCAGAAAGAAATCTCAGCAGCTGGGAGAGGGAGGGGCGGGAACCAAGGCCTGCAGAGGGCTGAGCATAGTTGCCCATGAGGCCCCTGATTGAACCAGGCCAGAGCAGCTCGGGGCACCTCTAAGGGAGAGAAAAGAGGGTCATAAGGAAGACGGATTGGGATCTCTGCTTAGCACTTTTCTCTGTCGGCCCCAGGTCGGTGGCTGCATTTGGTTCTAGACCACCCTGGGGCTTGGGATCCTCATTCTCAGAGCACCCTACATATTCCTAAGGCTTGTTCAACATCTGTCCTTCTGGCTCTGACACCCCTTTGCAGCTGAGTGACCTGGACAAAGCTCTTTCCCTCTCTGGAAGGCGTGTCCTGGGCTTGGAGTCCTCCTGGCAGGTTTCCTGGGGAGTGGAACTGGAGTTAGGCCCTGAGGGATGGAAGGGTACAGATGGGCACAGAACAGCAGAAAAGACATTCCAGACTGAGACGCCAGCCCAGGCAAAGGTGTGGAAGGAGGGAATCTGCCCTAAAGACCCTCTTAGGAGAGAATTGTGTTTTTTGGGTTTTTTTTTAATATTTTCTTTATTTATTTAACAGAGAGAGATAGATCATGAGTAGGCAGAGAGGCAGGCAGAGAGAGGGGAGAGGCAGGCTCCCTGCTGAGCAGAGAGCCCAATGCGGGGCTCGATCCCAGGACCCTGGTATCACGACCTGAGCCGAAGGCAGAGGTTTTAACGCACTGAGCCACCCAGGTGCCCCGAGAGAATTGTTTTTAAGACTGGATCATTTGCAAATGTTGCCAGTTTAATCTTTTATTTCTATGAGCTAAAATGCTGGACTTTTATTTTCCTCAGAAAACACAACCCAGAAAGTTCTTTGTGTCTGATGACCTGGGCTCAGTTTGTCTCTACTACTTTCTCCATGCAAGTGACCTCTTAGTGTCAAGTTTCCTCATCTACAGAAGGGGATGATAATTCTATCTGAGGCTACTGTGAAGATTACATGAGATAATATAACCAAGTTCTAAGCCAGAGCCTAGAACGATCTTCCCCCAGATCTTCACAGGGCTGGCTTCTCATGACCCTCCAGATCTCAGATGCAACCTCCTCAAGATGGCCTTCCCTGACCATCCAACCCAGAGATGGTGTTCCAGTCCCTGCCAAGGGGAAACCACAATCTGAAATCACCCTTTTTATCTGTTCACTTGCCTGTTGTCTGTCTTCCCCATAAGAATGTAAACTCCTGAGGGCCGTCTTCTACCTTGTTTGCAACTAGGGTGCCTCCTAGCATGTGAAAGTACTCAATTAAATTCTTATTGAATGAATGAATGAATGAATGAATGAATGAATGAATGAATGAATGAATATGGAACACAGTAGATCTTAATAAATGGTAGCTTTTTCCTTCCCCCCTTCACCTTGCTTCTCTTGCCTCACTTCTCTGGCCAGGACTCTAATGATACAAGGAGTGAAGCAGAGCAGCCCAGTCCAGAGGGGATATGTTTCTGCTCCCAAAGCTTCACACCCCCAGCCTATACTGTCTCATGTTAACCTGAGGCATCCAGAGAGAGTCTGTATCTTGCCCAAGGTTACAGTTACAAATGACAAAGCCAGAACTGGCCCCAGGAAGTCCAGCTATAGAGCTTAAGTTTTCAACCACTACACTGTATGCTTCTTTTAACTAATGTTTTTAAGCCAAGAACAGTTCTAGGTAATTCATATATACTATATTTTTTTCTTAACCTTTCAAAGTTTTTTTTAACTTTATTGAGGTATAATTGAAAAATAAAATTGTAATATATTTAATGTATACAATGTGATGATTTGATATACACATAAGTCATGAAAGGATTCACTCTAAGTTCACTCACATTTTTACCTTTGTGGGGGGGCACTGAAAACACACTATGAGATACCTATCACCTTACACCTGTCAAGATGGCTATTACCAAAAAGACAAGAGCTACATATGAGGAATATAAGAAACAGCACAGCACATAGGGGAAGGGAGGGGAAAACAGAATGGGAAGAAATCATAGAGGGAGACGAACCGTAAGAGACTCTTAACTATGAGAAAGAAACTGAGGGCTGCTGGAGGGGGCTGAGGGAGGGATGGGGTAACTGGGTGATGGGCATTAAGAAGGGCACATGATGTAATGAGCACTGGGGGTTATATACACCTGATGAATTATTGAACTCTGCATCTGAAACTATGATGTTCTATATGATGGCTAATTGAATTTAAATTAAAAAAAACAAAAACAGAGGAGAGATAAATGCTGGTGAAGATGTGGAGAAAAGGGAATACTGGTACACTGTTGGTGGGAATGTACACTGGGAATGTACAGCCACTATGGAAAACAAGAAAACAAGATTCTTCAAAAAATTAATAATTGAACTTCTATATGATCCAGCAATTCTACTTCTGGGTATACATCCAAAGGATATAAAATCATTATCTCAAAGGGATATTCTGTTCCATTGATCTATGTGTCTGCTTTTAATGTAAATACCATACTGTTTTGATTACGATAGCTTTGTAATATAGTTTGAAATCAGGAAGTGTGATGCCTCCAGCTTTGTTGTTCTTTCTCAAGATGGCTTTGGCTACTCAGGGTTTTTTGTGTGGTTCCATATGAATGTTAGGATTGTTTTTGTTTGATATCTGAGGAAAATGACATTGAAACTTTGATAGGGATTGCAATGAATCTGTCGATCGCTTTGAGTAGTGTGGATATTTTAACAATATTAATTCTTCCTATCCATGAACACAAAATATATTTCCCTTTATCATGCCTTCAGTTTCTTTCATTGATTTTTTATATTTTTCAGTATACGGATCTTGCACTTCCTTGGTCAAATTTATTTCTAAGTATTTCATTCATTTTCATGCTATTGTAAATGGGATTGTTTTCTTAATTGCTCTTTCTAAAGTTTCATTGTTAGTATGTAGAAACACAAATGATTTTTGAGAATTAATTTTGTATCCTGAAACTTTATGGAGTTTATTGGTGTTAACAATTTTTTGTGCAGTTTCTGTATATAATATGTCATTTGCAAACAGAGAAGATTTTACTTCTTCCTTTCTGATTTGGATGACTTATTTCTTTTTCTTAACTACTTGCTCTGACTAGGACTTCCAGAACTATGTTGAATAAAAGTATCTTTAATGAGTTGAGGAAGTTTTTCTCTAGTCCTACTTTGCTGAGAGTTTTTATTATGAATGAGGGTTGGATTTTGTCACATTTTTTCTACATCTGTTGATAGAATCATGTGATTTTTCTAATTTGGTGTGTTGATATGATAGATTATATTTATTGATTTTTTTGGAGTGTTGAATCAGCTTTGCATACCTGGGACAAATCCCAGTCTTGTGGTGTATACAAATCCCTCAATATAGTAAAAGCATTTTTATTATGAAAATTTTTGAAAATATACAAAAATAGGGAGCAGAGTGAACCTGCATGTACCTGTCTCCCGGCATCATCAAATATCAACCACCAGCCAGTCTAGATTCCTCTATATTCTGACCCATTCACCCTCTCCCCAACTCTTGTTGTTTTAAATGAAATTCCATTCATTTCACCCCTAAATATTTCAACATATATCTAAAAAATAAGAATTCTTTCTCCATTTTAAACAAATACCCATAACCTACCTTACAATTTTAACAATTTATTAGTATCATTTAAAATGTAATCAGCAAAAAATTAAAGAAATAAAAATTAAATAGAAATATTTTAAGTAAGGGGCGCCTGGGTGGCTCAGTCGTTAAGCATCTGCCTTCCGCTCAGGTCGTGATCCCAGGGTCCTGGGATCGGGCCCCACATCGGGCTCCCTGCTCTGCGGGAAGCCTGCTTCTCCCGCTACCATTTCCTCTGCTTGTGTTCCCTCTCTAGCTGTGTTTCTCTGTCAAATAAATAAAATCTTAAAAAAAAAAGAAATATTTTAAGTAAATGTAATATTTTAAAGTAAACAAATATTTTTAAGTAAATTTTTTACTATTTATAAACTACATACAGAAAGTGCTCTAGGGGCGCCTGGGTGGATCAGTGGGTTAAAGCCTCTGCCTTCGGCTCAGGTCATGATCTCAGGGTTCTGGGATCGAGTCCCGCATCGGGCTCTCTGCTCGGCAGGGAGCCTGCTTCCCACCTCCCTCTCTGCCTCCCTCTCTGCCTGCCTCTCTGCCTACTTGTGATCTCTCTCTCTGTGTGTCAAATAAATAAATAAAAAATCTTTAAAAAAAAAAAAAAGGAAAGTGCTCTAGTCATAAGTGTAGAGCTTATGAATTTTCACAAAGCCCCTGCCTGTGTAACCAGCTCTGAGGTCAAGATGCAGAACATGACAACACCCCAAAAGCCTCCGTTACCACAGAGTAACAGAGTAAGAGTAAGAGTAACACAGAGTGTTTGCTCTTCAAACACGTAGGTTTTCAGGGACACAGTCAAGCAGGAGTAGAGCCAGTCCTATGGCTCTATGATGAGAGCACCCAGAACAATGATTTCAGATGGAAGCAAGACAACCAATACCTCAACTACTTCCCCCATCAATTCCATTAAGTACTCCTTGTATCATTTAGTCCTCACTTCGACCTCGTGAGGTAGGCACAAGAGACAGTTCATTATTTCTCCCATTTTATTGAGAAGGCTGAAGTTTGGGGAAGTGGCATGATATGCCCAGAGTCACACAGGTAGTTAATACTCAGTAGAGAAAAAGAAAGGAACTTGTATGTGCCAGGTACATTTGGTACTTGGTACAGTTTACATCATGTAAACCTCACAACAGTCCTAAGTGAAGCTGAGGCCCAGAGAGATTTGGTAGTTTGCCCACGTAACACAGCTAGTGAGTGACAGAAGCTGTGATCTGCATACAGGTCTGCCTGAGTCTAAAACCCGACAATACCCACCCCTCCCTTGGGCCACACCTTCTCTAAAGCCTGAGGCTGAGCCTCACCCCCAGTCACGGACCACACTCCAGCCCCTTCCAGGGAGTGTTTCCATTCAGTTCACTTCAATGCAGTCACTGAGCAGTGACAACTCTGCTCAGACCCGCACAAGCTGATGCCCAGTGTCCGGCAACAGGCCTTTACCTGGCACTGAGGTTTCTGGACCTGAAGGAAAATTCCCACCTACTAAACTCCCAGAGGCATGCCTAGAGGCATGGAGAAGAGAGTTTCCAGGGCACCATCCGTCTGACAGCCTCCCTTCCCCTCCTTCTCCTTCCTCCAGGAGGAAAGAGGAGATTCCCTTCTCTTCTTCTTCCCCTCTCTCTCCTCCATCATTCCATCCTTCCCCCTCCCACTCCCTTTCCCTCCAATTCCCTCCTCCCTCCTCTCCATCTCACAGCCACCCCGACCCACCAAACCTATTGACAAACTCCCTGATCCCCAGTGTCTTTAACAAGTGACGAGGGAGGCGGGTGGATATAAAGTCGAGCTCCAGAAGAGAAAGACAAGGAGGAAGATGGAAATTAAAGTGGCTCCTTTAGTGTTGCCTTTAGTGTTTAGAGTTAGTGCTGCCTCCCAGGTCAGTGCCAGCAGGGAGGCCAGTCTGGACAATGTCATTCTCCCTGTTTCTTATCACCAGCGATCTATGACCAGCCCTACTAAAAACTAGGAGGCAGAAAAAAGAAAACGGGAAAAAAAACAGGTGTGGGAGTGGGCCCGAGGTGTGTGAGTAATAGGATTTAATTTCAGCCACCTCTTATTTTTCATCTTGTCATCACACGCGATTTCTTCTACCCCCACCCTTATCACTGGCTGAACAGTGATTTCCACATTAGCGGCTCATTCTGGCCTTATCATATAATAAATCTGTGGTCTGCACACTTCTGTCATGGGAGACACCAAATAAGGCTGTGCACTGAAGTGGAGGAAAGGGAGATGCAAGGTGCTTGCCACCTTTAGCTATGTGACCCTCAGGAAGTTACTTAGCCTCTGTGGGCCTCAGTTTCCTCATCTCTAAAGTGGGAGTAGCTTGATGGAGATAATAGAAGTTGATACATGCAGAACACCTATCGTGTCAGGCACACACTAAGTGCTCAATAAATGCGAGCTAATATTCTGGCGAACAGCACCTCCAGCTGCCACTCAGTGGCGGCAGGACCCTGTCTGCAGCATCAGCTGCCCCTGGGGTTGCAGAGCTGCTCTCGGGTTCCACGAGGGTCACAACTGCAACTCACCTTTCACACCTCTGGGGTTTACAGGTGCCGCTTGCCCACAGCACGCTCCTCTTTCTCCTTCTGGAGAATTCTTCTACATCTTCAAGACCAGTTCAAATGTCTCCTCTGTGAAGACTTCCCGCCTCCTCAGATCATTCATCCCGCTTTGCTCAGTGTCGCCCCAGCATGTGGGGCAGAACCTTTGCTTGAGGCACCTGAAGGGCTCTGTGAGTCCAGGATGTTTTTAGTATCAGCTCAGTCACTTCCAGGGGCAGGTGGTCCCTACATGACCCCTGTATGGAGCTTAAATATGGAGCCCCTGGAGACCAGGCACCGGTTGGTGATTCATTAGCTAACATTCCCCCACAAATAGTTACTGAGGACCTACTGTGGGCTGAGGACCAAGGACTGAGTCTTTTACATTTTAATCTACAGCTAAAGTAATACTTAGGTCAGGAAATAGTCTATACCACAGTTTTCTAAACCTAAAAATGTCAGATGTTTGGTAGAACACAGGACCCAGGGTGTCCACACGCCTAGGCGATACACTGAGCAAAGAGGGATGAACAATCTGTGTTCTACTCAGCCTGGCTTCTACGTCAGTGGACACACAAGAGGGAAAGAAAATGCAGAAACACAGTACACACGAGCTAGATTAAACCCACCTCTCACCAGAGGGGATAAAAACCAGCATTTTTGGAGGACCCATTGGTTGTTGGAACTTCACATTCCCAACTTCATGTCATCCCTTTAAGACAGAGACCCTTACTTGCTCCCAAATAAAAAATCTGATGCTCAGAGCAGTGAAATGACTTTCCCAGCCTCATAGTCAAAAGTGGCAGATCTGAGACAGAAGCCCAGTTGTGGCTCAGGGAACATGTGCCTTTCTCTCTGTAGGACTGCCTCCAATCACGTAACTGGGGTCCATCCCATAACCTCCTGTCCCTTGGGTTGACTCAGCTGCTCCCTGACTTTCCTGCCCTATTCTCAGGATGCAGTCCTATCCCAAGCATATTCATGAGCTCACCATTAATCAGAGGTCAGCTATCCACATATCTGCTGACTTTGCAGCAGCTGCAAGAAGAGAAAAAAAACCAAAATGCATTCCATATAGTCAAAGCTCTGCATCACTTAGACCACCTCCAATACACAGGTGTCAGGAGCAAATTCCTGCAGACATGCTCATCAGGAAATCAGTGAGACTCCAGGTACAGCCATAAGGTCGACAACATATAATGGGAGATGGATGCTAAATTTCATCGCTATAAAATTCAAGTTAAAAAGGTGATACCAATACATTAGCCTTTTATCTCGGGCTCTGCCATTAAAGAATCACCACTTCTTTTGGCCTCTTTCCATTTTTTGAGCTTATATCCAACCTGAAAAACCTCTCTGTAACATCCGCACTCGCTCAGATCTCTAAGGCCTGCCACATGTTCTAAAAATAACGGCCCATAAAGCCCACCTCCGCCCAGCTCACAGCATCTCCCCAGCCACCCACCTGAAATGGGAAAGATTTTATGCAGCTGCAAGATGTCTGCTGTTTAGATGGCAACTCAGGTAGAATCCATTAGTACCTAAACATCTTTCAGTGGGAAGCCTCCTGCTCCGAAGGACAGCAGAACTGCCTGGTGACAGAGCCTGCCTTTTTATTTTGTTATTTACATAAAGCAAATGTGCAGTGTACATTGTACAGCCCTTGCAAACACGCACTAATCTCCAGGGAGCAGGTACCACGTGCGGTGTTGCTGGCTTCCCTGTCATGCCAGCTAGAGGAGCAGGCCATCCCAGGGACGGGGAATGAGGAATCCACAAGACCCCAGCCTGTTCCCTTGGCCCCCAGGGGAGGCTCATGATTTCTGCTCAGTAGCATCCAGAGCTTTCCAGCTGGGCTAATGGGGGGTGAGGTGCTCTTGAGTCCTCTTATCTGCCACCCTCACGCATGTGGGCCTTGGACCAAACCCAGGAAAAGACCTGGAGACTGCAGTTCCCATCCTGGTTCTGCCAGTTAATGGCTGTGTGACCTTGGGGAGGTAACTTACCCTCTCTGAACTTCAGTTTCTTTAGGTGTAAACTGGCCTCTAAATTGTCCTAGTTTTCATGTATGGGTTTCTACTAAGCACCATTGCCATTCTCTTTGGAAACTCAGGATGAGTATTTGCTGGAGGGCGGGCTCGAAAGACTATTTCAGGTCCCTGCTCACAAGTGCTTCCCTCCACTGAAGACAGATAAGTGAGCTCAGTTACTGCCCTTCCTGAACACCCTACCCAGAGTCCAGGAACAGCCTTTGTCCCCCTTTTATCAAGTTCTTAATATTGGGGTCCTGAAGCTAAAGTTTTCTTTACTGGTCTTTTCCCTAGAATGTCAGTGCATCTCCATGAAGACTGGAATCTTAGTGAGCCATCCTAACACCAACACCAACGTCCACTTCAAGAGCTGCAACTAATAGAACTGGGTGCTCATTAGGGCCAGGCCCTGGTCTGAGTATGTTATGTGTAGTGTCTCATTTAATCTTTAATGTACCCCTGTGAATAGGTGTCTGCCTTTTACAGACGAGAAAACTGAGGCCTAGAGGAAGGACCAGCTGACTCCATCTGGGGGAATGAAAGAAGGCATCCCAGAGGAGGTGGCTTCAGAATTCAAGCTAGCCAAATAGAAGAGTGGTGGGTCTTCCCTTGCCTCTCTCCCCTAACCCCCCACTATCTTTGTAACCTAATGGCTGAAATTTATGAGGTTGTTTTTAAAATTAAGATCACAGGTTGTGAGCCAAACTCTGGTAGAAGCGAAGGCTCTTATCTGTGTACCCATTTACTTATCTAGCTAGTGCAAGCTGAATACACAATCTCTTGCAGTGAAATTTAAGCATAAATCACAGAAAGTTTGTATTGCTAATTCTACTAAAGCAAAATCTTCCCTCTCCCGAGGGGTGCCCTGAGTCAACAGGCCACACTCTGTCTGAGCTGGGGGGCTGGTTATCAGACAGGGAGAAGGAGGGTTCCCCACCTAGCAGTCACAAAGAGAGGAGAGGGAGGGGGTGGCACAGGTGTGGACAAGGGGGGGCAGAGGTGAGAGCACCAGCAGAGACCCCACTTCCTGTCTGCCCAGGGAAGGAGTTGGGCCCTGCTCATTCCAACAGAGAAAGGAAACAGGGCTCTCATGAGAGGCCTGGGCCTGCCCACGGGATGGGGTCCTCAGCCCCTAGGATGGGGTCCTCGGCCCCTGGTCAGAGCAATGACATCAACTCCAGCTGGGGTTCCCATGCTTGTTGCAGGGTAAGGAGAGACAGGAACTAAGCCACAGGGTGTGATCTCAGAAGACAGTCTTATCCCCTCCTGCTAACAGCTGAGTTTGGGGCTCCCGATGGGGCAGTCCTGGACCTGCATGTTGGGGACACCGTGACCCAGTTGCAGAGCTGGAGAAAGCAACGACAAGGAACTGATGCAGATGGCAGATAATAAGGAAAGGATGGGAAGGAGGTCCTATCAGGAAGGGTCCCACCTGCCTTCTCATCTGCCCCAAACTGCTAGCTGCCAAGTGAGATGAAACCTGACATCTCAGTGGCTTACACGACAGATCTGCTCCTGCTCTCACTCCCAACTGCACCACCTCTCATATGCTCACTGGGGGCACTCGGCTCCTTCCGCACAGTGGCTCTGCCTACTGCTGGCAGCAGGCCTTGGCATTCTGTCCATTTAGTCAGGAGAGGGAGAAGGAAAGGATGTGGAGGATTCCACGGGAGGTTTCATAGCTGAGCCTGGCGGGGCCCATGTCACTTCCACTCACCTTCCTCGGCCAGAGCTCCAAGGCCACACCTAACTACAGGGAGGCTGCAACACCAGTCCTTGGAGGCGAGGAAAACAGATGTGGGGAACAACAGGCCAGTGTTTGTCACCTCAGATCACCTCACAGAATCACAGGACTTAGAATCAAAGCCCCATAAAATGTAAGGACCATGAATTCAGAGAATCTTAAAAATAGGAAGTCATAGAACTTTCAAGTCCTACAATCAAGGGCTCTTGAAATAATATACTCCGAGATTTGAAGAGTTGGCTACGGATGTGTCCATCTCCTCCATCAGATTACAAGTTACCAGAGGGATGGGGCATATTTCCACAACCCCAAACTTCCTCAGCACACAGCACACTACTCACAAAAATCACAGAGCTAGCAGTGGTTGAAAGAAAGGACGGGGCACCTACTATGTACCGGGCACTTTTCTAAGCACTTTGAATCTTTAAATTCATTTACTTCTCACAACACCCTTGGGGTAAGACTATTATTATCCCCAATTAAGAGATGAGAAAGCCGAGGCAGAGAGGTTAAGGAATAAACCTGGGGCCAGGCAGCTAGGAAGCATTCCAGAAATATTTGTTGCTGTGAAAGTGTTGAACTTGTGTGCATCACTAACCACATCAGACTTTTCATTTTCTCTCTCACTTACAAAGGAAAAAGATGGTAAGTTTTCAGGACATAATTAAAATATAAAAGAAACCCACAGAGAGAGAACAACTCACTTTGTTGTTTGCTCCCCAAACTTGTGAAGTGAATTCCCCATCACAATGGGAAAATTGGCGGCCTCATTAACTTCCGGGAGGGGGTTTGAAGTCAGTTTGAAGAGGGAGCTGTGGAAGGGCTTATCCACCCGCTCACTGAGGAGGCCCTGCCTGTTCCATCTAATTAACAATAAACCAGACGCCCCGACACAATCCGCTTCTACATCTGTAACACGCTGACAATCTAAAAATGCCAGCCTCCTCCTTGTGTGTCAGCTAAATGTCACTGGCGACATTTGATGCAATTCAAAGATGAAAGTAAATCCAATATTATCACTGACTAAATAACTACAGGCCCAATCAGGGGGCCCCAGGCCCCAGAGCAGGATAGAGAGAGGAGGCGGCACCCCAGGAAGGCAGGGGAGACAGCCCCTTCCAAGATGAACCGAGCCCCAGCTGCTCAAGAACTGGAAACTCCAACTCGCTGGCCCACTCCACTTGGGAGGAGCAGGACCTACCACCCCCAAAGCCACCTGGGTAGGCCACAGGGGACTATTTTCCCTCTCTAAGCTGCAGTTCCCTTGCCTGTTAAGGGAGCAGGGCCAAGCGCTGCCTAGGGAAGGACTGGCACTGCGCTGATGTGCAGCAATTCGGTCAACCCTTATTTACTGAGCCGCTCTGTGCGGCAGGCACAGGTCTAGACCCTGGGGACACAGCAATCTTTTAATCAGCCATCCTCTCTGCTGGACTGTGAGCAACATGAAGGTAAACACCAGCTCTCTCTTGCTCACCTTTGTATCCCACATAGGTGCTCAATCAACATGTGTGAAATGAATGCACCTGTGAATGACTAAATCTACTTATTTGGCCTCCTGCTTGCTTGGGCATCTTGGAGGCTCTAGAGACCGCGAGGGAAGATATAGGCATCAACTATCCCCTGGTGCCCAGTTGCCAAAGACAACCTTACAAACTGTACCAATTCTCACCACAAGGAACCCTTCTTGATGGTACCCAATACCGAAAACACCTTGACCAGAGGATCAAAATGAACATCACCAATGACAGGTGCCTCCTGATGTGTCCCTGAGAAGGACACAGCATCACTTATGCAGTGTCCCAGCCACTGGTGCAGCACCCGAATCTAATTACAGAGGAACACCAGACAAACCCCAAATGAGAAACATTCTATTTAAAAAGGAGCAGGGGTGGGGCGCCTGGGTGGCTCAGTCGTTAAGCGTCTGCCTTCGGCCCAGGTCATGATCCCAGGGTCCTGGGATCGGGCCCCGCATCGGGCTCCCTGCTCGGCAGGAAGCCTGCTTCTCCCGCTACCATTCCCTCTGCTTGTGTTCCCTCTCTCGCTGTGTTTCTCTCTGTCAAAATAAATAAAATCTTAAAAAAAAAAAAAAAAAAGGAGCAGGGGGCAGGGACAGACTGTATCTTCAAAAATGCCACTGACGTAAAAGACAAAGGAACACTGAGGAACCAATCCAAGTTAGGGAAGACTAAAGGGATATGATAGTTAAATACAATGTATGATCATCTACTGGAGGGAGAAAATGCTATAAAGAACTTTACTAGGTCAACTGACAAAACTGGAATACAGTCAGAACTGATGAAATTAATAGTGTTAGTTTTTTGTTGCTGCTGTAACAAATAATCACAAATTTAGTGACTCAAAACAACACAAATTTATTTAGGATGCAGACTTCTTGGGGGGGCATTATTCCACTTATATAGTCAATAATTGATATGAGCATTTTAGCAACAATAAAATTACTGAAATTGTTAGCTGTCCTGTGCTTATATAAGAAAATACTCTCCTATAGGGTGGCTGGGTTGTGGACAATGGGGAGGGTATGTGCTATTAAGTGCTGTGAAATGTGTAAGCCCGAAGATTCACAGACATGTACCCTGGGGCAAATAATACATTATATGTTAATAAAAATTAATAAAAAAAAAAAAGAAAGAAAATACTCTCCTATCTTTCAAAAGTATACACTGAAGTGTTTGTTTGCTTGCTTATTTATGAAAAAGGAAGCTCTCTTCATTTTTTCGACATGGGGGTGGGGGAAGAAGAGGACCAGGAGGTCACAGGCACCTCTGCATAAAACTGGTATCCACCAGGCCCCCACTCTGCAGGAGGCCTCTCTGGGAGGGGCAGAAAGCTCAGATGTTCTGGACACCCTCTGTGTTGATCAGAGAAAAGGCATGACCGTCCCTTTCTTGCCTATCTACTAGGGCTGCAGGGGGAGAACGCGTGTAATGATCTGATCCTGGCCCAGGTCTGGCTCCTTGTGAGGAACCCAAAGAGTCGGGTCCTGTGGTCACAGTTATCCTCCACTGTGCCCGCACACGGATGGTGGAGATGAGCAGTTGCGCGCTGGGCACAGTGGAGCCATTCGCTGCCGGGGCCAGACCCAGTGGCAGCGTCACATGTTCATGTGGTCCTCAGGTTTGCCCAGGATGGCTGCCCTGGCAGTGCCCAGCCACTTCTCCAGTACCACGGGCAAGTGGCCGGTGGTCAAGTGTGTGTCCAGCTAGACGAACTGTAAGTGTGGCGAGAAGCAACCTGAGCGGCCACAGCAACAGAGAAAGACCGCCCGGAGTCTACACTGAAGTATTTAGAGGCAAAAGGTCATGGTGTAAGCAACTTACTCTCACGTGGATCAGAAGTAATAATATGGGGGTGGGAAGATGATAAAGCAAATGTGACAATTTACAATAGGTGCTTCTAGATAAAAAGGATATGGTATTCTTTCTACTATATTTGCAACCCTTCTGTAAATTTGGAGTAATTTCCAAATTAAGTACCTGTGTGTGCCTGTGTGTGCAGGTGTGTGGGTGTGTGCATGCGCGTGTGCAATGGATTCTTAATTAAGTGAGATTGCCAAAGAGCTGAGATAAGAGGTTTCCTATGTCTTGGTTTCATCTCACCAAGTAGACTGAAGAGCCCCTCAAGGGTTCCCCATTATAGGTAGAAAAAAAACCCTATGTCCTCAACTTGGCATTCAGGCTCCTTCATGACCTTCAGCCTCCTTCTCTGGCAATCACACTTGCATCTCTAATCTATTCCTTTATCCACATCAGATTACTTAACATACCCCAAAACCACATCATAATAATTGTTCCTTTTATTAAGCATCTAGTGTATATGGGGTCAAGCCTCATATCATTTCATTTAATCCTTACAGCGGAACTTCAAGTTAGGTACTAGTGTTTCCTCTTACAAATGGTGAATCAAAGACTCAGAGAGGGCAAGAGACTTGTTTAAAGACATACAGCTAGAGCAAGACTTTAAATCATGTTTAAAACCAGGTTTTTCGAGGCGCCTGGGTGGCTCAGTGGGTTAAAGCCTCTGCCTTCAGCTCGGGTCATGATCTCAGGGTCCTGGGATCGAGCCCCACATCGGGCTCTCTGCTCAGCAGGGACCCTGCTTCCTCCTCTCTCTCTGCCTGCCTCTCTGCCTACTTGTGATCTTGCTCCCTCTGTCAAATAAATAAATAAAATCTTTAAAACAAACAAACCAGGTTTTTCCCACATACCACATTGTCCCAGCCTCTATGTAATGATGCAATGAACATTTCCTAAGCACCCACTCAGTGCTGGGCTCTGTACCAGGCACTGAAACTACAATCAACCCCACCCCAATGCAACCAACCCCACCCCAACCTCCCAGACTGTATGATTAGACCAGAGAGACTGAGTCAGGGTTGAGGAGGAGCAAGGGGTTAGCGGGATTTCTAGAGTCTGGCTCCAATGACCCTAGAAGCTGAGCCTGGAACCAAGGTGGTGGCGCAAGTAAAGGAGGAAACCCTTCTCCCCGCCCTCAAATGATGGGGTCTTGGGTGATGGGTCTGCGGACTTTTCTTTTTAGTCAGGTCTCTGCTGCCCTCTAGTGGGACATGCAGAGAGAGCAGGAGGAAACAGAAGTGGCAGGTTTGGGCGGTGGGTTTGAGATCCAGGTTAAGTCTGAGCCTCTTCTTAGCCTTGGGACCTGTGAGATGGCTCCCAGGCTCATAAATGGAGGGGTCTGGGTTTGAAACTGCAGTAGTGCAGAAGTCAGTCTGCTTGGCCAAAAGAGACACTCAAATTTTCTAAGGTTGAGCCCCAAAATTAACCAGATGGAGCCCTGAAAAGACTAGGCTGTGGCGAGGGTCACAGACTGAGTTCTGACCTTGATTAGAGACTACACCCACATCAGGACCCCACCAGACCTCTGCCATTCTCCTCACCTGCTCCCCAGTTGTTAAACACCATTATCAGGAATTAAATTATATCCATTTACAATTAAATAAGCTGTATAGAAAAACAAAGGTGATACATACTGAAAATGTATTACTTCCTAATTATTTCATGACATTCTGCTACTCTGTGCTCCTGAGGTGATTTAAATATAAGTGTCTGTGTAGCACAAATACTATATAATGGCATGCTACTTGCCATTTGCAACAATGTGGATGGAGCCGGAGCCGGAAAGTATTACACTAAGCAAAATAATTTCTCAGTCAGAGAAAGACAAAACCATATGATTTCACTCATAGGTGGAATTTAAGAACCAAAACAGATGAACATAGTGAGAAAAGAGAGAGAGAGAGAAAGAGAGAGAGAGAGAGAAACCATAAAAGAGACTCTTAACTATAGAGAATAAATAGGGTTGCTGGAGGGAAGGTGGGTGGGTGATGTGCTAAATGAGTGATAGGTATTAAGGAGGGTGCTTGTTGTGATGAGCGCTGGGTGATATATATAAGTGATGAATTACTAAATCACTTTCTACTCCTGAAACCAATATTCCACTATACATTAACTAACTGGAATTTAAATAGAAACTTGAAATTTTAAAAAGGTGAAACTCCAAAATACGCAATGCTGAAGCTGAAAGAGGTTTAAATATAATGATGATAACTTATATGAGGTTTGAGAAATAGTTTAACAGTAGAACACGTATCATATTTAATGACAAATTTATATGGGAAAAAAGCAGATTGGAATGCAACCCCATTTGTCAAATTACGGGTGAATCACAGCTATCAGTTAGTTACAGATATAATATAAGAGTTTGGCAAAAATCAGTGGAAGTATTATGTGAGAATCAATTGGCTAAATAGAATTCATAATAAAGAATATTGTATATGTTATTACTGTTAAGTTGTGTTATATCAGTAAAATGTGTAATGAACTTATGGACGCATACATATGCACACATTTTTGGAGATCTAGTTGTTAAAAATTTGCCAGCATCCTGCTGCCCAGCAGCCTTCAAATACCCAAAGTGACAGCTCTAGCTCTCGTTCCAAAAAAGCTGGGGTTGGGGCATCTGGGTGGCTCGGTGGGTTAAAGCCTCTCCCTTCAGCTCAGGTCATGATCTCAGGGTCCTGGGATCGAGCCCGCATCGGGCTCTCCGCTCAGCAGGGAGCCTGCTTCCCCCTCTCTCTCTGCCTGCCTCTCTGCCTACCTGTGATCTCCCTCTCTCTCCCTCCCTCTCTCTCTCTCTCTCTGTCAAATAAATAAATTATTTTTTTTAAAAACCCAAAAAACAAAAAGGCTGGGTTTGCCAGTGTCTACCAACACCTGCCTGCCACCAGGGACCTTTTTCTAGGACTCTCACCTTCTAGAATTTGGAGCTTGGTTTTTCTTATTTTTGCTCTTACACTTTCCATCTCTTTTTGCCTCACTTTTCAAAATATCTCTTCAGTTTTGTCTCATAACCCCTCAATTGATTTTTTCATTTATGCACTAGGATATCTAACATCCAAGAGTTTTTTCTTTCCTGATCATCCTATTTATGGCATCCTGTTTTCTTTAATGGGTTCAATAACTTCTCTTGATTCTCTGAAAATATCTGTGATAGTGTTGGATTTTTTTTTTTTATGTTTCTATTTCCCTATCTAGTCTCTGTTTCTGCCACATGGCTTTTATCTCTATTTGCTCATTTGCTTTATTTTCTTTTGTCTCTATCTTTTCTACTAGATGTTCTCCTTAGCTCTTGGATGGTCCTTTGCTGTCTCTCTGTGAGCCATTACTAAAAGAACACAATTCCTTGATGAAACAGCTGATTCCCAAACTAGGGCAGAGAAAGTAGTAGATGAGTGCAGAATATCACTTTGTGACAGAAAGTGCTCAAGAATGACACAATAATGGGCACAAAAGCCAGTAGGAAGGGGTTTCCAGTGGATAAATCTAGAATGAACTGAGCACAACATGCACACACAGTATAACATATTGAGCATAATATTTCATAATTTATAGTAACATATTATAACTCATTGATTGAAATAAAATCCAGAAGACCACATTCATATAACTTTATAAATAAATATATGGCAAGAAGGTAAAGCTCTTCCTTATACTAGAAAACCAGCTAATAAATATAAAAAGGAATGGTGGCATTAGAAAATGACCCCCAGGGCCACCTGGGTGGCTCAGTTGGTTAGGTGTCCCACTCTTGATTTCAGCTTAGGTCACGATTTCAGAATCATAAGATCCAGAGAGGGGTAGGGTTCTGTGCTGGATGTGGAGCCTGCTTTAAGATTCTCTCTGCAACGACATGGATGGAACTAGAGGATATTATGCTAAGCGAAATAAGTAAATCAGAGAAAGACAATTATCATATGATCTCTCTGATATGAGGAATTTGAGAGGCAGAGCGGGGAGGAAGGGAGGGAAAAAGGAAACAAGATGGGACTGGGGAGGGAGACAAACCATAAGAGACTCTTAATCTCAGGAAGCAAACTGAGGGTTGCTGGAGGGGTGGGGGTGGGAGGGATGGGGTGGCTGGGTGATGGACATTGGGGAGGGCATGTGTTACGGTGAGTGCTGTGAATTGTGTAAGACTGATGATTCACAGACCTGTACCCCTAAAGCAAATAATACATTATATGTTAAAAATTAAAAAAAAAAAAGTTTCTCTCTTTCCCTCTCCCTCTGCCCCCCCCCTTCATGGGCATGTGCTCTCTCTGAAGAAAAAAAAAGCAAATTACCCCCAGATAACATCATGATAATAATTGATTCAGGCAAAAATAATCAATGATTTGAAAACTGGTAGATGATAAATATTTATTAATTACAAAGGAAAAACAATAACTTTACACTGAAAATACTTGGCAGACACCTCGTTAAGCAGGTGATTAATGTTAACATCACTGGCAATGGGATAAGCAGAGGTCACGTGGCTCCTGATACTTGCACTAACACAACGTCATTTGTGTGATAGTCCTGCCAACAGTGCCTAACTCAGGAGGAAATATCAGACAGACTGAGGGACATTCTGGAAAATACCTGTCCTGTACTCTTGAAAAAAATGTCAACGTTATGAAGGCAAAGAAAGACTGAGGAACTGCTTCAGATTAAAGGAGCCTAAAGAAGCATGACAACTAAATGCAGCACATGATCTGGGATTTTCTGCTCTAAAGGACATTATTGGCACAGTTGGCTAAATCTGAATAAGGTCTGTAGATATAATAGCCCTGAATCAATGTTAATTTCAATGTTAAAAAGAATGTCCTCGGTTTTGAGAAACACACACTGCATTATTCAGGGCAAAGGACCATCATGTTCAGTAAAAAAAATAGTATGTCGATATTAGGGAAATTTGGTGAAGAGTAGAACAGGAATTCTTGCAATTTTTGTCTGAGTCTGAAATTAGCCCCCCCCACCAAGAAAAGAAAAGAAAAAAATCAAAAGCTGGTTGGGAGCTGTGTGCACATAGCTCGATTGTTGACAATGGGCCCCGGAGGAGGGGGGTCTGCTGGGGCCATTTCATTAGGTGGTGCCCCTCTTCCCCCATTTCATCTTCCAGTCTGCCTAGGGGTGTCTTCCTGGTTGCCAGGTGCCAGGAGTTGAATGGGGTAGGGAAAGGAGTGTTGTGCTGGGGACTCCACATTCACTTAATCTCCTGTTTTCCCACTCTCAAATGCTCTTCCCCCTGGCTGACACCATCTCCAAAGAATAAACCTCTAGTCCTCTCCCCAAGTTGGGGGAGGAGGTAGTGTGGCCTCAAGGGGAAAAACCAAGGGGTCTAACTGCTCTCAGTTTCCAGCCCCATCTATTTCTTGAAGTGCCTGAGCCTTTTCTGGGTTCCCAAGGTATATCCAGCTACATATATATACCTACTGGGGTTTAAGATGCAGCTTTCCACGTCCATTGAGTTAAATGTCTGTGCTCTTTTCCTAGCGGCTGTCATCTCTCCTGTTCTTTTTTTTTTTTTTAAGATTTTATTTATTTATTTGACAGACAGAGAGAGAGAGATCACAAGTAGGCAGAGAGGCAGGCAGAGAGAGAGGGGGAAGCAGGGTCCCCGCTGAGCAGAGAGCCCCATCCGAGACTCAATCCCAGGACCCTGAAATCATGACCTGAGCCGAAGGCAGAGGCTTTAACCCACTGAGCCACCCAGGCGCCCCTCTCCTGTTCTTTGTGTCCTTGTGGCTTTAAATATTTTAATACAATCTTCCGCTGTCATTTTAGTGGAATTTCAGGGAAGAGCATGTGCGTCCGTCCAACCCGTCATCCTTAATTGGAAGTCCTTTGATGTCTTTCTAATCTTTCTATAATGACCACATATTTCATGTGCAATTTTAAATATGTTTAAGGACATGAAAGAGTTAAATGTTGTGTAACCGTGTAAAACAACTTAAGAATGGGATATTCATCAGATTTCTGACTGGAGGATAACCCAGCTCTGAGAAGGGGCTGAGTGGTGTAAGAAGAGTGGGGGGTTGGGCGAGCCTGGTGGTGGGTATTGAGGAGGGCACGTACTGCATGGGGCACTGGGTGTGGTGCATGAACAATTAATCTTGTAATACTGAAAAAATAAAATAAAAATATTTGGGGAGAAAAAAAAAAAAGAAAAAGAAAAAGTATTAGGAGATGCCGCTCAATGGCACTGTGCCATAAAGGCGAAGAAATTCCTCTGGGAATGCGTTAAGTTTCCGTTACCACAACAGCGACTATTAAAAAAGGGAAACACCTAAAAAGGGGGGGGGGGGGAGAAACACCTGGTGTGCGTGGGAAAGGTCTGCAAGGCGAGAGAGGCTAGCAAAAGATCATTTCACGAAATTCCAGAGGTGGCAGGGACGCATGCGCAGGCAGAGGCCCTCCTTGGGGCTAACTGAGGCTCTGGAAAAGCCTACGGGGGCGGGGTGGGGGGGTGTACTTGCGCAGAAAGGAGGTTAGAGGCAAGCCTCTGTCCCCCGCACAAACACGAGGTCAGGATAGATCCAGGTATGAGTCAGGTCCAAGACGTGCCAAACCCAGACCTTCTGTCAGACGCAGGCAGAAAGCTAGTCCCCAGCACAAGCACCGCATGTGGGCGCGCCCGCGCTCACCTCCAGCTGCGAGCTCAGGTGTGCCCTGGCCGGGAAGGGTGGTGCCGCGGGGTGCGACCTTTCCAGCTCTAGCCACACGGGGGCAGCAGAGGACAGGCGGAGAAAATCGACAGGGTCTTGGGGATGGCCGGTGGGAGAGTGTAGGAGACTGGGAGAGAGACCTAGAGAGGAACAGAAAGTACACAAAAAAAAGAGGTGGCAGGAAAATGTAGAGAGGGTGAGGATAAAGGGAGAAGCCCTACTCACACTAAGAGATTCCTCACATGCTCTGGTGCCGCTGGCTCACCTTGTGATTGAGTGAACCCATTTCAGACATGAAGAAACTCGGGATAAGAAATCATATAGTCAGGGGTGCATGGGTGGCTCAGTGGGTTAAAGCCTCTGCCTTCTGCTCAGGTTGTGATCCCAGGGTCCTGGGATTGAGCCCCGCATTAGGCTCTCTGCTCAACGGGGAGCCTGTTTCCCCCTCTCCCTCTGCCTGCCTCTCTCTGCCTGCTTGTGATCTCTCTCTGTATAAATAAATAAAATCTTTAAAAAAAAAAAAAAAAAAGAAATCATATAGCCAACTAAGGCACAGAATTGGCACCAGATTGTGTACTGGCTGGAGTATTTAACTTCTCTGTGCTTTGTTTTCCTTACCAACCTCCCAGGGCTTCTGTGAAGGTTAAATGAGAGAACAAACAAAGCGCTAGACTTGAAGTGAGGTGATGAGTGGCCAGAGCTGAGAAGTGAGGCACACTGCCACAGTCCCTTGTGAAGGTGTCTGACAACTGCAGGAGTAGGGCAGGATTAAAGACGGACCTCACACTCGTCTTCCTCAAAACCAGTGGCGACTTTCTGTCAGAGGAAGAGGCAAAGTGGCACATAAATACAACTTGGGTTGAGACAACTGCTCTCAACCCAAGCATTTCTCTCATTCACATTGCCTGCCTGGTCCTGGTCAGCATTTTCATCTGGAGGTTGACTATACAGTAATGTGACTGTCACCCCCTGGGTGCAGCAGTCACTCACCATACCCCACCCTGCCCTTCCTCTTATCATTCCTGCCCACCTTCCACCTGCCAGCACATACACTGCTTTACCTAAGGGACTTGGACTTCTCTGGCTACTAGAGCCCATTTCTCGCCCCCCAGTCCCATCCCCCACCACATACACACATACCACTGACCAACCTAAGTTGGGGTATAAATACCCCAGCTCCCTCACCCCATGGGCAGGATAACTCTAAAGCTCATGTGCTCCACTGGAGCTCTCAGAGTGTCTCTGTACAATGATGCTTCAGCTGCTCACTGTGGTAACATGCTCAGCGACACATGCTCAGCTGGCTCACTATCCACCTGTCTCACTTCCCCCTCTGTCCTGGGAACACCAGTCAGATAAGGTATTTGCACAAGAGCACTTATCTCAGGGCTGACTTCTAGAGGAACCTAGGTTTGAGGACAGAGACATGGCCTGTTTGCCTTATTCATCTCTTCACAGCACAGAGCACAGTGAATGAGTACATCATAAAGAGTACTTATTATTCATTCATTTATTCAGCAATATGTAATCTCGCTCCACACTAGGCCCAGCCTTGGTTAGGTACTGGGATACAGTGATGAGAAGACCCAATATGTTTCCTGCCCTGATGGGGCTTTAGGCTAAGCCCTGATGGACTTAAAAGTCCAGGAAAGACTGACTTTTAAGCAGAGATTTCTCTCCAACCCCCACCCGCATCACCGGAAGCCTACAGCTTGGCCCTGGAAAAACTTAGGAATGAAAAAAAGTGGGGAAACAACACAAGCTGGCAAAGAGTGAGAACTAAATGAGTGGGCTGATCTTTCATTCACCTGGCAAATATCCACTGAGCATTTCAGGCTCTCCTGGCAGAGGCACAAACATGTCAACAGGCAAACGGAACTGTGGCAGCAGCGAGGAGGGGCTAACTCACCCTGGCAGGGCCAGGAGACTCCCTGGGGGAAGTGTCACTTGAGCTGAGTCTTGAAGGACAGGAAAGCATTTGCAAGATCTGGAAGGGAGAAAACATTCTAGACAAAAGAAACTGCATGTAAAAAGGTAGGGAGGTATGAAGATGGGTCAGTTTGGGGAACTACAAGTGACTTGGTATGGGTGGGACAAATGAGAGGGCTCAGAAGGGAGGAGGAGCAGTCAGGGGCTGGAATATGAAGGAGCTTCTGTGCTAGTCTGAGACATTCACACCTCATTGAGACTCAGTTTCCTCAGTGGAATGGAAATGTTGAGGCTCTTGTAAAGATAAAATGTATTAATGTAAGACAAGAGCTGGCACTTATACAACACCTGGCATTGGCCCTCAGGGAACTGTAGCTAATTTATCCTGAGAATAAACTGTAGGAAGTTACTGCAGGATATGAAACCATCAATGGCATGGTCAACTTGGAATCTTGGGAGATGCCAGTGAGGAGGTTGCTGTGGTCAAAAGAGGTCACCTGCATGGTTTCCAGGCATGCCAATAGTTTTGTATGTCTTTCTGCCTGAGAACTTTCTCTAGTATTGGAAAGAATCACATGAAGGGCAGGCCAGTAATACAGAAGAGTTAATACCCCAGGAGCAACCTTCTTCCAAGAAAGGTTGGGAGTCAGTAGATAAAACCTTCCATTTCCTAGCCCGCTGTGGGACAATTCCAAGGAATGTGCCACATTGCCTCTCAAAGGGTCCTCCATGGGATTGAGCTTTAAGTGGTGCCAAAGGTAATCCACTCTTGGCATATTTTTATTACCTTTTCTCTATTTCCTATCTCACTTCTGCACTCTCTCACTTCCTAAGTAAACTACTTACACCCAAATTCTTGTCTCAAGATCTACACTTGGGGAAACCCACACTAAGCAATAGGTGACAGAAATGACTCTGGAAAGTAGACCTTAGGAGTAGAATTAAATTACTAGCCAGCTAGCTGGCAAAAAGAATCTCATTTCTGCTGGGAAGTGGAATGCTTTTTTAGCAGCACAATTAATAACTCTAGCCTGTGGTGGACCGGGCAGATATAGAAGTGGAAAGGGAACCAATAACATGTCATAGCTCCAGCTCTCGAAAGCAATGAAAGCAATTATATTTATAAGGATTGTGGAGTTGATTAGGTTATGCTGTCTTGAAGAAAGAGGATCTGTCAGGCTGTTAAGTCCACCATTGACTCAGGACACATTGTGAAAACTAGAAGGTCTCCACCACACAATTTAAAAAGACATTAATCTGCTGCACCAGGAGGGCAGACTGTGCTGAAAATAAGCCCAGGATTTTATTGTAACCATGACTAAGTTACAAAAGAGACTGAATCCACAGCTCCAGTAAGTCCTGGGCTAAAGTCTGAGTCCTAGTTGAGCAGAAGGGGGACCCTGAGACTTGGGATTCAGACTTGAGAACACCTCTTTCTGAGCCCTGTATGTTGGCACAAATGCATTCCCTTCCCTCATAGAGGAGAGCAGCTTCCTAATCCCAGGAGACCATACAAAGTCTTCCCCAAGACAAAGTCTTCCAAAGTAATAGCTGCCTTTCTGCATCCCCCCACCCCACCCCACCACCCATGACCAAAATCTATGGTGTAATCTCAGCATGTTCTGATGATTATGTACTGTCCCTTACGTGGTAGGTAACAGATTATTTATCATCAGAGCTACAGGAACTAACTAAGACATACCAGGAGGAACTAGAAGATCATGTATAAGAATGTATCTTGAGGGTGCCTGGCCATGGTGGAAGAAGTATATATAATACATAATACTTCCTGCCCCCAAGAAACCCCCAGTTACTAATTACATACTAAAGAAAGGGGAACATCCAAGAATTGAAGGCTATTGAATAAAGCGTCTGAACTTCTTACCAGAAAACTCAACATGCCATCATGGCTCCCTTGTTGGACTGAGGTTATCTAAAGGTCATATGATACATGGAGTTTTGGCCTAAGTCCATCTTACATGGAATCCATCCTGTGAGAAAAGGTCTAATGAGAGCACCTGAAGCTGTCCCCTGTGCAGGACAAGAGAAGGAGTCAGGACCAGTGATGCAGCAGGAGTAGAATGGCAGAGATTGGTGACTTAGAAAGCTAGCACTGGTGAATTAAAGAATGCAGGGGTGGTGATTTTTACCATATCCCTCTCTAATTTACCATAATATACCCTACAAAAAATAGATCATGGTGGACAAGGGTGGACTACGGAAACTTAACCAAGTGGCAGAGCCAGCCACAGCTGTTATGCCAGATATGGTATCTCACTAGAATCTATCAACACTTGGTATAGAGTTATTGGTGCAGCAAATGTATTCTTTTCAATCCCCATCTAAAAGGAAGATCAAAAGCAATTCAGAGTTCCATTTCACATTCACCCAGGATGAACAGCAATACACATTGATCTCCTTGCCCCAGGGCTATGATTATCCTCCTTTCTGTCTCACTGTAATCAAAGGAACGCTGGTCATTTTGACATTTCCACAGAACATCATTATACTGGTCCACTAGACTAAACACATCTTATTAATCAGATCTTGTGAGCAGAAGTACTCTGTATATCTTGGAAAGAAACCCGTGTACCAGAGACTAGGAGATTAATCCTACAAAGATTAAGGGGCCTCCCACTTCAGTAACAATTTTTAGTAGTCTTATGGCATAGGGCATTATAGGACATCCCAGCACCCCAAAGTAGAGGCTAAGTTATTGCACATTTTATCTCCCATAACTAAGAAAAAGGCACAGTCCTTGGTATATTCCTTGGATTTTAGATACCATCCACAGTTAGTTATACGGTTATAATCCATTTATTGGGTGACTTAGAAGGTTACCTATTTTGAGAGGGTTCTACATCTGATCTGGGTTGTTCTAAAAGCTGCCCAATAAACTCTATGGTGTTAGAGGTATCCACGGTAGATAGGAGATCATGTGGAATCTCTAACAAGCCCCCATATAAGAGTTTCAGTGCAAGCTTCTAGGATTCTGGAGGAATGCTATTCATATTTCTGTAGCATAGAAAAGTATCTTTCATTCAAAGACAAGCTCCTGGCTTGCAATTAAGCCTTAGGAAAGACTGAACACTTGACTTAGAACATTAGATGACTATGAAAACAGAGATGCTTGTCAAGAGCCAGATGTTATCATAGCTGCCAAACAATTTTATCATACAATGTAAATGTTACATTTCATGTTGGGCTAGGGCTTTATTGAAGGTACAAATAGGGGCCCAAATTCAATGTCTCCTATAACTGTAGCATCATCATTTCTTCATCAGTTTCACCAATGGCTTCTTAGGAAGTTTATAACAAGCAGCAATGAAAAAGAGAAAAACCTGGGCCTAGTTCATGGACGTGTAGACTCAAAATGTTTGATAAGTAGAAAATGGACTTTGACCTTACAAGCCATTTGCAGATGACTCCAGGACATAGGAGTAGAAGAATCCTATCCACTGGGGAGAGCTTCACGCAGAACATATGGTCATCAATTTTATGTGGTAGGGAGAGGGGTAAGGCTATATATAGACTCCTGGGAAATGGTAAAAGGCTTGTATGGATAGTCAGGGGCCTGGAGGAAAGAAAATTGGAAGATCAGAAACAAAGAGATTTGAAGAAGAGGCATTTAGATCAACCTATGGGGATGGTCATGAAATGTGAAGATATTTGTGTCACATTTAATGCTCCTCAGAGATCCACCAGAGGAGGCACCAAATAACTAGGTTGATAGAATGACTCATCTAATGGGTGTTAGTCAAACTCTGCCTTTGGCCATGTCAGTGATTATACAATAGGACCATGAACCATCTTGTCAGAGTGGCAAAGATGGATTCTATATATGGCTTAAAGTCATGGGCTCTTTCTTACCAAGACTGCTCTAGTTGTGACCACTCTTGTATAGCAATTTTGAATTTCTGTAGGGTACTGTATCCCACAAGTCAAAATATTTTTGCCCAGGAGCCAAGAGCTGGAAGTAAGACTGGTTTCTTTGCCACCAATGCTATGACTTACTTGGGAATTCTGTACTTTTGCCTTCCCCACAACTTTAGTCTCTTATGGTTAGGGGTTCTGAGGTTCAGGGATGAATTGCTTTTATTAAGGGACACCATAAGTGTTCCAATGAACCTAAAGCTATGATTGTCTTTTGGTCCTTTTGTATCCTTCATTCTTTAACCTCTAGGCAAAAAGGGATTTATACTGGCCGGAGTGACTGACCCTGATTATCATAAAGAAAGAGAAGTGCTGCTACGTTATGGGAGCAGGATGGAGTTTGTTGAGAATTCATGCTTCCATTACAGATGATAACAAAACAAAGCAATTGCAGCAATCATGGCCTTACAATAACAAAGTAATTAGAGGGTGGGGTGCCTGCAAGATGGCGGAGGAGTAGGAGGCTGAGATAGCATCGGATCCCAGAAGTTCAGCTAGCTAGTTATCAAACCATTCTAAATACCTGC